>KZ451888.1:451039-527406 GCA_002786265.1 Apostasia shenzhenica | reverse complement strand
CGCCGTCGCCTTTGACTCGTCAGTTGGTCGCGAGTCACTCGCGGAGCGGCAGAAGCTTGGAATCCTAAAGCCCTAAGTTCGCAAGGCGACGCCGGCTTGATATATGTGGGCTGTGGCTGAGGACCTGTGCGAGCGTCTTTCACTCTTTTGGGAAGCGCCGAAGCGCGGCTCTTTCTCCATCTTGCACGCGTGAAAGACTGAAAACTCAACTTTTGAGGCCATTGAGCCGTGCGCACTGTGCACGTCTTGTCTGCCTGCTGGCAGACAGGCGAGATATAAAATCGTGAAACGAAAAAAAAAATCGCGCGCCTGTGTCATTTATTTCGAGTCGAGTCAGCTCGATTTTTTTTCGAACGAGTCAAGCCAAACTCGAAATCGACTCAAAATTATTTCGAGTACACTGAATAGCTCGAAACTCGACTCGAAATGACTCGAATCGATTTCGAGTCGAATTTTTATCGAGGGAGTTTCGAGCGATTTTCGATTTTCGAATAAAATTGCCAGCCCTAGTTGTGCACTTAGGGGTAGCCTAGGTTAAGAAAGATCAATCATAATATATTTACCTTTTACATAAATGCATAAGAGTTTGAACAACCAAACAATATGACATCTAGATCAAACAACCTCGATCTACCTAAGATCACGCTACCAACCTCCATCTGTAGCAAATTACACCAAATCTCATCCTGGTAGGAATTGAGGCAAATGTGGATTCAATAATGATGCTTCACCTCAATCGAGGAAGCATTAATCTAGGTAACTCAATGAGGACTTGGATGGTCAATGGGAGTTCATCCAATGAAAGACATTGTGTTAGTAGAAATTGCATTGTACAACTTCTATTATCTACATTTGCATTGCATCTTTGTAACGATTCTTTCTTGTAAAAAGCTTATAAGTTGAGCATATTACCTATTAATACATGTGCTCAAGTAAATTTCTTTGCTCTTTTCTTGTAAGCATGATATTTTTCATTACCAGCATAGAACTTATCCAGCATTTTTACTTATTTTGCATTATTTAATGCAACCCTTAATATGATTTGTCTTTATTTTTCATAATCTAATCATCAGGATGATGCTTATATGCCTTAATTTGTAC
Organism: Apostasia shenzhenica; assembly: GCA_002786265.1. Lineage (NCBI taxonomy): Eukaryota > Viridiplantae > Streptophyta > Magnoliopsida > Asparagales > Orchidaceae > Apostasia > Apostasia shenzhenica. Next base: position 526,305 of record KZ451888.1, on the reverse strand, counting down.
TAAATAAGATCTAAGCAGATCTGTTTGAGAATACATCTAAGCAGATATATTTGAGAATATTTTGCCTTATTGTTTACGAGGTTTTCCTTTGGACATTGGAAAAAAGGAAAGTTGCAAGAACAATCCTTGCACCTTCCTTGTTCTCGGCTTTTGATGAGATATTTTCACAGGGAAAATATATTCCTTGTTAATATTTTGTGCTAATTTGATTTCATTTGACCAATATATCATAGGACAGTGGCGTATACAAATCACACAGTCCTTCCTGAAGCTTTAGAAAAGTGGAGTTTGGATCTTTTGCGGCAGCTGCTTCCACGACACGCTGAGATTATAGAATCAATAGACCATGAGGTATGACCAAAACACTCATATAACATGCTACAATTTTGTCTCCTGCTGTTATGACTTGTGGTACTTCTGATTCTTTATTTAAATTTAATTCAGTTAATAAATGACATCATTTCCGAATATGGCACGGAAGATCTTGCATTACTAGAGAAAAAACTGAAAGACATGAGGCTGCTAGGCAATGTTGACTATCCTGAATCCGTGGTACAGTTGTTTAATAAGGCCAAAAAAGTAGCCAATGGTATTTCAAGAAATAAACTTTCAGTCAAATCTTTGGAGCCTGTTGTTAAACTAGCAAGCGAAGAAGCTGGGCATGACAAAGTGACTGAAGAAGTAACGAAGGAAGCCGGGCATGACAACAACCAATTCACAGAAGAGGATGAGGATACCAGCTCTGATGAGCTATCATGGTTGATATCTAATCCTAATTTGCCAAAAGTTGTACGAATGGCCAGTCTGTGTGTTGTCGGTGGACACTCAGTCAATGGGGTTGCTGAAATTCATAGTGATATTGTGAAAAGAGATGTATTTAACAGCTTTTATCAGGTGAGGCGTGTGCTCTAAATTCAGATTGACATTATTGTTTTCCCTCTTTTTGTGGTTTACTTTTTTTAAGGGCCTATGAATCCCTTTTTGTCCAACCATGCCCTGACTGCTTAAGTACCTATAGTTCGTATTATCAGTAGAATTTGTCTCCCCTTGCAGCTTTGGCCTGGTAAGTTTCAGAATAAAACAAATGGAGTTACTCCAAGGCGCTGGATCCGGTTCTGCAATCCTGAATTGAGTGACATAATAACTAAATGGATTGGCACGGAAGGCTGGGTTGTGAACACTGAGAAACTTGCAGAGCTTAAGAAGGTACAGTTAACAAGAACATTATCTGTTTGGTAGCAAATAGATTCCTGTAATTGAACCATGCCACATGCTATGTTGTTAATTCCATCAATGAGAATTTTGGCTGTTAAACGTGGAATACGACACAATGACAATTATTCGCTTTCTTTCAGTAAATATGTATATCAGCTTCATCAGTTCCCTTCTTTTTCCTTTTTTCAGAATTTGTTTTTCCATTAATGTCATAGTACTTAAGCGTTATTTTTCGTAGCAACAATATTCTAATTTCTTTTTTAATCTACTTTTTAATGTCAATTGAATTTAGTTGGCTATGATTTCTCGCTGTTCACTTATGTCAAAATATAAACTCTGTTATCTGATGACTCCATGTCAATGAGGAACAGTATGCTGATAATGAAGATTTGCACGTGGAATGGAGGGCCGCAAAAAGACACAACAAAATGAAGGTTGTTTCATTAATCAAAGAGAAGACAGGTTACACTGTGATCCCAGATTCAATGTTTGATATACAGGTTAACATTGAGGTTTGACATTCTACTTAAGCGTTTGCTTCAAGAATAATTTTAAGGAGTTGTAATTTTGTTTATTTTAGGTGAAGCGGATACATGAATATAAACGCCAACTTCTGAATATCCTTGGTATTGTCTATCGCTACAAGAAGATGAAAGAAATGAGTACTCAAGAAAGGATTTCAGGCTTCGTTCCAAGGGTGTGCATATTTGGTGGTAAAGCATTTGCTACGTATGTTCAGGCAAAGAGGATTGTAAAGTTCATCACAGATGTTGGGTCTACCATAAATCATGACCCTGACATTGGAGATCTACTGAAGGTATTTCAGGTTCTAATGTACTTCCCTGAAAAGTCTTAATGATCTTTGAAACTTCAGTCTTTATTAGAAGTTGAAGATGTTCGCCAATATTGATTATTGTACCTGCCAACTTTATTAATTTCTGCTTTCCATTAAATTTCGGTTGATTTCTCATCTAAATAGAGCTACTGTAGTATATGCCAAAAGCCGTCTGTTGTAAAATATAGGAATTGATCAAACATAGATTTTTCTTCGGCTTCCTCCAGGTAATCTTTGTTCCTGATTATAACGTCAGCATAGCAGAGTTGCTAATTCCTGGGAGTGAGTTGTCTCAGCATATCAGGTATGGTTGAAGCTGGTTACAAACTACTTTTCAGTATACCTAATTGATTGATCAGTTGCCAATTGCTGATTTCATTACCATATGAAGTCAAAAACTTAAGTAAATCACAATAAAAAAAAGGAACTTCAGTAAATCTGGTTGATAGAATTAATAATGTTTGCATTTTAACTTCCTTTTTGACTAAGCTTAGTTTTCTTAGGAATTCACTTCGTGGCATAGTTTAGTTGTTTTATGTGACTCGTTCTTATTTTTGTTGGCACATATTTCACTTGGAAGATCAATAGCTGATATCAGTTTCTTAATCCATGAATCTTTAAAAGCTCTGCTGTATTTACTAGTTTATCTTCCTTTGAATGAAGTTTTTTTTTTCTTTTTTTTTTGTGCAAGAAGTTGTCACATTACTTGCTTCATGATCAATATTTCTTGTTCATTCAGTACCGCTGGGATGGAAGCCAGTGGAACCAGCAACATGAAATTTGCAATGAATGGTTGTGTTTTGATTGGAACCTTGGACGGTGCCAATGTTGAAATACGACAAGAGGTTGGAGAAGAAAACTTCTTCCTTTTTGGTGCTAAAGCCAATGAAGTTGCAGATTTAAGAAAGGAAAGAGCAGAAGGAAAGGTATGAATACCCAACCAAGTAGAACATGTTTAGGATGAAGATTGACTTCTTTCCTTCAATTATAGATTCATATCCTTTTGAGACTTGATGATTTGATGATAAAAAATTCAATAACATCCATTTTATGTTAAGCTATTTTCATCCATGTTCATCTTGCATAAGTCCTTATTTTCTAAATTTATCTGCAGTTTGTACCAGATCCGCGATTTGATGAAGTAAAGAAATTTGTCCGCAGTGGAGTCTTTGGCCCTTACAACTATGATAAATTGTTTGGTTCTTTAGAAGGAAATGAAGGATATGGTCGTGCAGACTATTTCCTTGTAGGCAGAGACTTCCCTAGTTACCTTGAATGCCAAGAAAAGGTTGACAAGGCATATAGAGAACAAAAGGCAAGTTCTTTTTTTCCCCTTCTAAAATCTGTCATAGAAATTTTGATAGAGATATATAATGCATACTTCAGTTCTTCAACGGTCTCTTTGTATGTAGCTTATAATGTACTTACAACAAAGTTTTCCCTTGAAATGGTTTTTTCATGTATAGATGCCAACTTTTGTAAACTTGTGAAAATTGGATGTTTTATTGGTAAGATTTTGGCCTCGTTTGGCTGGAAGGTAATTTTTAGGCACAAGAGAGAAAATATTTTATTTTATATAAGTTTGACGAGAAAATAATTTATTTTAATATTAGGAGTTATATAAGATGTGAAATAAAGTTATTAAAATTTATGATAAATTTAAAATATTAATAAAATAGTATTTTGCCTCAAAATATGTATTAACTAAATAAAGCCTTTATATGTTAGTGTGATAAACTCCTAAGCAAATCCCACATGAACAAGCATGTGATCTAGTCTCATACAGATAAGTCTCAAGAGAGATATTGGATATATATGGGGACACATTTTTAACCGTATAGATGCGTTTTTAAATCGTGAGGCACATTGAGTTAAAGTGAATAATATTTATGGAGGTTGGTTGTTACATATGATATTAGTCCACTCTTGTTAACCTTTGGAGACCATGGTAGGGCACCGTTCACTTACCTTTTGAGATCACGGTGGGGCAAACCTTGACGATGATGTTGAGTCTCGAGAGGGTATGCATCATCCTTAGGCAAATCCTACAGGATTTACTCTTACATGGTCAAATATCAGGAGAGATGTTGGGTTATGTGGGAACACACTCTTGCTTCGTAGATGTGTTTAAAATTTGTGATGCTCATTGGGTCAAAACGGATAATATCTATGGAGATGTGTTATTACTGACTCTGTTAGGCGCTTTGTTCTTTCCCACCCCCCTCCTTTTTTGAAAATCAGCCTTAGTTACATTAAAAACAAAATTCAATTACAAGTACTATCACTTAATAGTATGGTACAAAACTCATTTGTGAGGAACATGCTTTTGTCTCAATTGACATCCTCAAAAGATGCTAAGTAATCAGCCTCTTTATTGGCAGATTTGTATAAATCGGCTAAGACCTATTTCACAGTTTCATTTGAGTTCTTTTTTGGTCATGTTTTTTCTGATTTTGGTCCTATGGACAAATCATATATCTCCCATACAAAAGTTTTTTTTTTTTTGATGATACTCCAGTACAAAAGTTTAGAATATTAGATTTTGTATAAAAAGAAATTTTGAACAATTCCAATGTTCTTTATTTGACTTAATGTTGTGCAGAGATGGACAAAAATGTCGATCTTAAATACAGCAGGCTCTCACAAATTTAGCAGCGATCGGACAATCCATGAATATGCGAAGGACATCTGGAACATTTCACCTGTATTATTGCCATAAGAAAGAATAGATAGGATCAATTTCCTTAAATTCATCTTGAATCATTATTAGTTGATGTTCTTGAAGGGAGAGATGGAATATCCAGAAGTTCTGTTTTTGCCTTATTGATGTTCCTTTGTATAATTTAACATTCGAGCTTATATTTCACTATAGTATCTTCTGTGAACTTGTTAGTGTGATTTTTTTTTTGAAAATTAACATGGCAGTGTTGAGAAGAAAGATTTATGCAATGGTAAATCTCTTTGTTGGTGGCATATTGGTCTTTAAATTGGAAAGCTTTAGGTCACTTTAAAGATGTTTGTTGTACACGATGTATATTCTTAGTTTATAGCCAATGGTCTCTGAGGTCCCGCGTTGAGAAGCCCTTGATGTCAATCCTCGATGAACATCCTCATGGAGACTTCCCGAGGAACCTTTCTTTGGAAAATTTTCATGATGAACTTTCTCGTGGTACACATCTTGAGGCCCTTCTTGAGTTGTCATGATTAGCTTTTTGATTAAACTTTCTCAAGATAACTCTTAATATCAAGGGGGTCTTTGTCACCTGTCTTGATCCTTGATGTTAACTTTCTCAAGATCACAAGGACCCCTCCCTTGTCACAAGATCTCAGAAACATTCTCCTTAGTCTTTGGTCTTCCTTCCTAGAGGCTTTGAGGATATCTTTCTTGAATTTCAAGTCTTCCTTCTCACAAGAATGGATAAACCCACCCAGTTCCTCCCAACTTATCATGAGAACTCCGAGTTTTTTTGTCATTATATTTGATGCATTGTCATCAGTACGAATCTTCTACGGATTAGGATTTTATGTCTGAACACGTCTTATATCCAATAATATCTTATATCGATATACTTCAATTTTAAGAACTCATTTTTTTATACATAAATAGCATTCTGGTTGTAACAATGTAAGATTTAAGAGTCTTATTTGTGCTCAAATTCTTCCAAGAACCTCTCCATCTATTATTTCTTCTTGCATCATTTAAAATCTGTGATATATACGGTCTTGGTGTTTGTTTATTAGGGCTGCACACTTTTGCAATTTCTTTTATCACAAAAAAAAAAATCTCCCCGCAATTGTGATGAGATATTCGGAGGTTGACTTCCTTGAGTCAGTATCTCTGTCTCATATAGCATCAGTAAAATCTTTCACGACCGGCTTACCCTTCTCAAAGCTTAGATAACGTATCCACTTGAATGCGGCTCAACATCCCTTCAATAGAATTTGAAAAGTATCAATTTACCACGTAGCATGGGTGATATCTAGTCTTGGGCACTTCATTTTTTTTACTTCCTATTGCAACAAAAATGAATGATGCTGAATGATGCAAAGCATTCAAAATACTACCTAGCTTATATTTTTATTTACTTTAATTCTTTTTCTTTAATTTACTTCCTTTTTGCTTGAAAAACTCTTGCAGTAATAAAATATGTATGATATACATTAGAATAAATATATTTTCATGGACATATATGTGATAAAATCTAATAATTTGACCTGTCTAAAGAGCGTGTGGTTCATTATTATTGTAATATTATATTATTTAAATAAATTAATTATTTAGTTTGATAATATATTTAGATAATATTATAAAAATATATAAAATTAATAATTTATAATGACATTTAGATATTATATTCATTTTAACGAAGGAAGATATGATTGGATTGATTTTATATTATTTTTTAATATAATGATATTAAATTAAATGAATAATAATTTAGAGATAATGTGAATATTTTTAAATAATATTGATAGTTAGATAACAATTTTTAAATAATATAATACAAAATGTTCATTAACTATTTTTTAGGTCTTTTTCTCTAGATTACGAATCAAGTGTTCCCATAAATAACTGCTTCATAACCAAATCCACTGACTGCTTATAAAAAAAAAAAAATTCCACAGGGAAAAATACTGGTCCTTTATTTTAGGTGGTTATTTGCGATTTAATTTAGGGATAATTACTCGCATGTCACATAAAATTTCTTGTATTACGTCATACACACTTTTTTCACAATCCATAATGTAAATTTTGTGAAGAAAATGTGTGTGACTTAATTTTAAAAAGTTTGTGTGGCATGCAGGTAAATGCCCCTTTAATTTACAGTAACTTAGCTTACTGTAACATAGGGACTGGTGAATTCGAAAAATAAAACATTCACCTTTTTATTATTTATGAAATTAATAAAATCAGTGAAATTTATATTGATTCGAGGAAAAAGTTTAAAAAAAAAAAATTTAAAAATAAAATAGTTTAAACAGATTAGTATAAGTTAGATTGAGTTTTGAGTCTAATTCGAGTAAACATGCCTCAACGTGAAAATAATATTTTTAAATTTGAGTCAAATTTTAAGTGAATTTTTGAAATTCATAAAATTTATTATGTATTTATTTATATAAAATAGATATGTATATTTCTTAATTGTTAAAATATATATTAATAATTCACTTTTGAGAATTTTAAATGAGTCTGTTCACTGTTTACATACAGTGTCAATTATATGTTCAATTGTTTTTATTTGGATAAATTGATCTTCAATTAAAAAAAATAACTAAATACGAGCAAATTAAAGTTTCAAAAGTGATGCTACTTCTAACATTCTCATTCTTTCGCTCTATCATTCTAACTCAGTCAATATATCGCTCATATTTTATCTTCTCTCATTGTCTCTTTTTTAAATCTATTATTTATCTCGCAACTCACTTCTATTTGAAAGTTTTTTTTACACTATTTAAATTCCTTTATTTATTTTAAACTAAATTTAATAATTTTTTTTTGAGATATATGAAATAAAAATGTGTGATAGTGACACACATATCACCCGTTAAAAAAATATCGAATTTTCAATCCATAAAATTTTTCATGATGATGTTTCGAGTAAAGGATTGCTGCTCTATCTTAGAGGAACATCATAATTTTAAATTAACTGTAGAACTTATTTTTTTAATACATTTTTTACTTTTATTAATTTATTTAGGACGAAGAAAATAGTCTTTATATATAATACTGTTATGAATTTACTTTGTTTTCTTCTATATTTAAAATCTCGAAGTTTTTGTATTCATTGTTTTAATTATTTAAAATGAAATAAAATCTGAAATTTGTTTGAAGTTTTTTTTTTTTTTTTTTTTAACGGGGAATTTCTTTTTGAGTGTTTATATATACAGGATAAAGGGATCGATGGGCCTCCCCTATGCTCTTCCACCGGCGGGCAGTCCTCCTTCACGGACGCCGTTCGTCCCTCAGCTAACGGCGTTCGCGCCATCAGACGCCACCGCACCAGTCCTCGCCCTCGCCGCCTTGTCCTCCACCGTAACCGTGCGACTCCGCCAACGCGGCATCCCGTGCAACTCCAACTACGCCTCACTGAGGCTTGTGCCGCGCCAGACCCGCCATCCGTGCCTGCTTCCGGTCGGAGCCATCAGCCGCCGGTTCCGCGCCAGCATCCGTCTCGCCCTGAGTCCAGAGCCCTCGGTCGGGTACCGCACTGCCCCCAGACGTCAGCCTGCTGCGACTTAAGCCGTCACCGCACGAGTCTATCTTCGGCCGCCCGCACCACGCGGTCACCTTTGCACTTACGCTTGTCAATCGTCTCCGTTGGTCGCCGTTTGATCTGTCAGTGGATGCCCCGCTCTGATGATTCTTTAACTGTTCAGACAACCGTGCAGGATCTACTTCGCTGCTGCAAATCTGCTGCGAGCCTTGACCCGCTGCTCAGGTTTACCCGAATCCTGATCTAAGACGTCAGATTTGTTTGAGATATCTGTTTTCTTGCCAGTGAAATCTTTTAGTATCATTTTGAGAGAATTTTGCTGTTAGGTTATCTGATCACGAGGTTCTCCAATCCATCATAATCTGTTTAGTAAATTCCTATTTACCTCGGTTGCAATATCTGGACCGTTAATTTCTTGGTTGTGGAGTATTTATTTTTAGAATATCACATTGGCATGAATGGTTTTTCGATTCCATCACCAGGATCCAAATCTCACTCAGACTATCTAGTTTTTTTAATCAATGTGTGATGAAAAGGTTTAGTTACAAATGCTATAGACAGGGAAAACGAAACAAACAGAGGGACTGAGCATTCTCAAACAGACTTGGCTAAATCATCTCAAACAAATTCAAGAATATAAATTGCATCAAATAAATAAAATTTGTTTGGATTCATTAGGGTGATCATGACATGATCATTCTGAACCATCCATTGTAACAATGTCCCATTGAAACAAATGAGGCTCCAGAGGATTTCTTCTGTAAGTGCCTCTTCCCTGAATACCCCTACTGCTTAGTTTTTCCTGCAACATCTGCTTTTGAACCTCAATTGTGCATAATGATTTCTCAATGTTTTCTCAATCATAATTGATAATATGGTTTTACTCTGTAATATTTTTGTTCTCCTTTCTGCACTTAAGGTTTCAATTAGACAAGATGTTCATGTGTTTCCCATTTTGATTTCTTTTAAATTTCATGGGGGATGACTAGTTTAAATTAGTGAATTGTAATGCTGGCCTTGTAAAATCACTTTGGCATATGTTCTTTGCAGTGGATACTACTCTGTGGTTCTTTGGCTGAAACACCGCAACTTCTACCGTCAAATAAAGGAACATGATCCAATAAATTTACCCATAGGACATTTACATTATTATTGCGTTGTAGTTGTGTCATGCATAATCCTATTTTGACACTTTCTTAACCAGTGGATTTACTTGCCTATAACTACAATTATGAAAATTTATATATGTTATATTCTTTTGACAGTGGGGCATGCTAAACATAATTGTAGCAAAAAAATTTGTCAAACAATTGTTAGTAGTTGTGGATAGAAATAGAATTTGAATCTACAAACATAGAGAATACTTTATTCACATCTCTTAGGAAAATATGATAACTATTAGGACTGCTTTATTAGATGAATGTTTTTGATACTAAAGAAATTACTGTTAATTATACTTACCATCATAGAACTGAGAACGCTGAGATTGTGATGTTGGCATGACCTAGGTGGCGAGATCTGCCTACGACTTGAACTAAACGGAATGCAATATGTTGATTTCAAACTCTAAATATGCGAAAATATACAATTAGTGACATCGTAAAATGTAAATGGGTGAACACTTGTAAAATTCAAATGAATGCAACTACACATTCTGATACTAAAAATATGATGAACATGGTATCTAATTTTGAGTTCTACAAGTAAGTGGATGTCATAACACTGAACTAAATGCTGAAATGAAAACGTCTTGTTGCCATTCGGGAGAACTAGCTCAATTCTTATGAGAAAAATCAATCTAAAACATCAGCTAAGGATTTCCTTCAAGTCAAGAGTTCAACCAGCAATTTTAGAGTAGCATTGACAACAATTTATCCTTAGAGATGTAAGCACCAATTAAAAATACGTATAAATCAAAATTCACACCATATAATTAATCTACTTGTAGATGTAGCTAAAATAACCAATCCAAGAGCTGAAGTGAATACCAGCAGAGCTCGATTACAAGAGAAGATGAATTAGATGATGGAAGGTGAACTAACTCAGCAAAGATTAAAGCAACGCGAGAGTCCAACAGTGCACATAATGTTGTCCCAAAACCATGAAATGAAGAATGACAAAATAAGAAAAACAAAAATAGAGAAATAAAATTCAATCCAACGTGGTCCAATTACATGTGCTGATGATTAAGAATGAGTTAGAGTAACTGAAAATAAGATGATTAACTTTAACCCACAGTAGTAGATTTTGCTGTTTGGAATCAGTAAATAGGAAATGAAGAACAACTAGCAATAAAGAGACGAAGAAGAAGAGAAATGGGGACTCAAATTCCTTAGCCAATGATCCAACTAAGCCTCAAAACCTTTAGGAAACCACGCTCAATCCCCTCTCCCATCACTCTTCTAGATCAGGTCCCTTCTTCTCTAGACAAAGTTGCTCCGTTCTCCTCCAAGTTCCATCATTGCACCCGCTGGCTGCTTTGTGGACCGCTCCTAAAAATATAAATCTTCATTTTCCCTAACCCTGACGTTCAACCTCCCTTTATAGCACCAGTGGGCACTCTTGATCAAATAGCTAATATATCTTAGCCCTTGGATTGAGTGCTCTTCTTGGTGAATAATTGGCTGCTAATTAAGCTCTTGGCTAGCCTTTAATCAACCTGATACATGACCCAATAAATAGAAACAAAATATTATTTGTTCTCACACACTCTATACTCGAAACATCTGATGATACCTTGTTACATATCTCTCATAAAAATCGAGACAGTAACAAACAAAATGAAAAATAAGTCCCTCATAATAACAATCAAAATAAAAAATAGATGAATCGAACAGATCACCAAGAGATGCTATATGTGGTGTTGGCTACTTGGATGGTATCTAGTATGCTTTGCATTAACACCCCTCAAATGTGAAGAACTCAACTTCGTCAAGTAGTGCTCCAAATATGCTTATAAAAACTTGATGTGTGAAGCTCAATAGATCTTGAAATGTAAACCATGTATCGTTCGATGGAGTAAGCACCTTTCTTTTGACTAGAAGTTTACAGGTGGCATCGTCGAATGTGGCATGAAATTGCTCCTTAATGATACTCTCCGAAGTAAGATATCTGGTAATACACCGACTGGGTAGAGGAAGGGAACGTGTGTAGCCTAAGGGAGGGGTTGATGCAGAACAAATGAATGATGCAATGTAGAAATCAACAAATTATATATAGTAGAATATTTACAAATTAATGCTAAAATTTCAGGACTTGATTTTGTGAAGACTGAGAAATTAATTAAACTCGCAAAACCAATTTCTTCTAAAATTTTAAATAAATCAGATTGAAGGTAATTGAAAAATTACCAACTCAGATTAGGGCTTAATCCGGTTTTCAACAAATCAAAAATATGGTAACAGGATTGCAGGTCCTCACAATAGCTCACCAATAGTAATTAAATTATACTCTATAATTGCAGGTCACATAGATGAAACAAATTCGAGTAAATCTCAAGCAAGCAGAAAGATCCAGAATATTCGATTTAACCAAATTAATGGTTTTGTATAGTACTGTCCCTTAGCCATGAAATAAGGAATGACAGAATAGGCAAAACGAAAACACAGAAATAAAATTCAGCCCAACAAGTTTCAATAACTTGCACTGTTGATTAAGAATTAGTATGAGTAAGAGAAAACGAGCTGATTAACAAGAAAATCCAGTTAATTTAACTTACACTGTCAGAGAATTTGTTATTCAAAGGCAGTAAATAGGAAATGAAGAAAACTAGAAATAAAGAGATGATGAAGAAGAGAAATAGATTCTCAAACCCTTGGGAAACCATGCTTGATCCCCTTCCCCATGGCTCTTTTAGATCAGGTCCCTCCATCTCTATGTAAAGTTGCTCAATTCCCCTCTAGCATTGCTGCTGATGGTTTCTTTGTGGGCCACATTAGAAAAAATAAATCTTCATTAGCCCTAACCCTGACGTTCATCCTCCCTTTATAGCATGAATGGACACTTTTAATCAAATGGCTAATAGGTCTTAGTGCTTGGATGAAAATCTCTTTAACCGAGGGCTCTTGAATGATTGGCTACCAATTAAGCTCTTGGCCAGACTTTAATCAACTTGTTACAAGACCCAATAAAAAGAAATAAAATTCCATTTGTTCTCACACGCTTTATACCGAATACATGATGGTATCTCACTGCATGCCCCTCATAAAACTTGGGACATAGCAACAAACAAAATGAAAATTAAGTTCCTCATAGTCCCTTTTGCATCGGATTAGTTTTAAATTTTTTGAAAGGTTTGAATAACTTTATGGGAGTGTCCAAGTAATATTTATTGACTGAAAAATTATATAAAAAATAAACTCATGTGATATGTATAAAATAAAAAAAAGATGCGCTATTAAAGTGAATAGGGCATATGTTTGTGAAAGGATTGTGAAGAAAAAGTAGTTTAATTGTAACTTGGTTGGAGGACATAAAAAATGATTTGAATAAGTTTTACTGCCACATGTTAATAGGAAAAATAGATGTATGCTTGAAAGCATTACCAGTAATACCATTATGTGAAATTAACTATTTAAGTTTAGCTGCTAAGAAAACTAATTTTCAACATTTTTTTGTTGATGCTCCTCTTCAGATGCTTGTCCTTATTTGCTGCAAATTTCTTTATAGCTACAAATTAACTATTACAGATCTCTTTAAGCGCCAACTTTATGGCATCTCTAAGGGGAGCTTTGAGGAGTTTTGGTGCCTTGCGGCATTGTGTCTCTGCATGTCCTTTTCCATACAAGTTGTCAGGCACCATCCGAGCTTTTGCTGTAGCAGCATCACCACCTTCTAAGGCTGTTGTTTACGAACAACATGGTGCTCCTGATCAGGTTGTGAGGTTTGATATACCGCTTCTCAACTTTTCATGATACTTATTATTTGAATTAGTGGCCTTTGTGATGGAGAACTGAAAATAATCAATAGATACGCAAAGTCAAGGTTGTAAGTACAATTGTTATGATATATGTTTCTAGTAGATGGAGTTTATGGTTTTTGTTTCCATCTGTCTGCTTTGGGTTTCGGTTAATTAAATTGTGTCATATTTCTCAAAAGAGGTTACCAATTACTAAATGTTTGGTGAGGTTTCTTATTGATAAGAGTTCATTTGTCAGACTATGCATAGTCAGGTTGGTGAAAGTTCTAAATATACTAACCTGATGTATGTTAAGCCCTATCCAAACAAGACAAGCTAATCCTTTCCTTCTACTTTTGAGGTCTTTTTTCTAATCTATTTGTATTTGTAATGTGAGAATATTTTTATTCTGATAAAAATTTTAATTTTATCACAGGGTGGTTTATCTTCCTCCGGTGGAATTGAAAGAAAATGATGTATGTGTGCGGATGCTTGCATCTCCCATAAATCCTTCAGATATAAATAGGATAGAAGGTCTGATGTTCTTGCTTTTGATTAATCAAAAGAATTTTCTGCTCCCCCTGAAATGTGGTACATTTATTTCATTTGGGGTATTGTGACGTTAGCTTTATGTATTAAGAGTAGTTATTCTAAGTTTCATTATTGTAGATCAGGATTTGCTTGGAGGTCTATTTTTAATTTATGACGCATTTTGACACATTATACATTTTTTAACATTCATCTTATGGAAAGGCATGTTCTTGTGTTGGATATGCAAGTTGAAATCTCTTATCTGAAAAAAAAAGGTAAATAAAAATATGACCAGTTGGATAAGTGTAGTATACGACAGAATATGCACGACATATGGATGAATATATGCAAGTTGATCCTCCACTATTGTAGCTTTTCAAATGATCAATTGCACGATGTAGGAATTTAAGGGCACGATTTAGATTTCTAGGTTGTAGCCGATCATGAAACCTTCTTTCTTTTCGCCTGCTTCATTATTTTTTGTTTCTTTGCTTTCACTATTTTTCTCTATAGTTTGTTTTTCCTTATTTCCCATTATATTTATATCCTCATTTTAAGGTATTATCGTCTTTACACTAGCTGTGAACATGCCTCTACTTTCACTCTTTAACATTGAAAATTATAATGCTGGTACTCAAAAAAATAAAATCATGCTTAGGATATGGAACACTTAGATTGATCAGAGAAAACATAATGTTGAAAGAAAGGTTTGTAAAGGATTAAGGAAAGACCCAAAGCACAAAAACTTCATACAAATAATTTATGATGTCACAATGGGAGTAAGCTATGTGGCCATCCCATTTGATGGGCAGTTCTTTGCTTTAAACCAAACCCTTTCCACGATATCAATCTTTATTGTTACAGATGATTTAGCATACAAGTTATCAATTGACGTGCTTGAACCGGTGGAAATATGAGATCCTTTTTAAGTGACGTTAAAATAAACAAGTATAGCAAGAAATTTGTGTTAATTCTTACATAATATAAGAAATTGATGTTGAATTTTATAAAAATTATAACCTTTCAAATATTTATTTGATGTACTTGCAAACTATTAATTCTTTCTACCATTATCTATTTAGTAATACCTAGATATTCTTTTGTCCTGGGCTCAGGCGTTTATCCTGTAAGGCCTCCCATACCTGCAGTTGGAGGGTATGAGGGAGTTGGTCAAGTCCATTCGCTGGGTTCTAGCGTGAGCACCCTCTCAGTTGGTGATTGGGTGATACCATCTCCTCCATCATTTGGTAGTTCTTATGCTTTATTTTTATTTTTTTGAAGGAAACAATCTTCCTTGTTTCTATTTCTTCCATGAAATGTGATATTTCTATCTCTTTCATCACCTGTGCAGTATATATGTTTGCATCCTAGTTCACTTTATTTATGTTCGTGTAATTTATTTACGTTGTTGAAATTGAATTGAATTTGCTTGCAGTTAAGCGACTACCTAAAATATGAAAAACTTGATTGTTACAATATTAAATGAATTTTGAACTTATCAAGGAGCGCGTAAACATTCTTCTTAAGGGGACATTTGGTTCATTATTATTTTGATGTCATGTTATGTTATTCAGAGAAAATAATTATTTAGTTTAATGATATCTTTAGATAACTTTTTAAAAAATTATAAAATTATCAATTAAAAGATGACATCTGGACATCATAACACTTAGATAACATGACATAGTATCAAGGTAACATCAAACCAAATGCCCCCTAAGGACTGTTTCTGCGCAGAGATGCTCTCTTTGTGAAGAAGTGATTCTTTATTTATCTCAGCTTGAAAAATAGCTGTATGGAATTCTAAGAGGTTAAGCATCCATCTCTTAAGCCAAGACCATGAACAGCTTGGGAAACCACTGATAATAGTCTTTTTGGATTCAGCAATGTCATCTTGCTTCACATGCATTGACTGGCAAGGCAACTTTGAGCAACCCATTCTCTTTTATAGCAATTACAAAAAAAAAAAAGGTTTTTCGTGCGAGAACAATAACAACAAAGCCTATCCCAACTACTTGGAGTTGGGGTTAGCTAGCTGGATTTTTTTCCCCTTCATTCAGCTCTATGTAAAACAACGCTTTTTATTACTGTAAGTGATTCATGGCCATTTTTGCTGCTCTATCCCCTACTTTTCTTTAACATTGTGGCTAGAATCATCTCACATTTACTTATAAAAGCATGTAATAGTTGACAATAGATATAACCAAACCACTTTAAACGTCCTTTTGTATTTGCATTTTCAGTAGGTGCCATGCTCATGCTCTTCTAATACAATCATTTTTATTGTGGTCCACTCTAGTGTGACCACTCATTTATCTGAAGATCTATATCTTAGTTTCCATAATCTTATGAACACTTTACTATTTAATTGCCCAATGTTTACCTCATGTTGCATAGATGGAAGGTAGCTGTTTTGTAGAATGTCAACTAATAGACATTTTAGTTTAAAAAAAACTGCCTTCGCAATCATCTACTCTCGTTGATGGGATTGTTGTCTCACCTAGTTTCGTAGCATTGTTACTTCTTCTTTAAGATTATCACATGTAATCCATATACTTTGTCTTGCTTCTACTCAATTTAAACCCCTTTACTTCTAAGGTGCTCCTCTACGATTCCAACTTATGTTTAACTCCATGATTTGTAACCATTCTGTAAATGGCATGCATTTCTAAATCTTATTTTTAATGTGCTTTGTCAACTTGTTTATTGCAAAATTCAAAAGATAATAACTGGAAGCAGAAACTTGGCATAGTCCTATCGTGTAATGGGAAGATCCTTCAAACTATCATTGATTGTCTTCACATTACTAGGCACTTCATTGTATATATTCCTGATGACATTAATGTATCTAATGAAAACTTTTATTTTCGAATTTCAGGAAAACTTTTATTTTCCAATGATTATCGATGGACCTCTATTGGTGTTGTGTCATGTCTTTTCAAGGCCAATGAAATTAATATGAAGATTCTTTTTGGCATCTTTATACTTTTTCAATTTTCTATTATGAATGATCTTCCAGACATAAGACCAAATTAATTGTATAATATCATGTCACCTCTTCTTAATCTTTATTTCAGTAACTCTTTCTTAGAGCTTAATCCTTTTGCACATCTTAAGCCTTATTACATTTTATATTATTTTTAAAGCAATAACAACTAAGCCTTTATCCTACTATGTGAGATCAACTACATAAATCTTTTGTTTCCATTGTACTTTATCAAATAAGAGCTTTTCATTTAGTTTTAAGTATGAAAAGTCATTCCTTATAATTTTTTTTATTTTATTTGTCTCCCTCTTTCTCTTTTTAGATGGAAAAGATTCAAACTCTTCTCACTAAAGTTCAATTGGCATGCAATATATATGTCCAAATCATCTAAATCGGCTCTCTCCAAACCTATTCGCAATTGAAGCTATTCCAACTTTCTTGCGGATAGATATATTTCTTTTTTTTTAAAAAACTAAGAAAATAATAGTCTTTTTTCATTCATCAAATGTTCTCTTAGGTCTTGTTTGGTTGGAGTATGTTTTGACGATATGTTAAGTTTTTTTTAGATAAAAAGAAAAATAAAATCTTAATATTATAATGTGAAATAAAATTATTTTATTATTGAGAATTGTGTTGAATGTCAAATAAATTTGAATTTTTTTAATTGAAGTATGCATATGATGTGAAATAAAGATTTTTAATATTTAAAAAAGTATTTTTGGAAGAACTTGAGGCTTTTTGGGGCCCCAACCAAATGAAGTCTCAAGCCACTTCGCACCAATTTCACTTATATACTTTTACACACTAGTTTGTATACAGTCAAGTTCACAAATTTTACTAAACATCATCTTTAAAGCCTTTGCCACTTATGAGACTTGAATCTCTTGCATATAATTCACTTTTCTTCCTTATATGTAAGCATTGAAATCTCAATATTTTTTTGTTCTTCATTGAGGAAGGAAAAAAGTGTGGAGATATTTTTGAAATCTTTTTTACAATTCATGTGTACCTCCATGTATGACAGCCAGTGCGTAAAATATGAGCACCTAGCTTAGGGTTGATGACTCATGTTCGAGCAACTTGGCTGAGCTCAAACTCAAATTTTTTAGTTTGGAATTGAGTGTGATTCGATTGATTAAAATATTATATAACCTTATTCCTTGACTTCAATTTGCATTTTATTTATGCATATTATGTATATCACATATAATAATAAATGGGTTAATTTTATAAGTATTATATATATATATATACACATGTTAATCTCTTCATATGTATATTTGTAAAATATTTTAAATATATATTGGAAAATCTTAAATACATCTCGGCTATAGTTTAAGTTGATTTCATTTCAAGCTGGTTGATTTTATCGCAAGAAAACCAATCAATTTCCATTTGAGTAAAAAATAAGGGATTATCGAGCTTGTTTCGAGCTTTGAAGATAATTACTGTCCTAACCTAATTTGAGTTAGTCGAAATGACCAACAAATATCAAAGAATAAGTTCACGAGTAAAATGAGTTCAAGAAAATATTAAAATATATGCTTAAAGTATAAACCAAGTGATAAAAATATGAATGTGAAATAGGTTGGATTGCAGCACAAAGTCCCTCTTATTTTAAGTCATTCCTTTTCTTTGATAAATTGAAAATGTGCATACTATTTTATCATCCGACAAGCCTAACAACATGTTATATCAACATGAGTCTAATTTAAATTTTTGATTAGTCATTTGTAATTATTCAATATGATAAAAGTAATTCATTATTTTGAATATAGTTACTATAATTTTTAGAAGATTTATTTCATGTTCATATTTTTCTTGAAACATTCTTTTTTTTTTAAATTTTCTCCATAGCTCTATTTTTTTATTTTTGCAATTATTCATATTAGAATATTTATTTCATGTTCACATTATTTTTCTTGAATTTATATTTCCTTTATTCTTTTTGTGTGTTTTGTTGATTATAACTATTTCAGCTTGCTAGGGACATGGCAGACATATATTGTTAAGGAAGAGAGTGCCTGGCATAAAATTATTAAGAATGTGCCTCTAGAATATGCTGCTACAATTATTGTAAATCCACTGACTGCTTTACGTATGCTGGAGGACTTTGTGAATCTAACTTCTGGTAGTTCAACACACTGAATGTTAAATTCTTAACTACTTAGACTCTATATAATTTTTTTTCTACAAATTTTTTTGGTGATTATCTAGGTGACGCTATTGTGCAAAATGGTGCAACTAGCATAGTGGGACAATGCATTATTCAACTCGCAAAAATTCGAGGAGTTTGCAGTATAAATATTATTAGAGACCGGTTAGTACAAACCATTTATTGTTTTCTTTGACTTTCTAAATTTAGGTATATTGGTAATTTAATACAATTTTTCATAATTCAGTCATGATTTCTACATAAAATGTTCATTGTTAAATAGAATCTCTCTCGATGAGAGTGTCGTCTCTCTCTCTCTCTCTGAGAGGGTTTGGTTTCCAGGTGATTGCTGGTTAATGGGGTGGGTTTTTTTTCTTCTCTAGCAATCAAATCTTGAAATCAAAGATCTTTCTTTTCTCTCTTTTGCAAATCAATATTGGAGAATTTAAGTATGTTATGGAAATTCCTCACCCACACTCTTATTGAGGCTTTGGGCTGCCTCCAAACAACTCAAACAAAATCCTTCTACACATGTTGGGTACCTCAACAACTCAACAATTTTGGTCATAAGAAGACTTAGGGAGAAGAGCATGGAATAATGAAATCACAAAGTGAAAACATAACAACTCTAGAGCAATGTCATATGCCAAACTATCATCGCAAAGAACTATTAGAACACTTAAGACCCCATCCAAGATCTCGGATAAGTAGTCAGCAGCTATGTACTACAAAATGGAATAATTGAGTAGAAGGACAAGCACAGTTTCAACACTAAAGAGATTTATAGCCCCAAAAGGGAACAAGAGACACTTTCATGGTGGATGCAACTGACCTAAAAGTATAGATTGTTTTAGAAAGCGAGATAAATCTAATGAATTTTTCCTAAATATTAGTATTTAAGTGCCAGCCATTGGCATGGTCCAGGGATACGATATATCTTGGATTGCCGTAGGTTGGGAGGACCCTGTGTAGTTCTAGCATTAAAAATTAGCTAGTTTTCCTCTTTGAAACAAATTGAATAGTAGCGGGTTCGACAAAGTGAAATTGCAGTGTAGGTTTGAGTCTGCAGTGCCTGTTAATAGTGTTTGTAGAAGTGGTGGTTTAGCGAGTTGTGGTGAGGATAACTCTGTTTCTTTGCAGAGCTTTTCTCGATAGCAAGTAGATGTAGTTGTAGAAGATATGATTCTAACCCAAAGTTGTGGCTTACTTGCTTTTTATGGGGAATTGGATGAACCTTGTCATTATTTATCTTAGCAAATTCTAAGGTAAATTGAGCCTAATGTCTTCAATCCCATGAAGATGATTTAACAATATCTAATTTAATTCTGAAAAACAAGGAAATTAGCCAAAGTGGAGAAATATATGAAGTTATTGGGGGTCATAATGGAACAATTGAGCTGGCGGTGACATGACTATGGAAAAATTGGATCAAGCTGTCGGCAACCTCACCCGCCAAAATATGTTTCCATATTTTCAGGTGTATCACTAGGAAGAAACTTTCTCTGACCACTTTGCATTGCTGATCAAGTTGGGTAGATCTGATAGTTACACTAAAGAAAAGGGGAACAAACCTTTTCGCTTTGAATCAAAGTGGATCCTTGAAGGTAGCTGTAGTTAGATTATTGAGATAGCTTGGATGGAAGCTACTGGTAATAGTCTAACTGATTCTCTTGTGGAGAGATTAGAGAACATGGGAAGGTGTTTGAAGAGTTGGAATAATAAATTTTTTTGGACTTATGGAATATCAATTCATTAGAGATCTAGTTGAGAATACTGGGTTTGACGTGAGGCAAAGCGGCAAGTCATGGCATGGGATCCTCTTCAGAATCAATGCATATAGCATCATGGAGAAATTGAACTATTTTGCAGTTGCACATCTCGAGCAAGGTGCAACTCTTTGCTTGGAAGCTATGTAGGAAATTTCTTGCCTACATTTCAAAATCTACACTTGTGCAAGGTAGTGCCAGATCTACGACCATGCTTGATATGCAACTTTAGTGCCAGAATCCCCCATCCATGTTTTTCGCGATTGTGAGAATGCAAAAGGTATGGCATGCAGCGGGGGTTTCATACTATGTTCATACCAGCTCCTCAACCAGTGCTTTAGAATGGGTTCCCAATATCATAACCGGTAAAAGGGTATTGTTTTGGATTATTTTTCACCATTCTATGGTCCATTGGAATAATTGGAGCATGCTCTTGTTGGGAAAATGAAGCTGCATTCTTGAAGCGACCTTCATTTTGCTAAGAACTATATTGCAGTGGCTAGCAAAGAGAGGAGCGGCTTTCAACAATACAAAAATGGAAGGGTGTTATAGATCTTTTTTTTGCCAAAAGCTTTGCTGCCAAAATGTTTGTTTCCTAATGTGTTAAGAGAAAGAGAATGATCTACCTATGATTGTTCTATGAACAGAGAGAACAAAAAGCGTGATTACAATCTTTCAACATATATGATCTCTCACACTAAAAAGAGACAAATGCTGTAACTCACTCATTGGCTTGATATGCCTTATCCATAGAGGAATCTAAGATCTTGATGGAGGTTTTTCCGAAATTACTAGGAAAGATTATATAACAAACTTTTAGCTTATTGAAATCTTTTCTAATGTTTTACCGTTTAAAAAATTGGGATTCTACGGTGTTTGTGATTCATCCTCATCTATGAATCAAAGTGCATGGGATGTCTTGGATGGATAACGAGCTGCAAGATGAAGTGCTAGAGAAATTTACAAGAGCCCGTTCCATATCACTAATTGCCTAAATGTATTTTTGAGCGTCACATCCAGTAATTTAAAAGTAGCCTCTTGAATTTTAAATTTATTAAACATTTAAAAAACTAGCTAGCTTGGTAACTGCATATTTATGATTTGTTGGCATACTTTCTTTTCTAGGCCAGGATCTGATGAAGTCAAAGAGAAAATTAAGAAACTAGGTGCAGATTTTGTGTGTACAGAAAGCCAACTTCTTTTGAGGAATGTCAAGACTATTCTGGTACAAAACTTATACTTTAATTAGAATAATATTTCAATTTTAGCTTCTTATTTCCATTCTCTCTGTCCATATTTCCATGTCATCTATGCAAAAGCTCATGCACCCACTTATCATGTGATTTTGGTAATCTTGAATATTTATATTCTCTGGTCATAATTAAGGGTGGTATACCCGAACCTGTTCTTGGATTCAACTGCGTTGGGGGTGATGCAGCTTCTTTTGTTCTCAAATTCTTGAGGTAGTTCACTTCCTTGAAGGGCTCTTACGACAATCTCATATGAGAATTTGCTTACTAACCGAAGTTAAATTACTGAAATCTTTAGGCAGGGAGGCACTATGGTGACTTATGGTGGTATGGCTAAGAAACCCGTCTCTGTGTCTACTTCCTCATTCATATTTAAGGTGAATTTCTATTTGTCATCTCCACTAACATGCACTTGAAATTACATTCCCTAGTCTGATACTTATTATTTTTTAATATACATTATGCTTAAAGAATATGATTGTATGTACAGGCTATAGGGAAATTATTTACCATTCTTGAATAGAAATACAATGAGTTTTTTTTGGCTATCCCATCAAAAAGTTGCAATTTTTCCCTTGGACAGTTGCGTTGAATGTGACTTGAATTATGCAATGGTTTTACAATTCTATTTTCCTTTTTTGGCAGGATCTTGCTCTACGAGGTTTCTGGCTGCAAAAGTGGATGACTAGTGACAAGGTTGGGGATTGCAGAGCAATGATCGATTATCTCCTCAGCTTGGTGCAGAGCGGCAAACTAAAATACGAGTACGTCTTCAGTTTCCTGTGAAGATTCGCTGCTTTATTCTCGCACTTTTCGCAATCAAATGCATGCCTCTGCAGGTTGGAGCCAGTTCCTTTCAATGATTTCAGCCTGGCTCTGGATAAGGCTCTGGGGAAGCATGGCAGTCAACCCAAACAGGTTATCTTTTTCTAATTTGGGCCAAAACAATAAAATTATAAAGATTATATGTGCTTTTGTGAAGGGGTGAAGCAGACTTGAATTAAATGTTCTCTGTTGCTTGTGCTTGGTTTTTTGTTCTTTGTTGTCTGTGATGGATTCTTTGTTCTCTGTTGATGTGTGCTTCCTGTTTGGCGGTGCTTCATGAATTGTTTCAGTAGAATTGCATTTGTATTACACGTGTAAATATTGAAAACTTCTGGTCATTAAAAACTCTTAATTCCTTTTATAAACTCAGATAATCACCTGTATTCTTTTTTCCGTTTTTCCTTCCCATTATTCTGTATTGACTGGTTTTTCTTAGCTTGATGTCAGATATTACTAGTTGTCAAGCATAGGTAATAATCTCTTAATATGTATATTCCCATGGACTAATATCAAGTAGGTTTATCATTTTAAAAAAATAGTTCTTTAAGGTTGACATGACCTGTTTGGAGGCAGGACTGATTTGGTTCTTGGACTTTTTAGTGACTTAATTTAAAATTTTGTAGTTAGAAAAAGTTAGTATTTGGTATGTGGACCAATAAAATGTAATATAAGTAATCTATCAAAATATTAGTTATGCAAATTAAAATATATTTTACGTAACGATCTTGACTTTATATATATATATATATATATATATATATATAAAATTCTTGAAAATTAATTATTGAAAAGTTGTAATTAACTCATAATTTTTTAAAATGAGCGAAAAGGTTCGCACAGTTTTTGGAATATTACGTTCTTTGCTATTAATTTGATTTACTTCATACCACTTTAATTTTTTAAATTTATATTATTTTTTTTTTCCTTCCTCAGCCAAACCTAAAATTATATTTTTTTATTAGAGATAAGTACGAGTGAAGTTCCAGCAAGTCATTGAGCTCAAATTGATGATGTAGGCATTTTTTTTTATTTTAAGTTGATTTCAATTCTAGCCTTTCCCTTTTCTCAGTAGAACTGATTGAGAGGAACGACTCCTACAAATTAATTACTTCTATATAAAAAATATTATAATTTTATTAATTTGTTTGTCACATATATATTTTTAATTTTATTTTTTTATATTATTAATTATAAAATAATTAAATATAATAAAAAATTTTAATAAAATTTAAAATTTATGAATATGTACATTTAAATAAATAGAGCAACACTCATGTAATTTTAAAGATATTTGAGAAAAAAATACTACATATAACAGTGTACAACACTATATTAAAATATTACATATACATTACATATGAGTTAATATTACATCTACAATATCATATATGATATGTACAACATCACATATGACAATGTATAATAGTAGGATAAAAAAAGCAAAGTGCAGGATAACATATAACTCAACAAAATTTCAAATAGGAAATGTAAAGAAAAAAAAAAGTAAAAAAATAACTATTGATTCTGATCACAAACTTCAAATAGAAAGTAAGAAGAGGAACCATTGAATCGATTCTGATTACCTGCTCCATTCGAAATAATTATAAAATTGCTAATCATTATCTTCCCATTGAAATTAAATACATTGCAAGTTTCCAAAATCTGCTTTCATATAAATAGGATGCATCGCAAGTTCTGTACTTGCACTTTTGCCTTTCATCCTTTCTTGCATGTAGCAATTCGAAGTAGCTCTAAACTATTGTTCTTCTCTTCCGTTTTACCAGTCCCACCAAATCTACTTTCTTCCACAGCAATGTCAATGGTGTTAAGGCTATTGATACCTATAGAATTCAAGTCAACTTGGTCACTTATCTACATCAAGTAAATTTATATTAGACGGCATAAAAATATGATAAAATTACACAAATAATAAAATCATAGGCATTAATATCTTTTAACTACTACAGTAATATGACAAGATCATAGCCAACGTAGAACACAAAATATATTATTTCACAGCACAAAATATTAAAATGATTTACAAAAATACTAGTGTTATAAGTGAAATAATATTTGCTTGCACTTTCACTATTCATACAAATACTATTTAGCAATTAACATATGCGATTCATGATCTTACAAAATGCTTACAACAATATCTTTTCAGCTTGAACTTACTCGACAAATTATCATGTCTCGGCAGTCACAAAAAAAGAAGTTGCTTACACCATATTTTGCTTAACTGCAAACCAACACCAATTTGAAAAAACATAATTTTGCATAGTCCAAGTGAAAAATAATATTAATACGTTATTTTTCTAGAAAAGATACAAGCTCTACATATTACTTATTACTTTCACTCCATTCGTTGCTCTGGATTGTTACCTGTTAAAATAAATAAATTAGTGTTGTGACATTGTCCTAACATATAATAAATTATAACATAGCTTTATATTCATACGATTTTATTGTTGCCATAAATGTCAGCAAGTCTTTCTCTGATCATTTCTCCTCTAACATTGTCTCTTATACTAGTATTGGATACAGTTGAAGTCAATTGGGTAGATTGTATTTTTCCAACATTTTGTTCCATACTTGAATTATCTTGATGTGAAGAGATAAAATTAAAAATAATGGCACAGACAATAGCGATGTTGACTTGAGACTCAAATGGAAACTGCTTCATGTTAGCAAAAATTTGAAACTTTTGCTTCAATATTCTAAATGTTTTTTCAACTATATTCTTTTTCAAGGCATGTCTATGATTGAATATTTTCTCTTTGCATTTGTAAATACGTGACTGTTCTGTCTGATAGTGACTCAAGTGGTAATTACAACAGCAATACGGTGCAATAAATTTGTTCGTATTTGCGTATCAGAATCAACAAGATAATACTTCCGTGTGTAATATATGAACACTGTTATAATTATATTTGATACGACATATTCATTAATAGAATAACTTCATTTTATTTACCATTTGGTACAAAAAAATCTGTATTTTCAAGAGCCTATCGCAGCACTGTATTATCAGCAGTAGACCCACCCTATCCAGCAATAACGAAATGAATCATACTGTCAAAGTCGACGGCCATCATAACATTCTGGGACATACTACCTTTGCGATTAATGAAGCGCTCATGCATCGTTGAGGAAATAATAGCCGGAATATGTGTTCCATCATTAGCTCCTATTGCATCCTGTAATTTGCAAAAGTTACTAATCCAAAAAAAATAAATATAATGAATACTCTATATTGTATATCGTAAATCTGATACTTTGAATATATTTGAAGATGTGATAGTATCTGAAGAAGAGTCTCTTGTATATTCTACATTGGGAACATTGAGATACTCTCTCTCTAAACCAAATAGTCCATCTAGTATTAAATTGAAATATCGACTAGTAGTCTCAAGCGAGTATTGGAAGAATTCTGCAATTGATCTCAGACTACAGCTGTGAGTAATGACACGTAAAAAAATGGCTAATTGTTCTGCTGCAGTGATATTTTGACTTTTCTCAATTAGTCCTCTTGAAATAAGTAAATCCCCCAATCTCAAGAATGTATGTGCTGACATGCGCAAATTATCAGCAGCACGATCTGGGTGTCCTTCGAGCAAATCATGTATATATTGATGTCCACTATAACTGCGATTGTATATAGGTTTTCTAATACATGTACTAACAACAGTTTCCATTATATCATCTTCGATTGATTGATCTATATCATTGCCAATTAAATAATCTCTCCACTCATTCATGTCTGCAACAGGCAAATACAACAGGTGAAAATAATATAAACATATCAGTCACAATATCAATATAAGCAAAGTGTTCAATTATAAACAGAATAATCATAGTCAAGTAGTTCAATAAAAGGTAAAGTATAGTCACATAAACTCATCAAATGAGTGATAATAAAAAAACAACCATATGAATCCGAAGTAGTAATTGAAAATAATTCATACACCAAAATATGCTTATCACTTTATAGTAAAACAAAAACCCAAAACTAATTAAAGATAGTCTGATTAACCAAAACAAAATACTTAAAGCGAGTCTGATTAACAAATTTCAAAAACTAATCAGATAGTTCATTGTCAGATATAGTTTCTTCATCAGAAAAACCTGCAAATGTCAGAAAAGATTATAATCTAGTGTTCGAGGCTAATTGAAATCTGCAGCTGGCTCATTACAAAATACTGGATTTTGAGAAACAATATATTCAACCAGCTTTGTTAGAACTACTCCTTCGACATTCAGGATTATAACTTTGTTGTTGTCACTTGAAGCTGCAAATGCTCTCATAGCAATAATTGCAGTAGCAGAAATATTTAGAATGTTATTAATTTTTAACATGCATTTCTGCATGTTGTCATTCGAACGTGAGAGAAGTTGATTCTTCTCAATGCATGCTTTCGTATACTTTTCTTGAATCTGTAACCTGTCAAGGCTTATAGATGATGCAGTTTTTTTTCTCTTTCTGCTACTACTCGACGATGTAGGCACTTGATTAAATGAGGTTGGGGCATCATTGACAACATGTGTTGTGTCCTGTTCTTCTTCTTCTACTTCTATTTTTTTCATTTGATGGGTGGGAGCCATGTGGTAATCGCCGCCTGACATGAGTACTTTGACCTACTTCAGTGCTTTTTTGACAAATCTGTCATGGCATCATAGTATTTGAATGATTTTCTGCGGCAGACTTGATATTTGATATTTTCCTATTAAAGCAAAGAATGTGGTATTATTAGAATCTCCATGAAAGATAGTTCAATCAGTTCTATAAAATAAATTCTTACTGATATGACACTATCCCAAACTACATCCTCAGCTTTCAACATTTTCGTTTTCTCATTCCAATCAAACTCACTTTTATGATGCAGTTCGTGGTACTTTCTCCATTTCTCCTTTAATTTTTTTCATGCAGTTTGTAAAATTTTTAAGGGTCTATCTTTTCCTAGTTGATCCGCAAATTTCTGCACTATGCTTGGCCATTCAACTGCCATAGGAGAACCCTTCAATACTCTTTTATCATCAAATGCATATTCAACTAGTTCAACGAGTTTGTCATACTCAGAGTTTGACAAACCCATCGTCCTTTTCGTCTGCTTTGACCCAGACCCAACTTCATTACCTTGGGTCATGTTTGTGTTTGTTGTGTCATCCATTTTTAGTAGATGATTATTTTTTATATCTGAAAGAAGAAAAAAAAAACAAATAGAAGTTAGTAAAATAAAGAATAATGTCACCCATGCATAACCTAATAAAAACATAATACTCTACTAGAGTTATAATTTTTTTAAATAATTTTGCAACTTATGTCGTGTTGACGTAGGATGTGGGGATCCTAAGAAACACCGAGAAAGAGAGAGTTCCGGGAGACGGTGATGCGCAAAGGGATAAGCCTGTTAACGGAAGCTCAGCAGGGGAGTGAATTCAGAGCATTCAGAGAAACACACAGAGGTTTAAGGTGGTTCAGGGAGAAAATCCCCTACGTCCACCGGTCGATCAGCGAAGGAATTTCACTAATAGGAAGAAGTGGCCTCGCGGGCCTGTACAATACTTTCTTTGGGAAAGAAGAAGAAAAAAAAGAAGAGAGGGCTCCTCAATTGGGGCTTTGTTACAATGAGAGCGGAGGAGTCCTCTTTCTTGTGTCTTGACGCCTCTCTCGAGGGGAACTGTTTCAGCGGTATTTATAGCTGGTGGAGTGCGTGGCTTCACCCGGTTTTCCGGAGGAAATGTGATGGACAAGCTCTGGGCTCACGCCGTTTGTCTGCCACCGGGAAGGCCTACATCCGTGAAAGGAGGACGATATCTTTTAATATTTATACCTCTTCTGGGGAACCGTGATGGCTGGAGCTTGCGGATCCCAAAAGTGCCTTGTACGAGGAGCGGCGCGGTTAGGTGGAGCTGATTGTGATAGGCACTGCTCTATAACCTCGTACCCGATGTTACCAGGGATGATCCTGGCTTATCGGGCACGAGGTTGGGTTGAAACTCCTGTGTCCGAGATTTGACTTGGTCAAAGGTTCTACAAAGTAAAGAAAATGAGTCAGCAAATAAGTCAGAGAAATGGAGGCCAGCCCGGCGCCACGTGTACGGTCAGGATGCAGCGTAGGAATCACGTGTTAACATCCAGCCCCTGGATTGTCAGAGTGCGAATATTAATATGGGTCCTGGAATGCGAACCGTCGCGAGGGTGGACGCGCTGCCCAAGGCCTGCAAGGATAAGATGGGGGCGGCGCCCGTCGATTCGTATCCTTGCAGCCTCACTCAGAAGTTTCCTCTGTAAGAGAGAAAATTTGTTAGAGAGAGATGGCGGAAGAAGGGGAGTGGACCGCCCTGGCAAATATTTCAAAGAAGAAGAGAGCAGGCGGGGCTCCGGCTGAGGCTTCCCCTCCGGAGAAGAGGAGGCCGGAGGTGTCTACTCTCGCCGGGGCGTCTCTTAGTGAAGAAGTGGGAGTCCCGGCAACCAAAGTTGCTGGCATTCTGGCGCGAGCACTAGAGTCCGTGCAGGAGTCGGTAGGCACGGAGGCTGCAGAAGTGGTGGTTGTTTCAGACTCTCCCGTCAAACTGCCTAAAAAAGTCAGGGAGCTGAAAGAGGTGGCCTTGGTGGGTGAGACGACCACGGGAGAGAAGTTAGCGCCTGGGAAGGTCTTTCTCAAAGATGAAGAGGTTGAGGGACTCCTTCCCAGGTTTGGGGTTTGTGAAGGGGGTGTGAAGAAACCTCCCTTGCTGGTTTGCGGTCCTTCTTCTCTTGGTGTCCCAGTCCCCGCTTCTGAGAAGAAAAGGAAGTCTCTCCTCCTTTCTCTCCCTCCGTTGAACCTCCGAAGTGATGAGGAGGAAGAGAAGGATAAGAAGGGTGAGAAGGAGGAAGGCACCAAGATGGAGGAAATGACTAAAGAGAAGAAGGGAGAGTCCCTTCTTACTGCCTCTGTAAGCGCTCCTGGTACTGAAGGGTCAGGAGGCAAAATGGAGGAGTGCTTAAGGAGAAGGGGAAGGTCCTTCCAGCTACTTCCAGCGCCCCCTCCGGTATTGACGGGGCCTGGAGTGTGCTGGGAGACAGATTATGTGAGATAAGGAGGGAAGAGGAGAAGATCTTGGGGAACACCTCTGAGGTTCTGGAGGTGGTAAAATCTCTGAAGGGCAGGGAGGAAGGGGAGGCCCATCACCTTCAGAAGATAAGGGAGTTGGAGGGCGCTTTGTCTCAAGTTACAAAGTGTTGTCTGAGTGATCATAAGGAGGAGCTAGGGAAGTTGCACAAATTGGAGGATAGGTTGGCTTCCATGGCCCTGGTAAACGCAGAGTGGGCTAATAAAAATGAGTTTGCGAGAAAAGAATTCCATCGGAATCTGTCAGATGTGAATCTGGCCCACTCTGCCCATGTCAAAGACCTCCAGAAGAGAATAAGGGAGTTGGATGATGAGAAGGAGGCTTTGAGAGAGGAAAGAAGGCGACTGAGGGAGGAGCTGGCCAAGGCCAGGGAGGCTTCATCGGGGGCAAAGGAGGCGGTCTTCGAAGCTTGCTGCCGGGAGGAGCTGCTGAAGTATGAGGTCCGTTCTTTGCGGGCCTTGGTGGAAAACAACTCTGGATGGCAGGGACGACGTATGGAGGATCTGGAGGAAGCGGTGAGGAGGGTGGTGAAGATCGTCAGCGCCTCACCGGTGGGTCACCATGTGAGGAGTCAGGTTGCTTTCGATGTTCTTCTGCAGACGTTGGTTGATGAGAACATCCTTGATCAGGAGAGCATCAGAAGCCCTGCGGTTCTTCCCTTCTGTGGTCCTAAGGGACCAGACAGGTTCTTTGACGTTGGGAGCCACTACTCAGAGGAGGTTCCTCCACCAAGGTCCTTTGCTGGTTGGGGGCCTCAGCCACCTCCTCCCCGTAGGAGCCCTGAAGAAGGCCAGACTACTCCTCTTGAGGCCAGATGGTTGGGACGAACGCCTCCTCCCCCAGTCCAGCAGCAGGATCGGCCAGGGAGCCAGAAGTGACCTGCTTCCACCCTCAACCAGCTCCTCAGCCTAATATGTTTGAGGGAATCACGGTCAGAGGAAGAAGGAGATCCTCTTCTTTTGCAGCACTTGAAGGATCCATTTCTCAAATAGATAATCCCAAGAAGAAATTCAGAGAAACAGGTCCCTCAACATATGTCTGACGGAACCATTGTTGAGGCGTGGAAGCTGAGGAGTCCCCAGGGTGATCTGCTGTTGGTTAGGAGAGTTACAGATCGATGTCTAAGTTCTGAAGCCTTGTAATTTTCTTTGCTTTTTCCTGTACTCATGAGAGAAACATTTGAGGACAAAGAAAAATGAATTTGTAACAAGTTTTTTTTAATGAAAATGTATTTTTCTTTTCAAAAACTTGTCATGAATGAATTCTTGCTTTGTATGTCTTTTGTTTCGTGCCTGAAACAGGTACCACAAAGTTTACGAAAAGAGAACATGAATTCATAAGTGAAAGTAAAGAAAGCTTAACTGATAAACTAAGAGAAATTCTAAGTGAGAAGATGAGATAGTTATCCTCTTGTACGATAGTAAAATATCGGGCGAGGATAATAAAGACCATCCCTCGAATCCTCGTGTACGATAGTTAAAATATCGGGCGAGGATAATAAATACCACCCCTCGAATCCTCGTGGACGATATTACGAAGGGACGGGGAGGAGAGACGCTTCGAAACCTGTGTGTTGCTTCGGGAACTATGCGTTGCTTCGGGTTCTGAGATTGTCAGAGAGCATGAACGGCTTGATTGCGCTCACCCGCTGATCAAGGAGATCAGACGGTCAGGAGGTGAAAGGACACAACTGTCTCTCTTTCAAAAGGGATTCCCTCAAGAGGAGCAGCTGGCGCGCCTTTCGCCTCCAAACCCTAAGAGAGGAGAGAAAGAGAAGAGACCTCACCCTGTCCCCTGCAAGACTAAGCCATGGGAGGGGGAGAAATCGAGTGGGCGGAACTAGCCACCCAGTTCCAAAAATATTTCAGCTATCAGGAGAGTCTCTTGATGGAGCATGAGGTGCTTAACACCACCAGGGGCTTTAGGGGAAATCCTAACCTGACGATTATCCCTCCTTCCGCCGACCTCCGACCGAACCGTCCTCCTCAGGGGGCCATCTGCGTGTACCATGCTCAAGTGGAGTACGGTCTGCTGTTGCCACCGCAACCGGAGTTTAGGGAGATTCTAAACTCATTCCAGCTTGTCTCAGCACAACTCGCTCCCAACGCCATTGTCTATGTGTATTCCTTTCTGAAGCTATTACAAGCTTAAGGGATACCATGGACTCTGACGTTGTTCAGGAGCTTGTTTAGTTGGATGATGGTGCTAGGGTATGGGGGTGCCTGACCCTTCAGTCGAAGACGAGGAGGGCGATGTTTTCGGGAGCGAGTAGTTCCCACTCTGACTGGAGGGACTGCTACTTTTTCGTCGGAGGCGATTTGGGAATCCCTTTGACGCCCGGGGTGTGCCCCCCTGAGTTTACTGGTGATGTCAAGTGGGCGGCAGGGCAGGATACCCTGAAGAACCTGGAGAGGTTGAAGGGGCAGAGTTGGCCCTTGAAGGATTTTTTGAGGCATGTAAGGAATGACATATCCTTACATGCCAAGGCGCTGGGGTACAGCGTCTTGAAAGAAGTTGCCCCCCTTCTAGCGTAGTTATGATGAAGAGGGCTAGGAGGGGGCACCCTGTCATTCAACTCAGTAAGGAAGTTGCTGAGGTGGGGGAAGGAGAAGAAATAAGGGTTCCAGAGCCTGTCTGCGGCGGGGCCGTAGTCGATGTGGTATCCTCTTCTGAGGATACTGCAAACGACAAGAAGACACTGGCTGAGCTGGGTTACACAAGGAAATGTAAGGATCCCATGCCAGCCACCAAGCCCCAGGCAATCCCTAAAAGTAGTACAAGGGTTGTCATAGGGGGAAAGAATGAAGGAAATAAGGTCGACGGGGGCCAAGAAAAGGAGAAGGTGGAAGGACCTTGTCTGGAATTGGTTCCCAGGGAGGTCCATGGAGAAAAGAGGGGTTCCTCCGGGAACACAGAGCCCGAGGCCCCACAAAAGAAGGCAAGGAGTGTGGAGGAGGGGGGTTTCGCTGCCGGGGAAGAGCATGACTGCAGCGCAGTGTAGAGCCCCTTATAGTGCCAATTTCGTCGGAATCTTCGAGGATGTGGATACGAGGTTGGCGGTGAGGACGACAGGGGATGATCGACGAATGACCTTTCTCACCGTGCCATTCGAGAATAAGGGTCAAGTTTACCGAGGAGAGGTAGGCCTGGCCCTAGGAAGCGGTCTGGTGGCTAAAGATTTGGAGGAGAAGATGGAAGCAACCTCCACCCCAGATCTGTACTCGGGACTGGCCAACAGGATAGCCACGGTAAGGATTCCTTTTCAGGATTTCCTATCCGCTTTAATCCTGTGGGCTGACTTATTTGTGTTTGTAGGTTCTTGCTCGCTTGCCGTTGGTTCTGAATAGGGCTCTGAGGACCGAGGAGCAGGTGCTGGAGAAAGGGTCTCGGCTTCATCAGAAAAATGGAGAGATAGAGGCCCTGAGGATCGAGCTTGCGGTGAAGTCTTCCCAGCTTAACGCTGTTGAGGGGGAAAGGGCCAGGCTTTTGGAGGAGAAGAATAAGCTGCAAGAAGAGAAGACCAAGCTGCAGGAGGAGCTTGCAGTCCGTCAGTCTGCCTTGGGCGGTTGGCAATAAAGCTTTGCAGAAAAAGCTCGTCGAAGTCGCCGAACAGCAGGAAGCCATTATAGCGGAGAGGTCCATGGCTGCTGTGGAGACTTACAAGACTAGTCTTCCCTGCATGAAGTTAAGGTTAAAAGGGATCAGGTGATCATGGGAGGGGTTGGCTTCCACTTTAATTCAAGGGGGGAAAGTTACTGCCGCCGAACTTGAAGAAGTAGATCCCTTCCCTTGCATGGCTGCTGATCCCACTTACAAAGAGGAGGGTTTTGACCTGTCTGACGACCTTATCCATTATGTATTTAAGCTTTTGGATAGGACCGACAGATGGTAACTCATTCTCTTTGTAAGAAAAGTGAATTGTAATCCCACTTTTGTAATTTCTTGATATTTAAAAAGAATTTGTTTCTTCATACCTGTTTTACTCTGATGTGTATGTAATGAACAAGTACCTTTGTATGAAATTGAGGTGTTCTGACTGGTTCTGAGAAAACCCCTTAATAAGATAATAAAGAGCTTTTTGAACCATATGATAGCTCAAGTTCAAACTTGAAACTCCCTGAAATCCATATAGATAAAGGATAATGATAACATGAAGGATTCCGCCCAGGAGGGGTTATCTGACCCAATGCCAAAAGGACTTTCGTCTTAAAACATCGTGCACGATGTTTGTACTTTTGGTCAAGGGCTGGCCTCGGGGATTCACTTCATTAGGGTTGTAGATACTTCTTTGTAAACCTACAAAGGGAAGAAGTAGTAATAGTGGAGATCTTGCCTAGGGGGAGTTATCTTACCCAATGCCAAAAGGACTTATTCGTCTGACACATCTTGTACGATGTTTATACTTGAGGCAAGGGCTGACCCTCTTGGAATGGCAGATCCTAGTGGGAAGCGAAGGCACCCTGCTTAGGGGGGACCTGTATCATAAGTTGACATCAGGGACTGCCCTAAGGTTACGAGTAGGCCTTCAGACCTTCCGCTGGCCAGATGGGCTTATGGAAGGGTCCCAGATATTTGTAGGAAACCCCGCCTGCCAAGCACAACTAGGCTTGGTGATCACCGTATAAGGGCGGTTAGTGATTATGGGATCATCGTATGTGAGGTCCGGAACCTCGGATATGATGATCGAGAGTTGGGTTTCGAGATCATACCTGAGCGACGCTTAGGTCGATACGAATATCTCAGTATGTATTGACAAATGTAGGATTCATTGTCATAAGAACTTCGGAGTCTGAGAGAACCATTAGAATAGTATATAAAGAAATCCAGATATTTGAAGAATCTCTGTACTTGTTGATTGAATCTGTGTAACAAATTTCTGAATGAATCTGTACAAAATGAATGATGCATAGGGAGTATCAAGATGAACTGCCGTCAGAGCCTTTAGGCATAGAATTTCTTTAGGTCGTCCCCACTCCAAGTTCTGGGGAGCTGGATGCCTTCAGAAGTCATGAGGTAGTATGTGTTTGGTCCAGCAACCTCGCGCACGATGTAAGGGCCTTCCCAATTGGGCTCAAGCTTGGGAACCCCCAAATTGCTGCCAGCGAGAAGCCGACGCTTGAGAACCAAATCTCCCTGATTGAAAGTTCTGGGGTTAACCTTTCGGTTGAAATATCACTCCATTCGACGTTTGTGCTCCAGGCGTTTGAGCGCTACTAATTCTCTTTTCTGTTCCAGGAGATCCAGGTCGATCCGCCGTGAATCATCGTTTTTGTTCATCCATGTTTGTAAAGCCTCAGATTCGAAGTTGGTTGCAGCCTTTATTCTGGGGGAGAGGTGCTCTAGCTCAACTGGTATGATAGCGTCCATCCCGAATGAGAGGGAAAAAGGGGACTCTTGAGTAACCTCGGAAGGAGCCGTGTTGTAAGACCAAAGAGCACCTGGTAATTCTTCCGGCCATCGAGCTTTGGCGCCGTCTAGGCACTTCTTCAAGATGTTTAGAATGTTCTTATTAGCGGCCTCCGCCTGACCGTTAGTATGAGGGTGCCAAACAGATGCGTATTTGAGATTGATCTGGTGTTCTCCACAGAAATCATGGATCCTCTGATTGGCGAATGGAGTGTCATTATCTGTGATAATCACCATTGGTATGCCATATCTACAGACAATGTTGGCCCAAAGAAAGTTTCCTACGTTCTGAGCGGTGGGTTGAGTGAGCTGCTTAGCTTCAATCCACTTTGTGAAGTAGTCGACTGCGACGAGTATCCACTTGTAGTTCTTTATGGCTGTCGACATTGGGCGTAGGAAATTCAGCCCCCAAATAGCGAAGGGACAAGATGAATTAATAGGCTTGAGATAACCTGCAGGCTACCTTTGCATGTCAGCGTAGTATTGACACTGAGAACACTTTTCCACAAACACCTGAGCGTCCTTTTGGATATTTGGCCAGAAGAATCCTTGGCGTAGGATTCGCATAACCAGGCTTCTGCCACGGGCGTGGGTTCCACACTCCCCTCGGTGTACCGCTTCCATGACCTTTTGGGCCTCTTCTGGTCTTAAACACTTGGTGATGGGCTTGGCATAGGATCTTCTGTAGAGCTCCCGATCGATGAGGGTGTACTTGGCACAAACAAGTTTTAGCTTTTGAGTCTCTTGTCTGTTGTCTTGCTGAATCCCATTTTTTAAGTAATCCAGGATCCTGTCCATCCATCAGGGTGGTTGCTCTTCAGAAGAAACTTCGGCGCACTCGAAGCTAGGGCTTTCAAACACCTAAGTCCGACAGAGGTCGGGGAGTCCCTCCTTCGCAAGCTGGTCCGCCACTTGGTTCTCCTCCCGAGGTATGTATGTCAAGGAGAAATCTTCGAACTGGGAAATCAAAGATTTGGTCAACTGCAGATATTTCTTTAATACCTCGTCTTTCGTCTCAAATACGCGGTTCACCTGGTTGACGACTAACTAGGAGTCGCTGAACACCTGTATGTGCTTCACAGCCATGTTAAGCGCAAAGTTGAGTCCTGCAATGAGGGCCTCGTATTCTGCTTGGTTGTTTGTTGCTTTGAACTGAAGTGTTACAGCTTGATATAGTGTAGCCCCCATTGGGCTAGTTAGGAGAATCGCAGCCCCTTGGGATTGTGATCCGGATGCACCGTCAACATGGAGGGACCAGAGGTTTGCCAGGGACCTGGCAAGTGGCAGCTCTGAAGTAGAAAGTTCAGCGACGAAGTCCGCTAGGGCTTGAGCCTTGATTGCTGTTCGTGGGACAAATCTGATATCGTACTCACCCAGTTCAATAGACCATTCGAGCAATCTTCCTGAAACCTCGGGGGTGCGCTTCAGTAGTGGTTGATCTGTGACAACCTGGATAGTGTGGGATTGGAAATAAGGCCGTAGCTTTCTGGCAGTCATTAGGATGGCCAGAGCAAGCTTCTCCAAAGTGGGATACCGACTCTCGGTGTCTAGGAGCATGTGGCTGGTATAGAAGATAGGATGTTGTACCCACTTCTCGTTGTCTAGGAGGACCGGTGAGACCATAGTGTCAGATTCTCCCAAATAAAGAGATAGGACCGTACCATCCTTTGGCGCTACTAATATCGGAGCTGAGGTAAGATATTTCTTCAACTCTGTAAAGGCTGATTCACAATTCGGCAGCTTTTTGTTCAATTTCTCGCCGAAAGAATGGAGAGCATCGGTCACCAGCTTTTGAGATGAATCTGCCTAAACTGTTGATCCGCCCTACTAGCTTCTGGATATCCTTGGCTGTCTTTGGGGAGGGCATGTTTAGAATAGCTGATATTTTGTCAGGATTGGCCTCTATCCCTTTGGCAGAGACTAGGTATCCCAAGAATTTTCCCGAAGCTGAGCCGAAGGTACACTAAGCAGAGTTAAGCTTGAGGTTGTACCTTTGAAGGGTATCGAGCATTTCCCTGAGATCACTGAGATGCTCTGTCAAGGTTTAACTTTTGACCAGGATATCGTCTACGTAAGCTTCGAGATTTCTTCCCCTTTGGCCTTTAAAGACGGCATCAATCATGCGTTGGTAGGTAGCACCGATATTTTTGAGACCAAATGGCATGACTTTGTAGCAATAAGTGCCGTAGTTAGTGATGAAAACAGTCTTCTCCTCGTCTTCCTTGGCCATCCAGATCTGATGATAGCCAAAGAAAGCGTCTAAGAAACTCATAACCTCATACCCGAAGGTACGATCTACCATCGTGTCGATGCAGGGGAGAGGGTAAGTATCCTTAGGGCAGGCCTGATCAATGTTCTGAAGTCTACACACATTCTCCACTTCCCATTGGCCTTCCTCACCATAACGACGTTGGTTAGCCATCGGGGATACTGGACCTCCCTGATGTAACCGGCTCCCAGTAACTTGTTAATCTCCTCCCTGATGGCTTCCTGCCTCTCCCCGGCCATTACCCTTTTTTTCTGTATAATGGGGGAGACGGTCTGAGATACATTCAAGTAGTGTTCACAGACAGCCCTGTCCATACCTGTAATATCTTCAGGAGACTTTGCAAAGACAACGATATACTCTGAAAGCAGGGCGGTAACTTCTACCTGCTGCTTGTCATTCAGATAAGATGAAACATTTACAATTTTGGAAGTGTCTTCACCCCCTAAGGCTACATTGATGACCCCTTCCTGCGGTACGATCGGTTGGGTTTCTCTGGGATCCATTTGGTCGACTACAAGCTGCGCCGCTAGGGCTGCTTATTGGACCGGTTCGACCCAGAACCGGTCCAGTAAGAACCGGTTCGGTCCAGAACCGGTTGAACAGGACCGGTTCTAACCGGTTTCGGGCCGCAAAACTGGTTCGGATTGGTTCTGCGTAAGCAGAACCGGTTATTCGGTTCGGAACCGAACCGAACCGGATTACGCTGGCCACGGGCGCTGCGCCCCAGCGCTGCAGCTGGTAGCATTAATGCTACCAGCTGCAGCAGATACATTAAATTTTTTAAAAAAAAAAAAAAAACTGAACGGTCATTTGACCGTTTGCAAATTGCAACGGTCAAATGACCGTTTCAAGGTTATTTTGGACTTTATAACAAGTATTGAACTTTTATAAATAGTATAATTTTTGTAACGATAATTCCTACAATTTTCATCAATTATTTCTTTTCTTCTGATCTGTGAAAAAAATCTGCAAATACGTTTTAATGGCTTCCCAACATCGATTCTCTGGCGGTTCTTCCTCAAGTCGCCGAGGGAATGTAGATCCGAAGTACGTTACGGAACTCGATCGTCTTCCTGCACTCGGTGAGAACTTTGACGAAACTGGGTGCTGGTTAGGAGGATCCCAGCCCCTTGGGATTGTGATCCGGATGCACCGTCAACATGGAGGGACCAGAGGTTTGCCAGGGACCTGGCAAGTGGCGGCTCTGAAGTAGAAAGTTCAGCGACGAAGTCCGCTAGGGCTTGAGCCTTGATTGCTGTTCGTGGGACAAATCTGATATCATACTCACCCAGTTCAATAGATCATTTGAGTAATCTTCCTGAAACCTCGGGGGTGCGTAATATCTTCAGTAGTGGTTGATCTGTGACAACCTGGATAGTGTGGGATTTGAAATAAAGTCGTAGCTTTCTAGCAGTCGTTAGGAGGGCCAGAGCGAGCTTCTCCAAAGTGGGATACCGACTCTCGGTGTCTAGGAACATGTGGCTGGTATAGAAGATAGGATGTTGTACCCCCTTCTCGCTGTCTAGGAGGACCGCTGAGACCGCAATGTCAGATACTCCCAAATAAAGAGATAGGACCGTACCTTTCTTTGGCGCTACTAATATCGGAGCCGAGGTAAGATATTTCTTCAACTCTGTAAAGGTTGATTCGCACTCGTCGGTCCATTCCCCTTTTTTGTTGTTGCGCAGACACCGAAAGAATGAAGAACATTGGTCACCAGCTTTTGAGATGAATCTGCCTAAACAGTTGATCCGCCCTGCTAGCTTCTGGATATCCTTGGCTGTCTTTGGGGAGGGCATGTTTAGAATAGCCGATATTTTGTCAGGATTGGCCTCTATCCCTCTGGCAGAGACTAGGTATCCCAAGAATTTTCCCGAAGCCGTGCCGAAGGTACACTTAGCAGGGTTAAGCTTGAGGTTGTAACTTCGAAGGGTATCGAGCGTTTCCCTGAGATCACTAAGGTTCTCTGTCAAGGTTTTGCTTTTGACCAGGATATCGTCTACGTAAGCTTCGAGATTCCTTCCCCTTTGGCCTTTAAAGATGACATCGATCATGCGTTGGTAGGTAGCACCGGTATTTTTGAGACCAAATGGCATGATATTTTAGCAATAAGTGCCGTAATCAGTGATGAAAGCAGTCTTCTCCTCGTCTACCTCGGCCATCCAGATCTGATGATACCTGGAGAAAGCGTCTAGGAAACTCATAACCTCGTACCCGAAGGTACGATCTACCATCGTATCGATGCGAGGGAGAGGGTAAGTATCCTTAGGGCAGGCCTGATTCAATGTTCTGAAGTCTACGCACATTCTCCACTTCCCATTGGCCTTCCTCACCATAACGACGTTGGTTAGCCATCGGGGATACTGGACCTCCCAGATGTAACTGGCCCCCAGCAACTTGTTAATCTCCTCCCTGATGGCATCCTGCCTCTCCCCGGCCATTACTCTTTTCTTTTGTACAATGGGGGAGACATCCTGAGATACATTTAAGTGGTGTTCACAGATAGCCCTGTCCATGCCTGTAACATCTTCAGGAGACCATGCAAAGATATCGATATACTCCGAAAGCAGGGCGGTAACTTCCGCCCGCTGCTTGTCATTTAGATAAGATGAAACATTTACAATTTTGGAAGTGTCTTCACCCCCTAAGGCTACATTAATGACCCCTTCCTGCGGTATGACCGATTGAGTTTCTCTGGGATCCATTTGGTCGACTACAAGCTGAGCCGCTATTTGAAAACAGCTGATAGCTTATCTAGCGTCTCCTCTGATGGTGACAACGCCGCTGGAGGTCGAAAACTTTGCGCACAGGTGGGGCGTGGAAATCACCATTCCAAAGGAGTTTAGAGATGTCCTCCCTAGGATGGCGTTGTAGCCCGATTTAGCCCTGATGACTGCGAAGTTGACCATGCTCATAACATGGTCGTTGTCATCGCCAAAGGAGACAGGTAGAGTGATGAATCCCAGAGGTTGGACCCTTTCATCGGAAAAATCGAGCAAGGTGGTCTCAGCGCGAAGGAGGTTCGCTTCCTTGAGTCCCATCTGGAAGAAGGCGGACTCAAACAGGATGTCGGCGGTGCTCCCAGAGTCGAGGAGCACCCGCCGGACATCGAAATCGGCGATGCGGGCAACAACCACTATCGGGTCGTTATGCAGATTGCCTTGCTGGGGAAGATCTCTGCTGCAGAAAGTAAGGGGGATAGATAAGGCATGTTGCTCAAAGATACCGCCAACTTCGGTTGCTTGGCGGTGAGCGATTGGGTCAATTCTAAAGATAGCATTGATCGTCCTGGTGGCCGGAGGGTAAGGGCGCCCTTGTTGGCTGGGGCCTGTAGATGGCGAGGCTTTAGTGGGGGCTTCAGTAGCCTCGGGGGCCTTCCTTTTCTAGGCGGCTGTGAAAGTTGGAGCCATCTGCATGAATTCTTCGAGCTTTCCCTAATTCATCAGTTTCTCCAGTAAGGCTCTGAGACCTCGGCACTTGTGAAGTCTGTGCCCATAGTTCCCATGAAACTCGCAGTAGTTATTGGAATCCACTCCGGGCGGCGGCGCTGGCCTGGGTCCGGCAGGTCGGATCCAGCCCTGCTTGACAGCTGCCGCATAGACCTCAGGGAGTGGCCGAGAGAGGAAAAACTTTGGGGGCGGGACGCGCTGAGGCTTTTCCTCCTCTCTATCATGATGCTTGGCCACACGCATCCTCCTGGCCGAGGGTTCAGCATCTCGATGTTTCCTCTTGCTCCTCTCCTACGTAACCCCGGGAGCGCCTGTGGGAGAGGACTCAGTATCCTTGAGAAGCATAAATTGACTGGCCCTGGCTACCAGCTCTGCATAGCTTCGAGGTTTGGCCAACTGTAGGGATTTGGACAGGTCTCCCACCTTGAGCTCCCGTCAGAAGTTGTGCATGGCCACCGCAGGCTCTACGTCTTCAGCTTCTGCTGCAGCAGTGAAGAAGCGGTTGGTGTAATCTCAGAGACTTTCTCTTTCGCCTTGCTTGATGTTGGCGAATACCATGTCAGAGACGACCATCCGGGTCCAGTCGATAAAACAGGCGATCAGCTCCCACTTCAAATGCTCATAGGAAGAGATGTGACCCCTAGGCAGTTTGATGAACCAGCTAAATGCTGCCCCTTTTAGGGTGTTAGCCAGGAGGTGACACCTCGTGGCCTCATCTGGCTGGCGGTACCGGACTGCAGCCTCAAATCCTTGCACATGCTTATGGGGGTCTGTCACGCCCCTGTAGACCTCCAGCCTGGGAGGCCTGAAGTCCTCTGGGATTAGGGCCAGACGAATGGCGTCGGAAAAGGGAGCATTGTCATCCATCGGCCCAAAGAAGGGGTCAGGCCCATGATGGGGGGCCTGAACGCCTGGAAAGAGGGGATCTCTTCCGGCAAGAAAAGGAGGAAAAGCAGGTGGAAGAAAAGCGGGTTGTGGAAGTAGACAAGGTGGAAGAAAGTTTTGGCGAGCCTCCTAGAGGCCGAAAGGGCGTCTGGGCGGTCCGGAAGAACCAGAAGTTTGGACGGAGAGTGCGGCAACTGGAGGTGCTGGCGCAGGAGCTCCAGCAGCCGGAGGAGGTGGAGCAGGGATCGCCGCTACCGGCGGAAGTAACTCTGGGGCCGCTGCGACCGGCGGATGAGGCGTTGAACCCTCCGCGGCCGGCGGGAGAAGAACAAGGACTGCCGCTACCGGCAGGAGAGGGACAGGGACCGCCACTATTGGCGGGAGAGGGACAGGGACTGCCGCTACCGACGGGAGAGGGAGCACTGCACATACTGGTTGTGTCTGTTTGAGGATCACGACCTGCTGGGCTGTAAGACCGGTGACCAGGTCAGTGAGATTCGCGAGCATCCCCTGATGTTCTGAAACGCGGGTGCCCCTGGAGGAAGAAGCAGATTCGGCGTGATGCCGAGAGGTTGAGGCCGAAGCTCTATCGTCCGACGCTCGAACAGAGGGTTCTCCTACATGCAGACTGTGAACCGCAGAGTTGGTTTTGTGCGTTCTGGCCACCATCTTTCCAGGTCTCAATGAAAGCACCAGAAGATGTTGACGTAGGATGTGGGGGTCCTAAGAAACACCGAGAAAGAGAGTTCCGGGAGACAGTGGCGCGCAAAGGGATAAGCCTGTTAACGGAAGCTCAGCAGGGGAGTGAATTCAGAGCATTCAGAGAAACACACATAGGTTTAAGGTGGTTCAGGGAGAAAATCCCCTACGTCCACATATCGATCAGCGAATGAATTTCACTAATAGGAAGAAGTGGCCTCGCGGGCCTGTACAATACTTTCTTCGAGAAAGAAGAAGAAGAAGAAAAAAAAAAAGAAGAGAGGGCTCCTTAGTTGGGGCTTTGTTACAATGAGAGCGGAGGAGTCCTCTTTCTTGTGTCTTGACGCCTCTCTTGAGGGGAACTATTTCAGCGGTATTTGTAACTGGTGGTGGAGTGCGTGGCTTCACCCGGTTTTCCTGAGGAAAGGTGATGGACAAGCTCTGGGCTCACGCCGTTTGTCTGCCACCGGGAAGGCCTGCAGCCGCGAA
Source organism: Apostasia shenzhenica (assembly GCA_002786265.1). Lineage (NCBI taxonomy): Eukaryota > Viridiplantae > Streptophyta > Magnoliopsida > Asparagales > Orchidaceae > Apostasia > Apostasia shenzhenica. The sequence continues at coordinate 483,317 of KZ451888.1, read as the reverse complement.
AGGAGGACGATATCTTTTAATATTTGTACCTCTTCTGGGGATCCGTGATGGCTGGAGCATGCGGATCCTTGATTTGCGGGTCTAGAAAAAGGTGTCTTGTACGGGGAGCGGCGCGGTTAGGTGGAGCTGATTGTGACAGGCACTGCTCTATAACCTGGTACCCGATGTTACCAGGGATGATCCTGGCTTATCGGGCATGAGGTTGGGTTGAACCCCTGTGTCCGAGGTTTGACTTGGTCAAAGGTCCTGCAAAGTAAAGCAGATGAGTTAGCAAATAAGTCAGAGAAATGGAGGTCAGACCGGCGCCATGTGTACGGTCAGGATGCAGCGCAGGAACCACGTGTTAACACTTGTTATCTTTTTATAAGCTCGCATGAATATAAATTTGACACAAAATAAGAATACGAATTTAACAACTCTTATATTTATGTGTAATTTATTGCATGCGATCATAAAAAAAAATTTATTGCATGCAATATATATATATGCTTGGTCATTACTAACAAGAGCGTTATACATCTTTTCAAATTTATCTTTCATTGTATTTATATATTTATTAATTTTCTCTTATGCCTATCTATATTTTTTTGACAGGCATATCATTTATTAAACATACACAGTAATCACTTTTTTAATTATCAATATTGTTTTTTTAATGAAATTCTCAATATTATTATTAGTGGTACTGTTGCGGCCTTTATAAAGTGGTTGACTAGTTCAATCAGTTTAAAAAAGATTTGTTTGATCTTTTACAACGGTTGATGTAGTCAACCACTGTAAATGACTTTTTACAACGGTAGAATTAGTTCAACCGCTCTAAAAAGTCCACCCAAAAAAAACTATCGCCTCCCTGTCGAGATCATGTCTGTTACTATCGGCTCACTGATCTTGCTCTAGGAGATGAGAGACCACCTCGCCGATGACTCCACTTTGCCGTTGTTCACTTTATTTCTACGGTAAATCTTGATAGTCACCTTTATGACTTAACATAGATTTTCATCTTTGTTGAGATTTTTCTTTCACAAATGATATTAATATTGTGAAGGAAGTGACTGTCCTATGTTGTTAATTTTATGACACTTTAAACTATGTTGAATAATGGACTCAATTTTATATTAGATTGCATATTTATTTTCTTATTATTTTGGGTGAACAACTTAACACTTGTAGCTTTGTAGTGGAACTCTTTGTGAAACAAAATATGTAATATTTCATGAAATAAAAAATATAATAACAAAATTACATTGCATGAGGCAGCGAGAGATTGATAACATGAGGCTTATTGTATTTTTAGCCTGTAATGTCCACTAGTTTGTTATTCTGTATAATGCTAGTGATGTGATTATTGTATTAATTATTGATTTTATGAAAATAAGTAGTTTTTAAGTAGGCTAGATTTAATATCATAGAAATGCAAATATATTTTCAAATACTTTCGCATTCAATATAATAAGTATAATTTATACTTGTCAATCTGCTTCGACTTGCTACCTGATACTTAACCGATGTTAAAAATGTTATTGCCATTGAATATACACACGCACGGACATATATATAATTGCTCTTTTTATAATTTATTTGTGTGAAAATGATAATTGTATATGTACTAATATCTATGCATATATTATTGATATATATGTCTTTTACGTGGTAATCAAAAGTTATAATTATGGTATTTGTGTATGATCTATTTGTTATTTTATATTTTTATCTTGTGTTCTCTTTATTTTAAATATATTTTTAAATTTTATCATCTTTCAAAGAAATTAAGTTATCTAAATTATGTTATATATATATATATTGGTATATGTGTGATTATTACAAAACTACTATTAATGGATCGGTCATGGATGAGAATGAACAGATGACCATTTGAATATAGCAATAAAGTCAATAATTTCATAGAATTTGTATTGAATAATTTAAATTTATTTTAAGGAAATATGAGGCGTTAGTGTTTGAGATGTGGTAATATGAAACTTTTTAATGTATGTACAGTAAATGATCATCTATGCTTTCATGGAATCGATGTGACCTATCAACGGTGAATTTGGCACGGTGAAGTTCCAATAATTGAAATTATTAACAGATTAAGAAGTTTTTAAGAGTTAATTCAAAAATTAATATGAACGTTGAATACACAGTAGAAGAGGATAAATTGAATGATTTAATTAGGGATGTTGAAGATAATTTTACTCATAAATCTGAAAAATTCGAAGAATTTTTAGAAGATGCTAGAACTTCTTTAATTTCTAGTTGCAATAACTTAACCAAACTTTCAACATTAATGCGATTGTATAACTTGAAGGCAGCTAATGGATGAAGCAATAAGGATTTTTTTTAATTTATTACAGTTATTGAAAGAAATATTACATGCATCAAATCAACTTCTAATTTCAATATATGAGGCAAAGAAGATAATTTGTAAATTAGGGATAAACTATGAATAAATTAATGCATACCCTAATGATTATATTTTATATAAAAAAATACATTAATTTAAATCAGTGCCTATAATATGAAAAATTAAGGTAAAAGTTGTGTGTAAATGGCACCAAGGAGAAGCATAATATTCTGACAAAAATTATATGGTATTTGTCATCTATATCACATTTTATGCGATTATTTTGAAATAAGTAACATAAAAAAATCTTACAAGGCATGTTGATGGTGAAGGTCGCATATGTAATCAGATGATGTGACACCCGGCAGATTCAGCACAATGAAAATTTTTTTATTTTATGTACGAAGGCTTTGTCGAGGATAATAGAAACTTAAAACTTAGGCTATGTACTGATAGATTTAATCCGCATAGTGTTCAGAGTAATCAACACAGTTGTTGACTAGTTTTTTTAATTATGTACAATTTGCCATCCAATTTGTGCATAAAGCGTAAATTTATTATGCTATGTTAATATTTGATTATAAAATTGGTATTATCTTGCACCTCTCATTGATGATTTGAAGAAATTATGAAAAAAAGTATAGAAATATATGATACTTATCGGCATAAGATATTTATGTTAAGAGCAGCACTTATATGGACAATAAATAATTATCCTACTTATGGTAACTTGACAGGATGCACTACTAAAAGATATTATGCATGTGTTAATTATACTGATAAAATTAATATGAAATATTTAAAACACGATAAAAAAATTTGCTACATCTGTTATAAAAAGTGACTTCCTATGGATTGTTCTTTTCAAAGAAAGGAAAAAGCTTTTAATAATCATGAAAAAGAATTGGTACAGCTATTTGATATTATAGTTAATGGATTGACATCAACATATTATTGAAAAAGAAAATCTATATTATTTGAACTTGAGTATTAAGAGTCTTTATATATATACAATATAATTTAAATGTTATACATATAGAAAAAAATATATGTGATAATATTATTGATACTTTGTTGAATATTTCAGAAAAGAATAAAGATGGTCTCAATGCATGGTTAAATATATATATAGTAGATATAGGGATTAGATATACAAGAAATGCACGGGTTTACAAGAAGCATGTGTAAGAGTGTATATGATAATTCTGACGACATACTTAATTATCACATTAAAAATAAAGATAAGATCAAGTTAGATATTACCGAGAAAAAAGAAAATATGAAGAGAAAGAAATTAAGAAATTAATTATTGGTAATATTATTTTATTAAATTTATATAATATTTTATAGAATAAAATATTATTTGTATAATGCTTACAAATATTTATTTCAGGTATTGATTTGCTACTTTGATCTTGTTTACTACTAGTTCTAGTGACGGTAGCTACCTTTTTCGGTATATATTTCTCAATATACTTTATTACTTTAATGATTGTAATTTTATATTGTTAACTTATATTTTTTTAATTTTTATTTTACAGATTATTAATGACAGATCAACAACCTTCTTCTATTCCTAAAAAAAAAGGAATAACTCAATTAACAAAGTTGACTAACAACAGACAATTGAGAAAAAATTATTATTCAGTTAGAAAATGATAAGCCTATACCCGAAAAAGACGATCAATTGATAGTATGTGTAAACTTTTGGTAAGAAATAATGCTCCTATCTCATACAATAAATGACGTGAAGTTTCAGAATTAAATAAACAGAAAATGTGGACAGAATTATTTGTAAGTCAAATTGTATTAGAATTTTTTTTATCCAGAAATAAAGATAAGTACTAAATTATTTTACTCAACTTATTTTTTTAACATTTATGTTTTAGAAAACATTTCATGGTATTGATGAAATAAAAGATCAATTATTTGTGCAAATGAGTATCATATAGAGAAAATGGATGTCTCATATGTATAGAACATTTATCAAGCCAGTATAAAGTAATGCTCAATATATTATTCCTGAGGAGTATAGAATTATGATTAATCAACAAGAGTAAAATGACTTTATAAATGCTCACTCGAGTGATAAGTTCTTGGTAAACTTCTATAATTATATCTTAATTTAGTTTTGATTAAGAATTTATTTTTATAGTAATTTTAGTAAGCATTTACATAATCAATATTTATCTTCAATTATAAATTAAAAGAGTCGCAGCTAAAGAAAAGATGAAATCCCAGAAGCACTTTTACACCACCTCGATGAAGGAATATACAGGTCTAGAGCATAAAATGGTATGAGAATTTAATTTTAGATTCAGTTTAATTCCAAGATTTAGTGATAATTAAACTTAATTTTTTTTTATTTTTTACCACAAAAAGGATTTGGCAACGAAGAATCTATCTCGAGAGCTAACTTATGGATTGCTATACATAAAAGAAAAGATAGTCAATTTATTAATATGTCATCACAAGAAGTAGTAAGTCAAATAGTAATTATCTTATATATTAATATCATTTTTATATTTTAGAAATAAATATTAATTTGCTTATTTTTATAGATAAAGTTAGCTACGCAGTTCTCTTAGAATATTATTCACGTTGAGGTTAGGAATGATGAAGTCTCCAAGATTCTTAGTTAGGAGCATCCGAGAAGGTTTCAAGCTGAAAAAAAATTTGAGACAATAAAAGAGGTACAGGCATTGCTAGAAATACTGAAATTCAAGAATTGAGGGTAGAGATGGGCCGTGTTTAGGTGGAGATGGCTGAAATTAGAGCTGCAATAATTAAGGTGGCTATGGAGCTTATCAGGCTTGCTATTAAGCTAGTCCTCAAATATCAATTTTTATTACTTTATCATAATATTTTATCTTGTCAGAAATCATTGGATGCTAGCCAAGTTAAATCCTGATAGACACAAAATTCGTGAAGATTTATATACAATTATTAATATGTAAGCGTACTAAATATACATGTGAGATTGACATTGCATTAATAATCAATTTGACTTTTTGATACTCATTTTGGAATGAAACGCTTTAATATGAGAAATTTCAAAGTAAAAGTGAAAATGATTAAGGTATTATTTTATAATTTTTGTTTGAATTAAAATAAACTTTAAATACTTTGTACTTAAAGAATAATATTTTTGTTTTTGTTTAAACAGTGTTCATGACAGAATGATGATATTCAATATGGATATTTTGTCCTTTGTTATATACAAGAAATTATTCATTCGAGAGCTATGATTATTCCAATAGATGTAAGCAATAAATATTTTTTTAGAAATTTTATTTTATTATTAGCTCATTTTATTTTTTTATAATTCAACTAATTTTTTTTTTGTTTTCAGTTTTTCAAAAATAATATAACTTATAGTAACAATGAAATAAATCAAGTTCGTGAAGATTTTCCTGAATACATATATAATTCGTGAAACTTATGGGACAATATATTATTGGATTCGACAATATATAGTACATCATTGTAATATACTAAATCTTAAAAAAAGTTTTAATCTAATATATTTATACAGATGTATATCATTAATTATATTTGACAAACTCTATTATATATGGTGCTCCGACATAATGGTTTATCTAGTTCAATAAAATTAATTCTTTTATGTGCATAAAAATTGAAACTAATCATAAAAAAATAGCATGGGTTAAATACACAAAAATATATGATGGGCATCATATTTTTCCTGAAAGCCAACGCCACAATTTGATGTTTTAAAATCTAAAAATCAAACTAAAACCCATTTTATAAATCTGTCTTAATGTTATACTCGTGTACCGGCTTATAATGAAAATTAGTGTTTTAATTAGCATCAAAAAAAAAAAAAGGAAATTGGTGTTTTATTGTATCCGACCCAATTATATTCGCTTTAATTATCTTATCGACATGGTATATATCTACCCAATTGAAGTCAAAGGAGCAGCGATGATGAGGGCATGAACTATACAATTGGCTGTATATAAAATATAATTTTCATGTAATTTTAATAATTAATATATAATATTAAAGATTTGAGTATCAAATATGTAAAACAATCAGATTTTAGTGATATATATATATATATATAATTATCTCTATAATATATTATCTTTTAAGTATTTTATATTTATACTTACATCAGTGGCGGAGCCACACGGGAATCAGGGGGTGCAATACTTGATTTTTTTTTTAAATTACAACACCTAAGTTTTTTTTTTTATTTCACTCTCGAATTTCATTTCATAAATTATTCAACATATAAATTATATAAATAGATTTTATATTAGTGAAAACTCATTCAATTTAAAGAATTTATTTACGTATTTTTTATTTAAATTAAAAAATTATTATATATCTTTAATAAATAATTAATTAATTGATCATAATTTAGATTTTTAATTCAATAAATTATTTAATAGATTAACACTTAATTTATTGAATAATCTAGTGTATTAAAATTTTAATTTATGAGTAGCTATTTTATTAGTTAGTTATTTGAGATATGCAATATAACTGTTAAATCAAAATTTTCATTTTAAATGAAATACAGTAAAAATTTTGAATTTTTTTTTATAATTTAAATAATTTTAAATTATTATAATATTATTATAAATAATTTATTTGACCCCTAGTTTAAGGTCTTGACTCCGCCACTGACTTACATGCAAAAAGTTTTTCTAAAATCTTGTGCTGGCTAGTGATAAATATTTATGGAGTTTTATGTGTGGTGTTTGATTATATATGGCTGTCAAAAGTTTGGCAATTAATTCTAATAAGGTTTTATTTGAGTGGCGCTCGAGGGTGACTCATTGAAGAGTTACAGATCATTTTCAGTTGAGTAAAACTAGCTATCTAAATAGAAAAAAAATCATTTTTTTCTTCTTTTCTTACGACGATGATGACAAAACTTTGAAAAGCTGTATTGCTTTTATTTCGGATCAGTACTGTTGAACTTAACTTCTCACGAAGATCCATTGATACTCTCTAAGTCCACTTCTTCAAAGTCTCCATTTTGAAAATGCTCAACCGCATAGAGATGGTGGAAAGCTGACTTTGCATATAGATATTCAACCTCAAAATTGAGGTTTGCTTGCTTTGATCCAAAGACAATCACAACTAGCTTTACCTTAAACCTTTAGATTGGCCATGATATTTACTTTTGTGTATCTTTGCTAACAATCGTGAATTTCTGATCGTTCGAAGATTTACCTTAGACATTACTGTTATTCTGATCACACGTAAATATCTATCTTTCTTTGAAATGGAAGCATTGCCTAGGGATTTCTGTTAACTTTTATTCAAATAAAAAAATTATATAATTACATTTTGAGAAACTAATGCAAGTATTCATGAATGTTTTTAGACCTTCTTTGGCATTATTATGTTGTATGAAAAAATATTATATTATATAATTGTTTTAAAAGATGCTGAATAAAATTGTGTTATCTGTTTAACAAATTACTATTAAAAATTACCATAAAAAACTAAATTATTTAGAAAAAGTGCCGTGCTGTTTGAAAAAATCATAATTTTAATAAAATTAGACATGCAAATAGGATTATTATTATTATTATATATTTTATTAATAAAAGGTGGAATAATTTATTATACATATTAGTTTTTATAAGAAAATATTATAAAATATATTATTATTGAATATAATAATTATATTTAATTTTATAATATAAAGAAATAAATAAATAAGTAAATAAATTATACTTTAAAATATATTATTAATTATATTATATTATAAAATATAATTTATTTATTTATTTATTATATATTAGCCACAAAATCTATTTTATTAAATGAACTTTTAGCTTTTAGTTGTACGAAAAAAAAAATCATCAAAAAAAGTTTTGCCAAATGTAACCTTAGCCTGCCTTTGAGCTCTGGGCTGATCTACTTCCTTTTCCAACATAATTATGTTTGGAATGTATTAATTAGATTTAATTGGTGAAGATAATTATGAAGAATTCCTAGAGATATGTTTTCATGTAGTATTGATTTGCTTGGATTCAAAAAATATTTTTCATGCTAAATGTGGATGTGGTACATAAATTTCTTGGCGTGCGATCAACACAAATTTGGCAATGGGATTGTGGATCTGCTGCGGAAACCGAACAGCAAACGGCTCTTTGTCAACAGGAGTCCCGGCTTTGCCTTCTGGTAGGACCCACACCATAAATTCTTAAGGTTCCATCTTGCTCCAAGTCCAAGGATACCATTTATTTAGAACAAGGGTTTCTATTTTGGTCGTACGATAAAAATATCGATTTCAGTAGTCTCAACAGTTTCGATAGTTTGGTATCGATAGTTTCGGCTTTTTTTATGAATTATTTAAATTTTATAAATTTAAAATTGAATTTATTAATGATAATTATTGAATATTATTTTTTGAAGTGAGATGAGTTACGACAGTTTCTGTTTTTTCTATAAATATTTTTACTCAATTGTTTGAGTGGTATGGCATTAACTTTGAGATATGCACAAGGTCTAAACTTTGATGAAGAACACAACATGGATAATGATATTGGTGTAAGTTTTCGAAGTTTTGTGCGGTACCACTAGCGGAGGTTCCATAAATAATAGATTTTTTGCAAAGCTGGAGAGATAAATTAAGTGTATCTATTGTGTTGCAATACTCTTTAAATACGTTCATGCTGAAACTCTTGTATCTATTGTTTTAGCGTGAAATATCAATTAGCCTAAGTTGAGCTTAACACAAAAGTGAATAGATACTCATTAACCCAAAAGCTTGGGGTAATAGACAAATACTATTACTTGTATCAATACTGAAATTTTAATATTGTCGAACTATCAATGTGAAACAATTGCTTATATATGCATTTTCAATAATAATTAGAGGATTGGAAGGAGTTAGATAAAAAAGCAATCACATGTATAGGATGTCATAGGAGGAAAGCACTTTTCACCTTGTGTTTCAGGAGAGGATAACTCATTCATTTTAAAAAATCTATAGATAGCAAGTATGAGAGGAAGACAACAGAAAATAAGATACTCTTGATCAAGAAACTTATCAACATAAAAGTTTAAGAGGGGGCTTTAATCTTAAAACATCTCAGTGAGATACAAAGTATTAAAAATCAACTTATGGTGATGAAAATAACAGAATTTGTTGGCTCACCTCTTCCTCAACTCACTGGCAGGAAGTAAGAAATTTCTAAGCAATTCAGCATCAAATAAAATTGTCATTGTGAACTTTGTAGAGGGATTATTCGCTTTGACTTTAAGAAATTATATGACTTGAGGAATTTTTAGGAGGGTTACCAATCTCAATGCTACTCCAGCTTAAACACATATAATTATCATTAATCTCATAGTTTTTCCTCAAAGATCTACTTTTTGAGGTTACATTATATACTTATATAGCTTAGGATCATCCATTTCTTTTTGATATGAGACAATTCATTTCATCCCTCTCATCACTATTTATCAACTTAAAAGCCTGCTAAGAGCCGCACTTTACTCTAATGATTCATTTCTCTTGGAACATCACCTGACGATCACTCTCCACCCTCTTCTGCCCATGGGCGTCACAAGCCCACCATCTTCTGCCTGGTTTATCCTCGAACCATATTTATTGTGAGAGGTAGCTTTGATACCATATTGTAGTATCTCATGATTCAAATAGTAGAAGCACCTTTTAGGGTAAACTGTAAGGCTAAATGATGAGAAATTCTACAGTTCAACGTACTTTGGCTAAAGTAGTATTGGGATGGGTAACCCTTCTGAGACGTATTCAAGTCATGCAGTTTTCTAAAGCCAGAGTAGACAATACCTTTATAATTGGATCACAGGATGTTATATAAAGGCTTTTGACAAGTGAAGCCTGATGACTGAAAGGAGAGGGTGAAACCAAAATCAATGAAGCTCGCTCCCTAAAAAGAGGAAAGTCTCGAGGAAAGACGTCAGGATCTTTGAATAAAGGATTTGAGTGCTACTACTCTAACAAACCAGACATTTAAGGACGAAATCCACAAGTTAAAGAGTGATTAAAAGAATGAAGAGAGACAACTCACTATTTCCTTTTTTGAGTATGCCGCCACCCAACCATCAAAGATCAATTCCTCGGGATATCGACTTCGAAAAAATGGGTGAGTTCATGATCTATAATTAAGCATGGTATGGGTGGCAGATTTCAAAGCCTCATACTATGCGGAAAATCAAAAAGAATTTGTTTAGTATACACCCCAGAAGACTTCTGAGTTGTTAGGATATGCAGAAATGAGATCATTGGCCAGGGAGACATCATGAGTGCGACTAATCTCAATTAGCCTTACGAATTGTGAACAGGACCTTCTTGAAATAGTTTTAAAAAGGGTCTACATGGAGTAAGGGGCTTGATACAATTTATTCAAAAAATCCATGAAAAGAAATAAGACAGTCGCATTGGTGAGAAGGTTGTCTTCTGTTCTGTTGCTCAAATAAACAGCCAACTAGACCGCACATGCCATCCCAGCTATATTATATAAATATATATTATATGAATTAAATAATCAATAATAAGAAGAGAAAAGCATAGGTGGTCATTAATTAATTGATTAATTAAGAAGAGAAAATTAGGAATAACCATGGCTATTTGGCTACTCTAATGATTTCATGAGTTTAGTGATAATCTTCAACTCAAAAAGGTCTCAAGCTTGAAGCTTTCATGCCCATGTCAGCAGGTAGTTTGTTTTACAAGAAGCTTTCTATTTTTCCTTTTTCTTTATGGTTGGCAATGGGTCTGGCTCTGTCTTGTTTATGTACAGCCCCAAGTAAAATTAACAAGCCAAAAAGCCATGTCTTCTTCTGGACTGTTTTGCTGGTATCTTATCTTCCAAGAAGCTGAGAAAGAGAACAACAAGAGATCGACAAGTGGTACAATATAGCATTCTATAAAATAACACCAAACCCACTAATCTATAAAAAGTTTGATTATTAAATGGAAATCAATGGAATAGCTGAACTGGTCATTAAAAACTCTCATCAAGCGAAGAGTCCAAAGCTTAAAAAAACAAAACAAAATTACAAATTCATGGTCAAATAGTGGCTCCACTCCACACATGCATACTTCCAACAAAAACCTGCATAACATACAGTGTGCATGTTGACTTCATTCAAACTCAGAGAAAGCAAGCAATGAACAGTATATATAGACCATAGGCAACAGTTCAGAACAGTGTATGAATCTAGCTAGTTACAGTGAAGGATGGTTACCATATGCTGCTTATAGTTCAGCAAATTAATAGAAGAAGAAAAGAATCCAATTCTGTCAGAATTCAGTTCATATAACCAGAAAAACAAAAAAGAAATCAGCAAATTGAAATCTCCACAAGTTATGCATCTCTTTTCATCATCTATGATCGTGAGGCAATGACCTCAAGCAAAGTATCTTTTGGCATCCACGGACGCTTTTATCAGTCTTAACACTTAAACTACATGAATCAAAAATCACTTGAAAAGTTGAATTACTGAGGTAGAAAGTCAACAGTTTTTGCCTCCCACTTCATCCAGAAAATCCAAAACAATGAACCAAAAGTGCTGAAATTTGGACAGTTGTAGTGCAGAAACTGTAACAGTACCTGCACCTTCTTCAGCTGCTTCTCCATCTTATCAATCAGAGATCAAACCCACCAGAGTTTGCTCATGCTTGAGGCTATCACCACTCCACCATGAGTTCACATTGCTAGATTCCTCATCAATAGGGGCTGGAAGATTTAGATCAAGGAGGTCAGCAACCTCAGACCCTGCAGCCGCTTGCTGCTGGATTAAGCTGGTCTGTTCAGTACCACTGGAGGCCAAATGCGATCTCTTGTGCCCACCCAATGCCTGTCCCGAGGAGAAGATCTTGCCGCAGATGAGGCATTCATGTATTCTGCTCTTCTTCTTTGATCCCAAATCTGACTCTTCCACTGCCGCTGGATGTTCAAAGCTCGTGTTCTCGCTGCCAGTGCCACCAACGTTATCTAGCAGGCAGCAGCCCTTGATCCTCTTGTGGCTGGCTCTATGGCCACCTAGAGCTTGGTAGGAGTGGAAGGTCTTCTTGCAGCTTGGGCATTGGTATCTGCTACCCAATTTTGATTTTTCATTTTCCTCAAGCTTTGCTCTTTTCTTCCCCAGTTCAGCAGAATTCAGATTCTTCATCCTCCTCGACTCATTGCCAGAGAACTCGGCCTCCTCCAAGTAGTCGCAGTCTCCAGATTCAGATTGCTTGAATTTATCGTTCTCCAAGACCACGGAGTACTTGTCGGAAGATTCGGCGGCAGGGGGCAATGAATAGCCTCCAACATCACGAGAAAGCATCATGAGGCTGATGGCCACATCCTCCTGCTCCGGCTCATACTCTGTAATTGAGGACGACGAGACGGCGGCGGCAATGACCTGAAAAGCCCTCTTCAAGTTCCGGCTAGGTGCCGTCTGTAGAGATAGGGGCTCATTGTCGTCGGAAAAGCTTTCCGGGGAGAGATGGATCTTGTCTTCATTCCAAGAGCCTTCTTCTTCTTCTTCTTCTTCTTCATCTTCTTGATCTTGTTCTTGTTCCTTCTTTGCTTCAGGGCTTCGCCGAAAAGTCTTCTCTGAGTGGCACCTCATGTGTCCGAACAGAGCTTTCCAAGAAGGAAACACTTTGCAGCACTGCCTACACTGCTGCTCTCGGCGAGAAGAACACGAAGAGGGATCATCTTCGGCGAAATCCAAGAGCCGCCAAGTCCTCTTGGGATTCTCCCTGAGGCCATAACTCGCTCCCAAGCCTACTTGCCCCCTGCTCTGCTTCAGCTTTCTCTTCAACTCTAAATCCGAGGAGTAAAACTGCATATGAGACCTCATATGGCCTCCGAGCGATCTCCCACAGGGGAAACTCTTGGAGCAAATCCTGCAGCGATGAGTGTGGTGCTCCTGATCTTTCTCCATCTGAAAACAGAGAATGGGAAAGCGAGATTGCAAGCAAAAGGGGAGGAGGATCGAAAGAAACCGCTGGTGGGATTCGTGAGGATCTCCCCGTTTCTTGCTTTTCTCGTCGATCTGGCGAAAGGCACTTCCTTTGTCTTCTTCAGCAGCAAGAGATCTGAGCTCTGCTTCCCTTGGGCTCTGCTGTGCTCTTCTTGCTTGCTCCCACCATCTGTTATTCTTCTCAGAAAGTGCGGAAATTCCACTCTTCCGGAATGGGTCAGCTTCCGTTTAATTTTAGCTCAAGGAGAGAGAAACATTGGTTGGTTTATTTGGGTTGGGGTTCGGCTATTAGACCTCAAGATGGTTTGAGGAGAAAGCCCATGCATGGAAGCAAAGTTAAAACGGGAAAGAGAGAGAGAGAGAAGCAGCAGCAGAAAAGGCAACACGTGTGTACAACAGAGGATCCTACACGATGTAAACGGACGGCTGGATCTTGGCAAGCGCCGAGCCGGGGGGGGGGGGATGGATCATGGCCTCATGGTTTGAGGAAGATGAAGGTATCTCTAGGTGGTGGGGAGCCCGTACAAGAAAACTAACCGCTCCCCCAACTATTCTCTCCTTTGGCCCCGCTCTAATGTCCCACAGATAAGGGGCCCTTCAAAGGATCCCCTGCAACCACATACAACACCAAACAGCAGATGCCCTCTCTGCACATGTCATACATTCATTGGCCAGTTTTTAGTGTTGTGCGTTTATGCTCGGCGGAAGAATCCTCTACCGTTATTCCATTGGAGTTTGGAGTAATTTCCAATCCCAGTTTCCTTGTATAGATCAGAAAATTCAGGTTAAATTAACAAAAATGCACCCAATTTCTCACCCTTCCCCAATCCCCGGTTTCTCCCCTTTGAAAACTGTGGTTAATAAATTTTGTAAATTAAACTGAAAGCACACCCAAGTCTTCACCCTCCCCAAATTGAGATTGGACCGCGTGCGTGTAATTCCTTCTACAGTTTTAGTACCTTCCTAGTTCCTATACGGGGCATATCAGGGACCTTATTGTGTGGGCCCTCTTACCCTTGCTCGGAAATTCCTTGGATGAATCTCCACCATTGATTTATTTATATAATAATGTACCAGCTAATTAATAATAACTACAAAAAATTACAGTAAAGAAAAGTTTGTTTTTTTTTTTTGATATTGAAAAAGATTTCTTTTCAAATATTATCAATTTTTTATTAAATTCTCAAAAATTATAAAACTTATGAAAGGCTTCAATTACAAATTATACTTTATATATTTCATTCGTTCTCCGCACATTATATTATCCAAATTTTAATATCACTTTAATTATGATAACAAATTTTATATTCTAATTATTTTATGTTACAAATTTTATATTCTAACTATTCAAAAAGAAATCCTTAGTTATTAATATATATATATATATATATATATATAAGAAGAGATGCTTTTTAAGTTTATATTTAATGAATATAAATAGGAGTAATTATTTTTGGGCTCCTAAATAACAATGGTATCCAATTGCTTAAAATAGATTAGCCAACAAGAGCTAAAATAGATAATATTTTTTAATATTGATCCACTTCATTGTGAGAGTTAAAACATTATACATTAAAAATCGACTATGATATATAAATAAAATATTTTATTTCAATCAATAATATTATAAATAGTGATTAAATATGTAAAAACTAGGATCAACGCTGATCTTACAATTGCTATTCAACATTAAACAATCACTTTATTTCACATTCAACACAATTCTCAATAAATCAATCAACTTTATTTCACATCTTACACAATTTTTAATATAACCAATTTACTTTATTTTATATCATACACATTTTTCAAAAATAACTAAAAATTTCAACCAAATTTTCTTTTTTTTCTTATTACCAAACGGAGCCTAAAGGTAGTAATTGGTCACATAAATTAAGCACATTAAAAAGATAGGCGTTAAGCACATATTACTTTCAGAAATCTCAGCATAGTTGATCATATCAAGAGATATTTGAAGCCCCAAAGCCCAAAGGGCCATCAACATCAGCTAGTACGTAGTAATAACACAAAACGCTCCTTAGAATCAAATAATAATAATAATAATAATAATAATAATAATAATACAAACGCTCACAATATTAAAAAATTAATAGCCAGTGAATAACTGTTGAGAAGCAGAGAGAGCATGTGGTAACAGTTAGCTTATTCATACAAATGGCCCCAAAGCAGAGGCAGCTCAACACAACTGGCTCTCAAGCCGGCCAGCCATTGGCATCAATGCTTTATGCCTCCATCTCCAGGCTATCAAAAAATGTTCTTTACTCTCTTTTCGAACACAACACTGGATTTTTGCAGCATATTGCAGTCAAAACTATCGCAATCCACTAAAAATTTAACATCCCAACTGAACCATTTTTGAGAATGGGTCAGCGCGTACTACCAATTCTACTAAAAATGCGTACAATGGGTCGGATTCGGCTCACTACAAACCTTACACAATTCAACTCCTCCTGCTGAACCCATTGAGAAACAGGTTAAGGAATGTGTCACGACACAAACGGTCAAGTTCCGGTTGAGATCTTGACACTCATAATTTATGCTGGAGGGTGAAATTTTTAACAGTAAATTTCAAAGGAGTAGCCAAAAAAGAAGAAGGTGCAGCAATGCAAACAGGGATGACTAGAGAATAATGGTGCTAATACATATACATGTCGATGATTTGATGACCGTTGAAATGGAATGAATACACAGAAATGAAGAAATAGTAAAAGCATGATTCCCATACTAAAAATTTCTGTAAAGAAGCTTCACTTAAAGAGCAAAGGCCTTCAAAAGTGGCAGCCAGGAGGGACAGCTTGAAGCCTAACCAATAACAGTTGGCCTTTCCTTGTCTTTCTCCTCCTACTCTTCATCACATCATTAAGATGCTCAACCTGCCCATCTCACTTCCTCAGTTAACCACAAACTACGTACACTGCTGGAATACTGGATCTTGACGACCTCAATAATCCTTTCCTTAGATGCCTTGTCCTCCCCCCAATTAAGCAAAGCACCACAAACAGAGCTGCTTCAAGAAAATGGATGCCATGGCTATGATTTATGAAAATGCCACCAATAATGTCCAACCCCTTGGTTATTCATTTTCATAATATCAATAATAAACAGAATATTCCACCTGAATGCAGTTAACAGCCTCATCAACCAAATTAATTTGTATCTTAGAAGCTACTGCCTCAAAAAGAAAATGGTATATATATAGCAGGAATAAGATAAGGTTTTCAGCAAGCTGCCAACAGATTCCAGCTACTGGGGGATTGGTTCAAATAACTGTTCAAACTAGTTTGTCAAAAATAAAGAAACAAGAAAAATGGAGGACTTCAACCATGTAGCCGTCACAAGGGTCCTTCCTTTGTGAAGAACGGTCGGTAGCGCCACCAAAAACAAGAGGAAGTGATGCCGATCGAGCTCCATAATTAAATCGTCTAACGAAATAATTTAAAAATAGAATCTTGAAGGAGAATGCTTTTGTCCATCTACATGTCATAATGGAGCATGTGTTGGTGAGCAAGATCACACCAGCAACGCTTGAAAAATACTCAAAAAAGGGTCAATGAGAACTAAAAATATTGAATGCTTTGGGTGGGGGCCATCACTTTGTTTTGTGGCCTGTGAGTTGGATTACTGAAGCACCATAAGCAATTTCTATTCACTTTCATCTTCTGCTGCAATTCTGTTGTAAACTAACAAGCTTGAAAATTATATAACCTCCATTGTTTTTTTGGAGAAGCTCATAGATGAAAATATTCTTCAGTCTAGCCTTCTTGAAAACAACCCAAAAATAAATCAGATATCAAACGCTAACAATCTGCACAAAGAATACCAATCATAAAAACCAGTAACCATTATCATATTTGCACAAAGAATACAGATATGGACAACATTGGAGATACTTAAAAGAGCTAGTCAACTAACAAAAATACATAAAAAATTAAAAGTTCATCCTGGAACATATTACATTTTGAAAACATCATCACAGAGAGGCCAACAATATACTTATATATTTTTCTCCTAGAGTACGGACAAATTAGAAAATTCCTTCAAAGGTTCTCTCAGGAGTACTGGATAGAATATGAGTCTCTATAAAAAACTGAACTTTTAGTCAAGAGGTTCAGTAGGAGACAGTGCAGCAGTAATTTTCTATTGGAAACAACGCAGCTAACCTTTCTTGCAAAATATCAGCTTTAATGATCAATTAGAACTCAATGTCCATGGAATTTGGAAATAATGGTTTCAGTATCCAAAAATGAAAGATAAAAGGTTCTTTGAAATGCAACTTTAACAAGTAAAAAGATTCATATACATTAAACAAATCAAAGACTAGTAAGCATGAAATCATCTCAACAGAGATTATCAAGATGGAGAAAAATGTGAAAGGGAAACTAAATGTAAAGGAGGCAATGGTAACTGTAAACATACTAAGGCCTAGGGTATCTCACAAAAGAAAATTGTAGTTGAGCCTTCATGTACAACAACAACAACAATAACAATCAAGCTTTAATCCCATAGTGGGATCATCTACATAAACTTTTTGTTTCATTATATTCTATTAAATAATAAATCTTCATTTATTTTTTAAGTATGTAAAATTCTTTCTAATAGTTTCTTGACAAGTCTTATTTTGTCTTCCTTTTTCTCTTTCTACCTGGGCAAGATCCAATAACTCAACTCTCCTTATTCAAATTTTTATCGATCTATGATTTATATATCAAAATCATCTAAGCTGACTCTCTCTAATTGTATCCTCAAATTTTTATTTTTATTTTGATTTCGCATATCTTCAATTAAGGCTACTTCAACCTTCTTGCGGATAAATTTATTTCTCATTTTGTTCATTCATATACACTCACTCATTCATCTTAGCATTATTATCAAAGAAGAGGTCACTGTCATGCTTTCTGAGCAGCAGAAGGAGATTATTATCAAATAAGAGGTCATTGCCCATGAATGATAACCAGCAGACGGAGATCACTGCTATGCTTTCTGAGTATATTGATATCTTCGCATGGTCTTTTGAAGATGTTTTAGGCGTTGATAGGACTGTCTGCGAGCATCACCTGAATATATCTAATACTACCTCCCCCATAGCACAGAAGAAAAGGGTGATGGCAGGGGAGAGGCAGAACGCTATTAAAGAAGAGGTCAACAAACTACTTGGAGCCGGCTACATCAGGGAAGTTCAATATCCCTAATGGCTCACCAACATCGTCATGGTGAAAAAGGCCAATGGAAAGTGGAGGATGTGCGTAGACTTCCGCACATTGAATCAAGCCTACCCCAAAGATACTTACCCTCTCCCACGCATTGATACGATTGTAGATCGTACCTTCGGGTATGAGGTTATGAGCTTCCTATACGCTTTCTCTGGGTACCATCAGATCCGGATGGCCAAAGAAGATGAAGAGAAGACTGCCTTCATCACTGACTTCGGCACATACTGCTACAACGTCATGCCTTTTGGTCTCAAGAATGCCGACGCTACTTACCAGCGCATGATTGATGCCGTCTTCAAGGACCAAAGGGGGAGGAATCTTGAAACATATGTCGACGATATCCTAGTCAAGAGCAAAACCTTGGAAGGGCACCTCGGCGACCTCAGGGAGACACTTGACACCCTCCGAAGGTTTAACCTCAAATTTAATCCTACCAAGTGCACCTTCGGCATGGCCTTAGAGAAATTTTTGAGCTATCTAGTCTCAGCTAGAGGAATAGAAGTCAATCCAGATAAAATATCAGCGATCCCAAGCATGCCCTCTCCTAAAACATCAAAAAAAATTCAGAAACTGGCAGGACGGATCAATAGCCTGGACAGATTCATTTCAAAAGCCGGGGATCGATATTCGTCATTCTTTCGATGCCTACGCAACAACAAGGGGGTTCAGTGGATCAACAAATAAGAAGCCGCCTTCACAGAGCTAAAGAAGTATCTTACCTCGGCCCCGATATTAGTGGCACCAAAAGAAGGAGCGGTCCTATCTTTATACTTGGGTGTCTCTGACACCGCGGTCTCGGCGGTTCTCGTGGACGACAATAAGAGGATACAACATCCAATATTTTACATCAGCCACATACTCCTAGATGCTGAAAGCCGATACCCCACACTGGAGAAACTTGCTCTGGCTCTCCTGGTGATGGCGAGGAAGCTACGCCCATATTTTCAGTGCCACACTATCTGGGTTGTCACTGATCAACCGCTCCTGAAGATACTGCACACTCTTGAGGTTTCGGGAAGGCTGCTTAAATGGTCCATTAAGCTGGGCAAGTATGACATCAAGTATGTCCCACGGACAGCAATCAAGGCTCAGGCACTGGCAGACTTCGTCGCCGAGCTTTCTACTTCAGAGCCACCGCTTGCCAGACATTGAACAAATCTCTGGTCCCTTCGTGTCGATGGTGCATCTGGATCGCAGTCCCAGGGGGCTGGGATTCTCCTAACCAGCCC
This sequence comes from Apostasia shenzhenica, assembly GCA_002786265.1. Taxonomy (NCBI): domain Eukaryota; kingdom Viridiplantae; phylum Streptophyta; class Magnoliopsida; order Asparagales; family Orchidaceae; genus Apostasia; species Apostasia shenzhenica. The sequence goes on along the minus strand of KZ451888.1, from coordinate 463,560 downwards.
AATGGGAGCCACCTTAACCAGGTCGTGACACTTCAGTTCAAGGCTACAAACAATCAGGCGGAGTATGAAGCTCTCATTGGAGGGCTAAACTTTGCACTCAGTATGGCTGTGAAGTGTATACAGGTATTCAGTGTCTTTCAACTGGTCGTCAACCAAGTGAATCGAGCATTTGAAATAAAGGACGAGGTTCTGAAAAAATATCTACAACAAGCCCAGTCCTTGATCTCTCAGTTTAAAAATTTCTCCCTGACGCGTATTCCCAGAGAAGAAAACCAAGTGGCAGATCGGCTCGCAAAGGTGGGGCTCCCCGACCTCCGCCGGACTCAAATATTCGAAAGACCCAGTTTCGAATGCGCATAAATTCACTCTGAAGGGCATTCGCCTTGCTGGATGGACAGGATCCTCAATTACCTGAAAGATGGGACCCAGCCCGACAAAAGGCAAGAGGCGAAGAAACCGAAGCTTGACTGCGCCAAGTACGCCCTCATCAATCGGGAGCTCTACAGAAGGTCTTATGCCAAGCTCCTCACCAAATGCTTGAGGCCTGAGGAAGCCCAAGAAGTCATGGAGGCTGCGCACAAAGGGGAGTACGGAACTCATACTCGTGGTCGAAGTCTGGTTATGCGAATCCTACGCCAGGGATTCTTCTGGCCAAATATCCACAAGGATGCTCAAGTATTTATGGAGAAATGCTCTCAATACCAATACTACGCTGACATGCATAGGCAGCCCGCCGGCTATCTCAAACCCATCAATTCGTATTGGCCCTTCGCTATTTGGGGGTTGGACTTCCTGGGCCAGATGCCTACAGCCATAAGGAACTACAAGTGGATACTAGTGGCTGTCGACTACTTCACAAAGTGGATTGAGGCTAAGCCACTTACACATCCTACTACTCAAAATGTCGAGAATTTCCTATGGACTAACATCATTTGCAGATACGACATACCAATGGTGATTATCACAGACAATAGTACCATATTAGCTAATCAACAGATCCATAACTTCTGTGGCAAACATCAAATCAATCTCAAGTATGCATCTGTCTGGCACCCTCACACCGATGGGCAGGCAGAAGTTGCTAACAAAAATACCTTGAATATCTTGAAAAAATGCCTTAACGACACCAAAACTCGCTGGCTAGAAGAACTACTAGGCGCTCTCTAAGCTTACAATAAAGCTCCTTCCGAAGTTACTCAGGAGTCTCCCTTCTCCCTTTCATTCGGGATGAACGCAGTCATACCAGTTGAACTAGAACACTCCTCCCCCAGAGTAGAAACCGCAACCAACTTCAATCTCGAAGATCTGCAAACCTGGATGGATGAAAATGATGACTCATGGCGAGTTGATCTGGACCTCTTGGAGCAAAAAAGAGATGGCCGCACTCAAGCCCCTGGAGCACAAGCGCCGGGTTAAAAGGTATTTCAACCGCAAGGTTAATCCCAGGACTTTTGTTCAAGGAGACTTGGTACTCAAACGACGGCTTCTTGCTGGTAGCAACTTGGGAGTTCCCAAGCTTGAGCCTAACTGGGAAGGCCCTTACATCTTGCGCGAGGTTGCTGGACTGAACGCATATTTTCTCATAACTTTTGAAGGCATCCAACTCCCCAGGACTTGGAGTAGGGATGGTCTAAAGAAATTCTATGCCAAATCCCTGGCAGCAATTCATCCTTATACTCCATATACAAGATTCGTTTGCACAGATTTATTCGAGAATTTATTTACACAGATTCAATCAAATGAGTTCTGGGACATTGTTTATTAATAGACATCTGGGTTCTTCCAAAATTTATCTGAATTTTTTTATGCTGTCCCAGAGGTTATATCTTGAACTCCAAAGTTCTTTTGTCAAATAAGTCTTACATCTATTAACCCATATTGGGGTATTTATGTCGGCCTAACGTCTATCGCTTAGGTATGATTTCAACCCCAAAACTCTCAACCCTCATACCTGAGGTTCTGGATCTCGTATATGATGGTTTGTTATAACTAATCTTTCATATACGGAGATCACTAAGCCTAGTTAAGCTTGGCAGGCGGGGTCTCCTACTTACATTTAAAACCCTTCCATAAGCCCATCCGGCTAGTGGAAGGTCTGAAGGCCTGCTCGTAACCTTAGAGCAGTTCCTGCTATCTACTCGTGATATAAGTCCCCCCTAAATAGAGCATCTTTGCTTCCCACTAGGATCTGCCACTCTAACGGGGGTCAGCCCTTGCCCTTGCTCCAAGTACAAACATCGTTCATAATGTTTCAGACGATCAAGTCATTTGGCATTGGGTCAGATAACTCCTCCTAGGCAAGATCTCCACTACTATTATTACTTCTTTTCTGTGCAGGTGCATAAAGAAGTATACTTTTAAAACCCAAATTCAGGAAACCCCCGGGGTCAGCCCATGCCTTAAGTACAAACATCAGGCACGATGTTTCAGACACTTCGTTCTTTTGGCATTGGGTCAAATAATTCCTCCTAGATGAGATTTTTCCTGTTATCACTGCCCCCTTCCTATGCGAACTTACGAAATTTCAAGGTTCAAATTGGGGGTGCTCTATGTGATTCAAAGTCCTTCATTATTAACTTCTTATGAGGGATTTTCTCAGTCATAATCAGAATATCTCGAATTTCACAAAAAGGTACCTACACATTTCATACATCAGAATAAACAGGTATGTAATAAACAAGTTTCCTTTTCATTCAATTTCAAAAATTACAAGAAAGTTATATCTGTAACAGAAACAGAATTAGCTCATGAGAACAAACGGGAGAGAAAGCTTAAGAGAATCCTTACCGTAGCTATCCTGTTAGCAAATCCTAAGTAGAGATCTGGTGTGGAGGTATTTTCCAACTTCTCCTCCAAATCCTTTGACACCAGACCGCTCCTTAGGGCCAGACGTACCTCTCCTCGGTAGACGCAGCTCTTGTTCACGATTGGCACGATGATGACAATCAATCTTCTGTCGTCCCCTTTGGTTCTCACCGCCATTCTTGTGGCCTCAGCCCCAAATATCCCGGTGAAATTGGTGTTGTAAGGGGGCTCTATGCTTCGCTGCCAGTCATGTTCTCCCCCGGCAACAAAGCCTTCCTCCTCCACACTTTTCGTCTTCTTAGATGGGGGCTTTGGGCTTGTGCTCTCGGAGGGACCCCTTTTCTTCTTGGGAACCTCGCTGAGGATCAAATCTAGGCAAGGTCCCTCTATCCTCTTCTTTTCTCGGTCTCCGTCGGCCTTATTCTCTTCCTCCTTTCCCCCTATAACAATCCCTATATCACCCTTAGGAAATATCTGGGGCTTGGCAGCTGACACGGGTCTTTTCCCCTTTCCCGTGTACCCTAGCTTAGCCAAAGTTTTCCTGTTGTCTGCGGCATCCTCGGAAATTCTAAGTTAAAAGAATGAAATCGGCTATCATCGTGTACGACTATAAAACATCGGACGATGATAGTAAAAAGGACAAAGGATAGAACGCCGTTTCAAAACATTGTGCATGATTATGAACCATCGTGCACGACATGTGACGAAATGGGGAGAAGCGATGCTTCGATAACCATGCGCCGCTCCGAATTCTGAACCTATCAGAAGATACGGATGGTCTGATTGCGTCCGTGCACCGACCGATAAAAATCAGACGGCCAGAAGGCAAGAGGTCACAGCTGTTTCCCATAAAAGGCTTTCCCAAGGGAAAATTGGAGTACTTGTCCGTCTTCTAACTTTAAGAGAGAAAAAAGAAGTCCTTGCTCTGTTCGCCACGAAACTGAGCGATGAGAGAAAGCGAGATCGAGTGGGCCGAACTAGCCGACCAGTTTCACAAGGACACCAACTATCAGGAGAGTCTCCTGATGGAGCACAAGGTGCTCAATATTACCAGAGGGTTTAAAGGGAACCCTGGACTAATGGTTATCCCCCCCACCGCCGATTTTCGACTATACAGTCCTCCTGAAGGAGCGGTATGCGTATACCGGGCACAGGTGGAGTATGGTCTAATGTTGCCGCCGCAACCAGAGTTCATGGAAATCCTGAACTCGTTTCAGATCGTCTCGGCGCAACTCTCCCCCAACGTCGTGGCCTGCGCGTATTCCTTCCTGAAACTGCTGCAGGCTCAGGGGATACCGTGGACCCTGACGCTGTTCAGGACCTTGTTCAGCTAGATGGCGATGCCAGGGTACAGAGGATTTCTCGCCTTGTGGTCAAAGACGAGGAAGGCAATGTTTTCAAAAGCAAGTAGTTCCCACTCAGACTGAAGGGACTACTACTTCTTCGTCGGAAGAGATTTAAGGATCCCCTTGACGCCCGGTACATGTCTCCCTGAGTTCATTGGCTACGCCAAGTGGATGGCCGGTGCAGATACCCTAAAAAGCCTAAAGAGGCTGAAGGATAGAGCTGACCCCTGAAGGACTTTCTCAGATACGTGAGGAATGATGTATCCCTGCACGCCAAGGCGTTGGGGTACACCATCTTCAAGGAAGTCACCCCACTTCCCGACACAAGTCTGATGAAAAGGGTCAGGAGGGGGCAGCCTCCTGCCACCCAACTTAGTAGAGAGATAACCGAGGTGGAGGAGGAAGAGATGGGGCTGATGTTAACACGTGGTTCCAGCGCTGCATCCTTACCGTACACGTGGCACCTACTGACTTTTGGCCTTCATTTCTTTTAACTGATCCATCTATCTGTTCTCACAGGTCAGACTTCAACCAAGCCTCGTCCACGAGGGTTCAACCAAGCCTCGTCCACGATGAGTCAGGACCATCCCTGGTAACATCGTCCTCGATATTACAAAACGGTGTCTGTCATAATCAAGCTTGGTTCGATCGCGCCGTTTCCCATGCAAGACACTTTTCCCAGACCCGCAAATCAAGGGTCCGCATACCCTAGCTGTCACGGATCCCCAGAAACAGTACCAATATTAAAAATTAGCATCCTCCTTTTGTTGCTTTTGGTCCCTTCGGCGGCCAACAAACGGCGTGAATTCAGAGCTTGTTTACCTCCTTTTCTCCGGAAAATTAGGATAAAGCTGCATCATCCGCTGCCTACAAATTCCTCTGAACAATCTTCATGAGAAAGGAGAGAGATAAAAGATCAGATCAAGGAGGATCCAAGATTACAGATTAGGGTGCAAGCAGCTTTCCTGATTCCCTCATTCTCATTGTATCAGAGCCCCAACTAAGGAGCTCCTTTTTCTCTCTCTTTTTTTCAAGCATTGTATTAAGCCTTCGCGGCTACCCTTTTCTTCTAGTGAAATCTCTTCGCTGATCTCTCGGTGGACGTAGGGGACTTCCTCCCTGAACTACATTAAATTACTGTGCTCTTCTGGATGCCTCGAACCCTCTTGCTCTCTCTTTCTTAAGCATCCAGTAACAAGCTTACTTCTTTGCGTGCTGTCGTTTCCCGGAACTCTCTTTTTTGGTGTTTCTTGGGATCCCCTACATCCTACGTCAATAGTAGATAAACTTATCTTTGCATTCAATTTGCAGCTTGCAAGAATGAGGAAACAAGCAAGGCGTGGCAGGAGGCACTCGTCGGAATTGGATGCGAAAGGAGAAAGTGAAGCACGAATTCCAAAATAAAAATCCGGCCCGCTTATGCTAAGCCTGCACAAATGAAAGTTTGATAAGTGAGGCCAGCCCATCCATCATTTATGGGCTTTTTTAATAACCTCTCCTACATATTTTTCAAAAAAAAAAACCCACTCCTAAAATAGGGATTGCCTCGGAGGAATATTATCCAACAAGATCCCGACCGTCCATTCTACATAGCTGGTTCCGTGCCTATCCTAGAATCGTTAAATATCTCTCGCGCATCCACGTCATTATCCAACGGCTAACTCGCAAATATTCAAATTCAAAAGGGCCCACGCGAGCTTAGCCGTTACGAACGGCCGCTCCGCCTTCAACGTCTTCTCTCAATCTCATCTCACCGCACGTTGATCTCTTCCTACCAGTAAATTAAACCTTTTTGCGTCTCCTCCTCGTATAAATCTCAACTGTGAAGACAGAAGAAGGCTTCTTGCTCGGGCTCCGCCCACTCGTCGACCCAAGGGGGCACATGAAATGGCGACTCTGAAAAGCCCACTTCGACGACCCTCTCAGCTGTCTGATTCCTTGAAAGATTATACGGAGAACACTGACCCCAATCTTCATATTCCAATACCCTCAGGCAAACCAACCAAATCCCCCGCAGTCAAGAAGGCCGAGCCGCGGAAATCAATCCCCAAAAGTCCACCTCACATCATATTCGATGCTGGAGATAGGAAATCTACAAGCGCAAAGAAGAAATCTTGCAAGGGTAGGGCGAGTGCAAAGAACCCCCATCTGCCAGTGGGGGTCGAGTATTGCATCGAAAAGGACAAAGAGAAAGATCAGATGAGACGAAGTACAGAGGAGGACTTAGAAAGAAGCTTGGAGGTCAGGAAGATGAGGAACTTGATGCTGGAAGAAGCGATGAGCAGCATTCCTGAGCCGGGTTATGGAAGGGTGATGCATTTAGTGAAGGCATTTGAGAGACTCCTGTCCCTTTCCATAGAGAATGAAGGAAAACCAGACGATGAAGAGAGTACGAATAGGGTGAAAACTTGGGCATTGCCAGGCTTGAGACAACCACCCAAAGCCAAGGCAACAGAGGATTCGCCTCCTTTTGTTTTCCATGGGGATTTCAGTAATCACTCTTTGGTGGATAGCAACAGTGATAGGTTAGTGAACATCATAAATTTTTGCTCATGATGGTTTCCAAATTTTATTGATCAAGGCAGTGCTGTTATTGCCTGTAGATTGAGCTCGGAAAGTAGCACATCAGATAGAGGCAGGAATAGCAGGCGTAATGTATGAATGTTTTGTTCTTTTTTGGAGTAATTAGGAGTTCTTTGTTAAATTGGGGCCAATGCTGAAGTTGGATATCTCTTGTGATTTTAGAGCACAGATACATCGGAGAGGAGCTGGATTAAGAAACTTAAGGTGACAAGCCAACAACCGTTCAAGTTAAGAACTGAGGTATTTACTCTCTCTTGTTAAAGAAAGTTTCCAGTAATATTTATCATGTGGATGTTAATTTACAGTGAAGTGAACTTCATTTGTGCTACACATTTGTGTTTTTGCTTTTGAATAGTCTCTTTATTATTAAGAATGCTACAAGATCGCCTGATTTCTGATATATTTAAAGGTTCTAGTTGATTGCTGTGGAAAGATGCTGTGTCAATCAACACTAATTTTTGTGCTAAAAATAGTTTCATTTTCATCTACAGCAAAGAGGAAAACTTAAAGAAGATTTTTTCTTCAAAAAAGTGAAAGAGATGCTTCTTCAGGAGGAGAGACAACGAATACAGACGGCACAGGGTCTCCCTTGGACAACAGACCACCCTGAGGTGATATTCTTCGCTATTAGATAATGAACTTGTGGACAACATGGTACGATTCAAACCAAAGATGCCGAAAATCAATGAAATAATAATTAATGCAAGAAATCAGCGGATAATCACATTAATGGTTCATTTGGCTACTGCTAAACTCATTTAAATAATTTAAGCAAGTTAACGTTTTAATTAGCTGCTCAAAGTTATGCAGTATTCCTGGCAGCTGCTTAACTTGAGCTGCATAATGTTCAAGCAAGTTATGTCCTAGATAAGCTGCTTACTTACTATTCAAGCACTTTAAGCAACTTGAGCAGCATTCAAGCACTTTAAGCAACTTCAGCAGCTTATCTTTTGTATGGAATCTCTTGGATGTAAAAGACCTTTAAGCAGCTTAACTTTAAGAAAATAAGATAATATTTGTATGTAAAAATGACTTAAGTAGTGTAATTTTTAAGTCAAGCTGCTTAAATTTTAAGTTGTTACCAAATAGACTTAACAAAGTAGATCGAAACAGTAAAACAGATAAGAAAAGGATTAGGAAGAGAAGAGAAGATACGAAGGAAGAAAAGGAAAATAGTACAGAGAAAGAAGAGAAGATGAATGAGAAGAAGGAGAGAAGAGTGATGATTTTCCACACATAAGTTTCCCAGTAACTTCACAAGGAGCGCAACGACCTTACAATATTATTCTGAACCACGCTAGATTACACTGCTATACCACTTATTCTGTATGAACCTAATAAATCTTTCCCTATCAAAAATGCAATTATTCTCAGTGGTTAACATGAAAAGATATCAACATGAAGCCAACAAGGATTATGGGGACTTTTCCAAAATGTGGTAATCTGCAACCTTTGCACCGTGCGTGAATTCTAGGGCTTCGCATTCTTCATGTAAGCGGAAAGTGAAGTAACATCTCAGTAACTATATAAAAAGAAGAAATGAAGTAACATCTAAGTAACCTTTGACCTCATAGTCCAAAGGACTAAAGCTGCAGCTCTCCGTTTGCATGTGTAGACATCGATTAGAAGTAGCTCATCATCTTTCATATCATAACCCTCCATGCAGCTCTACTTTAAAATGTTGATAGAGAAATTGAATCACGGTTACCTCCACAACATAGTTTTGGTTGTAGAACTCTGTTTGGAGATCATTGATTATACATTGTCTGGCCTTCTCTGGTCCAAGATACTCCTTTGTAGATGGTAACCTTTGGCTATAAGAGTGACAAAAATTAAATGCAAACCTTCTTGGAGATAAGAGCGATGATTTTCCACACAAGTTATGCAAAACTTCTTGCACCACTTATGTGTGGAAAAGCATCTTCTAGATACGATTATAAGCTTAAGTTAAGTGCAATGATGCTCCACAGAGTGTCCTAGTAACTACACGGCGTGCTTATCCTAAATTACACTACACTTCATTGCTTAATTGCTTGTTGTATATGAAACATATCACAGCATTGACAGTAAGTTATGGCTTCCGGTTGTATCGGGATTACTAAATTTTTGATGCCTTCCATATATTCATAATAGATGACCAACTCTCACACTCTGAGTTTAATTAGACGCGACTCATTGTCACTTGCATTTGATGTGGATCTCTTGCAAGAAATGATTGATTGTATATTTTCTACCTCAGCTGTTACGCAAGCCTCGAGTGAAGGAACCCACTGAGCCAATCGAAGTTGTTCTCCACAGCGACATTCGTGCTGTAGAACGTGCTGAGTTCGATGATCGTGTAAGCTCCTGATAGTGCTTTTGTTCTTGCATTTTAAAGTTCTGTTATTCATTTCAAGCAGCATTTTGGATTGATGTGCGTGTGCCATATCCAGACTTTCTTTAAAAATGCACATACAATTTATTTGGACGCTTAAGAGTTCTTTAGTGTGGTAGCACAGCCGCACAAGGCTTCTCAAAGAGGTTTAATAGTGGTTATGTCATAACATCATCTTTCTAGGTTGCGGAGCGCATGAGCTTGATTGAGCTTATGAAGCTGGAAAGGGAGAAGCTGAGGAAGGTAACAATAAAAACTTCTATGAATTTACGGCTTGTTGGTGATTACAAATGAAGTATACCGTATATGGTTGCAGTTGGAAGAAGAAGAGGAGATCCGGAGGCTTAGAAGAGAAGAGCTTGTTTCCAGAGCTCAGCCAATGCCATACTTCGATCGCCCATTTGTTCCTAAAAGGTCTGTGCAAAAAACTCTTTTATTACAAGACAAGAAAATGCAACTCTTTAAATCTCGCTCTACATGCATGTATTACATTATAATGTTCTGGTGCCGAAGGTCATCAAAGCCTCGTACTGTTCCAAAGGAGCCCAAGTTGTGTACGACTCAAAGGAAGAAACAAAGGTATGTATGCCATTGTCCTATAAAGGGAAGCTGAACTGGACAAAGGCCCAAAAGCCATTATTAAAGCATTGAAGATTATGAATTGTCGTTTATATAATTAAAGAGACTTGAAGTTGGCATGATTGACAACCTAAACAAATATTCTAATTTTTAACAGGGTTGTCAAGAGAGGGAATAAAATTGTTGAAGTATAACAGTCAGACGCTGATTGGGATGGATGATGGATGACCCATTCCGAACTACAAGAAGAACATCATCAAAACTCTTATTAGTTCATTTTTAAGATTTGTGATGGGAGAAGAGCTGCCTTGCCCTCCTCCAATAACCTACAATAAATTAATAAAAATTGTTTTGCATAACAGAGTTGTCTGTCTGGTGCATTTGGCCTTTTTGAAGTCTTGACAAATTAATTTCAATTTTTTTAAAAAAAATAATAATTTAAATCTCTAAAATTATAAAAACATTATCATTTGATCTAATTTATTTAGTATTATATCATAAAATTATTTGTAATCATTCATTTTTTTAACTTCTTAAATTATAGTATTGAAATTTAATATTAATATTTTTTATTTTAAATTTTTAAAATAGACAAAACAAGACAATGAGAAAAATTTACTCTTTAATTTTTGTTAAATTTTTTAAACATATAATGATTCTTTAAAATGTATTTTTTTTTTAATTTCATATTTTGTTTTTTTATAAAAAACAGCTTAAAAAAAACAAGATTTTAAAAGAGGGATAAGAACTATAGCCATTTTACAACCTAGAAACCAAAATAGAGAGTTTTCAAAAGTAAGAACTAATTTGCAGCACATGCTTGATAAAAAAAACTCATATGATGCTGAGCTCCTCCAGTACTGCTTTTCAATCAAACGGATCATCAAAGTTTTTACACTAACAAAAGCAAGAAAACACTGCAAACAATCTTAAAGAGAATGAGAAACAAAGTAACTAATAAATTTTTTGGAGATCTAAAAGAGCCAATTTTTTGGAATTAAATAAATGATGCTAGTGGCATGATAGTTCGTTGCAGTTCTTTAATATATATGCTTTTAATTTACAGCCTTCTCTGCTTTCTTTTTTTGAAATAGCCTTGAAGAAAACAGATGCCATGCCCGAGAATATAAAAAAAAAAAAAAATTCATGAGCTGGAGCTGTTCACTGATCAGCTCTATCCATTGATGAGGTTCAAGAACCATTTTTTCTAATAATAAAAAAAAAGTATGGCTATCTTTTCAAAGCGCTAGATCGTGTATTTCAAAAATATTGAATCAAGCTTCTAATATCACAGTAGCCATCATGAAATTAAGATAAAAATGGACGACAGTTTTATCAGTGACAAATAAAGTTTCACTTGGATTGCCTGACAGCCAATCTTCTGCGTAAAATGGTAATAACGTCAAGGCTGCGTCCTGGCCGGGCGCTTAGGGCCGAAGTAATTTGTAACCAATCCCATGATCGCAAACCTAGAAGAAAACTCAGAATTATCAACATCAATGAAAACATGATTCATCCATTTGAAATGGAACCAAATAATTGATTGGTTACGACAAAAACTAAAGCCTAAGTAGACTAAATGATAATTAAGCTTCCAAAAAAAAATAACAGAAGAATATTTCAATCTGTTAGTTCCAAAAATATATCACAAGGTTTTTGAGTAAGGGTTTAACAAAGCTTCCCTCTCCTGCTAATATATGAAAAACTCAAAAACTAGATCATTTTTCCATCATGTGAATAATTCTAAACCGTTCTCTTGCCAAACCACACTCTACCAAGGTTTGAAATAATGAGTAATATGAGCAAACATTTCAGCTGCTATTAACGCATTGAATATTTTGTAAACTTCATGATGCTATAACTTCCAAGAAAACCATGCTTAGATACTTACTCATCATAATTTCATCGTGGTAAAACAGCTAGTGTAGAACATGATGAGAATTCATTGTCCACAAATAGTTTCAGAAACATTAATAATTAAATAGAAGCAAAAGTAAATATGTGAGACAAACATCTACGGTTACTTACATCATGGCCATGGATATCTGCTTTAGGTCATTTTCAAAGCTCCGCATGTTTACTAGGGACTCAGCACAGAAGATAATAGCCAGCCATGAGCACAACTTGTACTGCAAATTAACAGAAAATTTGCTCAAAGATGCACCACCACAACAACTTCCACAATAACATCAATGCCGCAAATTCCTTAGCAATTCAACAGAAAATCTTGCTCTAAAATAAAATAATAATAGCAAAAATGGAGCGTAAAATAGAAGTTTGGTCATACATACATACCAGAAAAAGAATGCCAAACTTTGAGTGTCTCAAATCACCGCATATAATGCTATATTTATGTCAATCCTTAATCCTCAGTAATTGATGGGTAAATAAGAGTAGCTTGAAGGTTGAACAAACAGTGACCCTGTTGTTCTTACATGTCTTGTCAAAAACCCGGCTATGTCCCAATGGTCTTGCCGTGGCTTCAGCAAAAACCAAGGGTGTGTCGTTATGGTCTTGCTTCCAACAAAGATGGCTTTGGCGTTATCCGTTCATAAACATTTATGATTATCAAGTCTTCAAAGAATTATAATAATGTTTAATCATCTAATTTTTGAAATACAAACAGTTCCAGGTGAAATACAAGTACATAACAACAACAACAACAACAACAACCAAGCCTTAATCCCACTAGGTGGGGTCGGCTACATGAATCCTTTGTTTCCATTGCGCTCTATCAGTTACCAAATTCTTATCTAAGTTTAAGTAACTAAGATCACTCCTTATAGTTTCTTGCCATGTCTTCTTTGGTCTCCCTCTTCCTCTTTGTACATGGG
>KZ451888.1:424705-451029 GCA_002786265.1 Apostasia shenzhenica | reverse complement strand
GGCAAACAAGATGGATTTCGCCTCCTTTTGTTTTTCCATGCGGGATTTCAGTTAATCACTCTTTGGTGGATAGCAACAGTGATAGGTTAGGAACATCATTAAACTTTTTGCTCATGATGGTTTCCAAATATTGATCAACTCGTGCCGATATTGGGTAAAATAAAGATTCCACACTCGTTCAATTTGGTAGGCTCTAATAATACAACTGAAACAAAATTCGTGTTGCTCGCATTGCTTCTTCCAAAACAGTGCTTCCCTACTATAACACCAACAGATCTGCTGCCCCGGACCTACAGCCAGATGCTGTATTGCCATGTAGATTGAGCTCGGGAAAAGTAGCACATCAGATAGAGCAGGAATAGCAGGCGTAATTGTATGATGTTTTGTTTTTTCTTTTTTGGAGTAATTAGGAGATTCTTTTGTTAAATTGGGGGCAAATGCTGAAGTTGGATATTCTTGTGATTTTAGAGCACAGATACATCGGAGAGGGAGCTGGATTAAGAAACTTAAGGTGACAAGCCAACAACCGTTCAAGTAAAGAAACTGATAAGTATTTACTCGTCCTCTCTCGTTAAGAAAAGTTTCCAGTAATATTATATCATGTGGATGTTTAATTTACAGTGTAGAATGAACTTCATTTGTTCTACACATTTGTGTTTTTTGGCTTTTGAATAGTCTCTTTTATTATTAAGAATGCTACAAGATCGCCTGTATGTTATTCTCTGATAATAGTTTTAAAAGGTTCTAGTTGATTGCTGTGGAAAGATTGCTGTGTCAATCAACCACTATTTTTGTGCTAAAAATAGTTTCATTTTCATCTACAGCAAAGAGGAAAACTTAAAGAAGATTTTTTCTTCAAAAAAGTGAAAGAGATGCTTCTTCCAGGAGGAGAGACAACGAATACAGACGGCACAGGGTCTCCCTTGGACAACAGACCACCCTGAGGTGATATTCTTCGCTATTAGATAATGAACTGTGGTACAACATGGTACGATTTCAAATCAAAGATGGCCGAAAATCAATGAAATAATAATTAATGCAAGAAATCAGCGGATAATCACATTAATGGTTCATGGCTATCTAGCTTATAAACTCATTTAAATAATTTAAGCAAAGTTAACGTTTTAATTAGCTGCTCAAAGTTATGCAGTATTCCTGCAGCTGTGCTTAACTTGAGCTGCATAATGTTCAAGCAAGTTATGTCCTAGATAAGCTGCTTACTTCTATTCACAGCACTTTAAGCAACTTGAGCAGCATTCAAAGCACTTTAAGCAACTTCAGTAGACATAGCACTTAAAAAATACGGAACATATCCCAAATACCTATTAAGCAGCTTAACTTTAGTATGGAATGATAATTGTTAGAACTAAGTAAATATATTACAAGACTAAGAATGCCTATAACAAAACCAAGAAAAATAAAAAATATATAGATAAGATAAGATATGTAAGTAAGTTTTTAAGTCAACTGCTTAAATTAAGTAAAATCGTTTACCAATAGACTTAACAAAGTAGATCGAAACAGTAAAACAGATAGAAAAGGATTAGGAAGAGAGAGAAAGATACGAAGGAAGAAAGGAAAATAGTACAGAGAAGAAGAGAAGATGACATGAGAGAAGAGAGAGTGATGATTTCACAGCATAAGTTTCCCCAGTAACTTCACAAGAGAGCGCAACGACCTTACAATATTATTCTGAACCACGCTAGATTACACTGCTTATTACCACTTATTCTGTAATGAACCTAATAAATCTTATCCCTATCAAAAATGACAATTAATTCTCAGTGGTAACATGAAAAGATATCAACATGAGAAGCCAACAAGGATTATGGGGACATTTTCCACAAATGTGGTAAAACTCTGCAACCTTGCACGTGCGTGAATTCTAGGGCTTCGCATTCTTCATGTAAGACGGAAGGAAGTATACATCTCCAGTAACCATATAAAAAGAAGAAATGAAGTAACATCTAAGTAACCTTGACCTTCACATTCCAAGGACTAAAGCTGCAGCTCTCCGTTTGCATGTGGTAGACATCGGATTAGAAGTAGCTCATCATACTTTCATATCATAACCCTCCATGCAGCTCTACTTTAAAATGTTGATAGAGAGAAATTGAATCACGGTTACCTCCACAACATAGTTTTGGTTGTAGAACTCTGTTGGAGATCATTGATTATACATTGTCTGGCCTTCTCTGGTCCAAGATACTCTTTGTAGATGGTAAACCTTTGGCTATAAGAGTGACAAAATTAAATGCAAACCTTCTTGGAGATAAAAGCAGATGATTTTCCACACAAGTTATGCAAAACTTCTTGCACACACTTATGGGTGTGGAAAAGCATCTTCTAGATACGATTATAAGCTTAAGTTAAGTGCAATGATGCTCCACAGACGTGTCCTAGTAACTACACGGCGTGCTTATCCTTAAATTACACTACACTTCATTGCTTAATTGCTTGTTGTATATGAAACATATCACAGCGATTGACAGTAAGTTATGGCTTCCGGTTTGTATCGGGATTACTAAATTTTTGATGCCTTCCATATATTCATAATAGATGACCAAACTCTCACACTCTGAGTTTAATTAGACGCGACTCATTGTCACTTGCATTTGATGTGGATCTCTTGCAAGAAATGATTGATTGTAATATTTTCTACCTCAGCTGTTACGCAAGCCTCCAGTGAAGGAACCCACTGAGCCAATCGAAGTTGTTCTCCACAGCGACATTTCGTGCCTGTAGAAACGCTGCTGAGTTCGATGATCGTGTAAGCTCCTGATAGCGCTTTTGTTCTTGCATTTTAAAGTTCTGTTATTCATTTCAAGCAGCATTTTTGGATTGATGTGCGTGTGCCATAGCCCAGACTTTCTTTAAAAATGCACATACATTTATTTGGACGCTTAAGACTTCTTTAGTGTGGTAGCACAGTCCGCACAAGGCTTCTCAAAGAGGTTTAATAGTGGTTGTTATGTCATAACATCATCTTCTAGGTTGCTGAGCGCATTGAGCTTGATTGAGCTTATGAAGCTGGAAAGGAGAAAGCTGAGGAATGGTAACAATAAAAACTTCTATTGAATTTACGGCTTGTTGGTTGATTACAAATGAAGTATAACCGTATATGGTTGCAGTTGGGAGAAGAAGAGGAGATCCGGAGGCTTCAGAAGAGAAGAGCTTGTTTCCAGAGCCAGCCCAATGCCATACTTCGATCGCCCATTTGTTTCCTAAAAGGTCTGTGCAAAAAACTCTTTTATTACAAGACAAGAAAATGCAACTCTTTAAATCTCGCCTCTACATGCATTGTATTTACATTATAAATGTTCTGTGCCGAAGGTCATCAAAGCCTCGTACTGCTCCAAAGAGCCCAAGTTGTGTACGACTCAAAGGAAGAACACAAAGGTATGATATGCCATTGTCCTATAAAGGGAAGCTCAACTGGACAAAGGCCAAAAGACCATTATTAAAGCATTGAAGATTATGACATTGATCGTTTATATAATTAAACGATGACTTGAAGTGGCATTGATTGAACAAACCAACAAATATTCTAATTTTATAACAGGGTTGTCAAGAGAGGAATAAAATTGTTGAACGTATAGACAGTCAGACGCCTTGATTGGGATGGATGATGGATGACCACATATCGCGAACTACAAAGAAGAACATCCATCAAAACTCTTATTAGTTCATTTTTTAAGATTTGTGTAATGGGAGAAGAGCTGCCATTGCCCTCCTCCAAATATAACCTACAATAAATTATAAAAATTATGTTCTTGCATAACAGAGTTTGTCCTGTCTTGGTGCATTTGCCTTTTTTGAAGTCTTGACAAATTAATTTCAATTTTTTTTAAAAAAATTAATTTAAATTCTCTAAAATTATAAAAACATTATCATTTGATCTAATTTATTTAGTATTATATCATAAAAATTATTTGTAATCTATCATTTTTTTAACTTCTTAAATTATAGTATTGAAATTTTAATATTAATATTTTTTTATTTTAAATTTTTAAAATAGACAAAACAAGACAATGAGGAAAATTTACTCTTTAATTTTTGTTAAATTTTTTTAAACACATATAATGATTCTTTAAAATGTATTTTTTTTTAAATTTCATATTTTGTTTTTTTTTATAAAAAACAGCTTAAAAAAACAAGATTTAAAAAGAGGGATAAGAACTATAGACCATTTTACCAACTAGAAACCAAAATAGAGAGTTTTCAAAAAGTAAGAACTAATTTGCAGCACATGCTTGATTAAAAAGACTTCATATGATGCTGAGCTCCTCTCCAGTACTGCTTTTTCAATCTAAATGGATCATCAAAGTTTTTACACATGCAAACCAATGAACCATCTTAGAGAATGAGAAACAAAAATAACTAATAAATTTTTTTGGAGAATCTAAAAGAGCCAATTTTTTGGAATTAAATAAATGATGCTAGTTGCATGATAGGCTGGGCAGCCAAACTATAAAGTGCTGGAAGATGGTAACGCTAGTTAGGGTTGACATGATAAGGAGAAAAAAGCTGCTTGCAATCGTGTAGTTTCGTTGCAGTTCTTTACATATGCTTTTAATTTATCAGCCTTCTCTCTGCTTTCTTTTTTTTGAAATAGCCTTGAAGAAAACAGATGCCATGCCCGAGAAATATAAAAAAAAAAAAATCATGAGCTGGAGTGTTCATCTGATCAGCTCTTATCCATTGATGAGGTTCCAAGAACCATTTTTTCTAATAATAAAAAAAAAAAATATGGCTATCTTTCAAAGCGCTAGATCGTGTATTTCAAAAATATTGAATCAAGAATTCTAATATCACAGTACGCCATCATGAAATTAAGATAAAATATGGACGACAGTTTTACATAGTGACAAAATTAAAGTTTCCACTTGGATTGCCTGACAGCCAAGATTCTCTGCGTAAAATGGTAATAACGTCAAGCTGCGTCTTGGCCGGGCCGCTTAGGGCCGAAGTAATTTGTAACCAATCCCATGATCTCGCAAACTAGAAAGAAAACTCAGAATTATCAACATCAATGAAAAACATGATTCATCCATTTTGAAATGGAACCAAATAATTGATTGGTTACGACAAAAACTAAAGCCTTAAGTGACTAAATGATAATTAAGCTTCAAAAAAAAATAACAGAAGAATATTTCAATCTGTTAGTTCCAAAAATATATCACAAGGTTTTTGAGTAAGGGTTTAACAAAGCTTCCTCTCCTGCTAAATATATATGAAAAAACTCAAAAACTAGATCATTTTTCCATCATGTGAATAATTCTAACCGTTTCTCTGCCAAACCACACTCTACCAAGGTTTGAAAATAATGAGTAATATGAGCAAACATTTTCAGCTGCTATTAACGCATTGAATATTTGTAAACTCATGATGCTAAACTTTCCAGAAAACCATGCTTAGATACTTACTCATCATAATTTCATCGTGAAAAACAGCTAGTGTAGAACATGATGAGAAATTCATTGTCCCACAAATAGTTTCAGAAAACATTAATATTTAATAGAAGCAAAAGTAAATATGTGAGACAAACATCTACGGTTACTTACATCATGGCCCATGGATATCTGCCTTTAGGTCATTTTCAAAGCTCCGCATTGTTTACTAGGGACTCAGCACAGAAGATAATAGCCAGCCATGAGCACAACTTGTACTGCAAATTAACAGAAAATTTGCTCAAAGATGCACCACCCACAACAACTTCCACAATAACATCAATGCTGCAAATTCCTTAGCAATTCAACAGAAAATCTTGCTCTAAAAAAATAATAATAGCAAAAATGGAGCGTAAAATAGAAGTTTGGTCATACATACATACCAGAAAAAGAATGCCAAACTTTGAGTGTCTCAAATCACCGCATTATAATCTATATTTATGTCAATCCTTAATCTCAGTAATTGATGGGTAAATAAGAGTAGCTTGAAGGTTGAACAAACAGTGACCCTGTTGTTCTTACATGTCTTGTCAAAAACCCGGCTATGTCCCAATGGTCTTGCCGTGGCTTCAGCAAAAACCAAGGGTGTGTCGTTATGGTCTTGCTTCCAACAAAGATGCTCTTGGCGTTATCCGTTCATAAACATTTATGATTATCAAGTCTCTCAAAGAATTATAAATAATGTTTAATCATCTAATTTTTGAAATACAAACAGTTCCAGCGTAGAAATACAAGGAACAGAGGTAACAGCTCCTTCATACATGTCTTTAATAACTTGAATATAAGTACATAACCTTACCTAAAAATATTTCAAATGCGATCACTTTTGATTTGTGCTATTTAGATCAATAAAATATTTATTGTTTAGTTGAGCACTGAATGAATACTTTCCAGAAAAGAATGTCACAAGAAGTTTCAAGTGTGTTCTTGAGGCAGTGTTTGGCAATTGTCATTTTATCAGCAAATCCACCAACTTGTTATTGATGCAGGGCCAGATCACCACCGCAACTACCTTCGTTATAATCTATTTCATATTATTATCCCGTATATAGTTATCTTTATTTCTGCATATTTTATTTGAGTCGTTATGAGTCAAACATTATATTTTTATGTCGATGGGAATGCCTACTTTGGTGTCCTGTATTTTCATTAATTTTATTTTGGTTAATTTGGATCGATTAGATTCAAATAGAATTATTTATATTCAATTTGAATCAATTTGATCCTAAATTAAGCAAAATAAGTCGAGATTGATTCAATTAGACTCAATTAATTCAAATTGACTTTATTTGAGATCAATTGAGTCTTGCTGGAGTTGATTTGGTCGAGTTAGGAGTCAAAGTAAATCAAGTTGAGCAGAAATGAATCTTTATGCACAAAATTGAAGCTGAAAATCAAATTGGAAATTTTCCCCATTAAATTGAAGCTTGGCTGCAGAAGATCAAATTGGGTGATTTCATTTCAGAGCTTGGGCTGCCCTAGATCAGTGCCTGTGAATGGGGCCAGGCCGAGCGCACCTTTCACCTCACCTCGCCTTGCTTTGGCCTCTCACCATCTGATGTCGCGCACGTTGCCAGCCTCTCTGAGACTCTCGTGCATGTCGATGGCCACATCTTCCACAACCGCGCTCTTCCTCCGTCGAATCTGTGTATGCAGCTGGTTTCGCCCAAGCTTTCTCTCTCCGATAAAAGCAGCCGAAGGATGATCTAAGAGGAGGCTTGTGATGAGATTTCCACCTGGGTTTGAGTTGAGAAAAAAAAGCTTTCTCCTTTCTCTGTTGACCTACAGCGCAAATTCAGACCAAGACGCAGAGGGTGCAGGTTTCCCTTAGTTATTCAGGTTTTGGGTTCAACTCTATTTCCATTTTGCCTTTCGATCTTGATTTCATGTTTATCTTCTGTTGAAATTTCTAATCTACCCAATTGCCATTGCTGAATTTCTGTGTTTATGGGAGGATGAAGGTCCTGTTGCTTCAATATTTATCCAGGCCACTTAGTTTTCTTTGTTTTTGTCCTACAAGCTTCAGTTGTTGTAAATCCTTTGATAACATGCCTTCTGCAATTGATGAAATTTGCTGTATATCATGATGTTAGCTTTCCTTCTTTAAAAGCTGGTGATTTTTTTTTTTGCTTCTCTACTCCTTTGCCATTGAGTTCTAAAGTCAACTGGAACTTGAATTTAATATCAATTAGAATATGCTACCAAAAGGGCTGTGTTAACGGACCTAATCCATAAATTCTTTAATCTTGGGCAACTCAGTTTATGCTTATTAGTTAATCTATGCCAACTTGATAGATTGTTTTATCTAAAACTGCAAGAGTTTTACTGAATTTGCATAGAGCATATTTAATTTCTTTAGAAAATTCCATGAAGGTTATGTGAATGTGCAAATGCTGATGGATAGTATAATTTGTGTATGCTTTGGTTAATCTCCTCAAATAGAGCAATATCACTACAATTTATATTGCATTTGTCCTAGGCATTTTACACATCAAACAACATAATTTTAGATTAAATTGCCAGGACAGAAGTTTTAGACGTCTTAAATATCTATGCATGAGTTCTTAATTGGTCGTGTTATTTGCTTTAGCAACCACGCGGCATCAGTTATTTTTGTAAATGATGTGATAACAACCACACCACCACCACCACCACCAAGCTTTAATCACACTAAATGGGGTTAGTTACTTGAATATTTTATTTTCATTACACTATTAAATAATCTTGTTTCATTTAACTTCAAGTATGCAAGATCAATCTTTATAGTTTCTTACCATGTCTTATTTGGTCTTCCTCTTTTTACATAACTAAAATCTAATAACATAACTTTTCTTATTGGAGCTTCTATCAACCTATAATTTATATATTCAAATAATTTATGACGACTCTTTATAAGTTTATTCTCAGTTGAGGCTATTTTAACTATCTCACGGATGTAGTCATTTCTATCTTATCCTCTTATGTATACAATCATCCAATTCAGCACTATCATTCATATGACACTTATTTGATTTGTATGTTAATGTTTTGTAAACCAATATTCAACATCATATAATATTGTTATCTTACTATTACTCATAAAATTTACCTTCAAGTTTGAATGAGATTTTTCTATTACTTAACATACAAAATGTATTCTAAAACCATATTGTTTTTAAATTATGCTAGTAACATTACTACCTATTTTATTGTTATTTTATATGATTGAACAAAAGCATTTAAACTATTTGCTCTTCTTAATAGCTTGAACATCAATTATCACGTACCCAATATAAGTCTTATCTTAAGTAAGTTTGAACTTCATATATTCCGTTTTAGATTAACAAAAATGAAAACCATTAGACTCTAATGAATCCCTTTATAACTTGAGATATTACCTTAGTTCCATCTCTAGTCTTATCAATAAGAAGAATATTATTTACGAATAGCATATACTAAAGCATCTCTTCTTAAATGTGCTCAATTATAACCTTAATAACCAATCAAAGAGATATGAGTGGGCCTAGGTATAATCCAACCGTAATAGAAAAATTCTTAGTTAAACTCTTTTGTGTCTGAACATAAGTTATCACAGATTAACATAAGTAATAACTTAATGACTTGATCATCAACGTAATAGAAAAATCAAGTTATACATTTCTTTAATAACTTAAATATAAGCAATGCAAACTTTTTTTTTCAAAACTCTTCAAAATATTTTTTTGGGACTTAACAAGATAATTACTTTCATAATTTATGTATCTAGAATAAAACAAACTATGTGATACCCTATTATCACAATGTAATCTATATTCGATCACTCTCTCTCAAAATTTTAAAGTATGACTCATTAATTTAATTCTTTTATATCTAATATAATCCTGTATATTATCTTTATTTTTGTAAATATGTATCAATATACTCTTTTACTATTTATTTGATATCTTTTTAGGCTTTAAAATTATATATATTAAACAGTTTGATGAGGCAAAAGACTCTTTTCACCTATCAAACACAAGTGAGGACCTACATATATTTTCCTTTATGGGTAAAGTATGCCACCCTATAATGAATTTTTGTACTTAATTTACTTTAATCTAAAAGCCTAGGCCACACTTTCACAAAAAAAAAAGAAATCTCTTTGAAAATTATTGCAAGCAAAAAAGCTTAAGCACAGAAAGGAAAGACAGAACTTCATCTTAAAATAATTTCCAAGTCAGTTAAGAGAGAGAGCTAGATAGAGTCAAGGGAAAATCAAATAAACCTTTTTGCTTAACCAATGAGTTTAAGCTAGTAAAACTGAAACCAATTGAACTGACCAATCTGATGAGAGAGTCAGAAAGCAGGTTCATGTTGTTTGACTCTCACGAAGGGACAAAAAGTCCTCTATTGAGAATGTTGCAGAGTTTGGTACAACATAGGATAGATGTCAGTCATAGTCGCCAGTCACATTCGTTGACCATCAACATCACAAGCAAACTGAGCATGACCAAACAGAGTTAGTTACATTTGGCAACCAGTTGCATCTATGAATCTAGCCAAGCAAAATGGTTGGTGCCAGTTTAGATATATTCGACCACGTTGGCAATCTAGATTGAATGTGAACGATCCAAAATTGATCAGGCAATCTAGACACCAACTAAAAACAAAGGCAATGGCCAAAATGATTTTTTAATATTTTCAAGTTGAACCTTCCAGACTTCTGGATCACATTCAAAGTAACCGCACAAAGTGGCCGTCCATAGGAAAAAAGCTTCAAAACAATCATGGTAAATTCCAGAAAATTTTCAGAAAAAAACGGGAATGAGTTCTTAAAGGTTCCAAGGAAATTCTGCCACAGAAGAAACATGTAAAACTTGACAAGCATATTTACAAAAACAACTCCTATACTAGATAAAATAAAAACCGTTAAGACTTGTTCTTTCTGCGAACATTATGGGCAATATCAATGAACCTTGAATGTGCCAAGTTGGTCATCCACAAAGTCTTCATCATCTGACAACTGCAACTAAACAAGCTTCCACACTTTAAGGAAAACTAGTCCATAATTCTAAAAGTGATTGTTACCATCAAAATCAACTAAGATTCAACATGAACTAGTTTGGGAAGATTTGAAGAGTCATGATATTTTGGCTGATTTTATTTGAATTAATATTCAAGAGAATTGATATTCCAAATAGAAAAGGGTCAGGACATGGAGTGAGAATGACTGAAATTTAATTATCAAAAACAGACAGAAAAAAGCCTTTGCCCTTTTTTTTTTGGCTTCAACTGTCTGGCCAAGCCTCCATATATCCTGCCAAAAAGCTCCCCACCATCCATACTATCATCTTCATCAAATCATCAATTTGCATGAGATCCCCAAAGCCGATTCAATCAATCCTCAGCATTCCTATAATGAAATCTACGTCAAATAGCTAATCTCCACAGAAGCCTCAACATCTTGCTGGTCCAATCTTGCCTTTGCAGAGAAGTCCTCCAAATCTCTTGCTCACCAGTAAAACTATATTCTCCTCCAGCCAATACCAAATTCCAATTTGATCCAGCACACCCCATAATTAATTTGATGATTTAACTTGATTTTGAATTTCAAGCATGTCTCAAACGGATCAGTTAAATTGGTTACTAGGATCCAATTAAAAATTATCTAACTTATTCAAAATCTTGTTAATTTTAGTCTATTTGAGATATCTAGTTTTCATTTGAGATTTAAATTACTGGTTTAGTTTGGAGAGAATCCAACTGATTTCATAGTAACTGATATCAGATTAATTGGAAATTAATTGATTGACCTGAAGAAAATTAGTAAATTTCAACATACAGACCAACTTAATTTAAATGCTAGATTGGTTTAATTCATAAAATTACCCAATTAACACAAGATCAATTTTAGAAAATGCTTGGGCTTGACTGTGATTAATTTGCAATTAAATTGCTGATTTCATCATTTCTCCCATACTTTCCCATGTCATACACAAAAAACATCCACTATGTTTCCCTAAAAACTTAAGACGGAAATTGCATTTTGCTAATGTTTAAGAGCCTAAAAAAACAAAAACTTTTACCTTGCCAATTCAGACACTTCAGAGTGAAATGGAAAAGTTTATTTAGAAACAATCCTACACTTCGTACATCAATAACGAGTTCAAAGGCAAAACTTCATTCAATCTTTAAACAGTTCTTCAAGAATTTTCAAAATATTTTCCATGTAGCCAAAACCAAGTAGTTTTAGTTTAAGGTTTTGTTAATATTGTTGTTGTTGCTGTTGTTGTTGATTAAATGTAGCTTTTGATTAACCAAGTAGTCATGACCAACTTGGACACCAACCAAATAGAGGCTTAGCTCAAAAAGTAGACTCTGACTCCCTAGCCTCATTGCCAGGTAAAACATACTGAAAAAAGCTAGCATAGTTGCTCAAGTACAATAGACATTAGCAAGCACCATAAAGACCCCCAAAAAAGTACAGTGATCCGTTTTTTTAATATATAACTTGTTGTACCATTCTTCCAACTATTGACAACTTTTAGAGCCATTATAATCTTTTCTAAGAAAAACACACTTCAAAGGTGGATGATTGGGATAATGGAGCCACGTGAAAAATGAACTTGATTGAGTACTGTACATTAAACTCCCCATACACAGTTATAACAATTATCTTTAGCACAATAAATTCTTCCAACTGGCAAGTTCTCTAACAGGTGCACTGCATACGTCAGTCGTTTGAACCAATGCTAGTTAAATAGGCACCTAAGAAAATAAGAACTTTTTTTGAAATCTTCATTGCGTTCTCCTAGCCTCAATCCTCTTCTGCATGGTTAGTTTGCGATAGGGAAACTGTGAAATGAAACCACGTGTGCTTTAAGACATTGGATTTGTAGATACTACCACAGCATGGTATTCTTGATTCAATGCATGAAGTAGATTCTGAGAACTTTCTTCTATGACATTCCTCTTTCTGTACATATTAATAGGTGAGAGAGTTATAAAACGATATCCAGCAGAATCTGCAGCAAATTACAAAATGAAAAGTTGGCAACCAATACCTGTGATCCATACCTACCACTCACCTGCGATCTCATCTGGTCAGCAACCAAAACATAATTAACATAATATCAAATTATTCTGCTCCTATCTCAAGAGAAATACCATTCATAAGGAAGCACAGTTCATCCATAGCCGGTAAGTCACTAGCGATTAAGTTAAACCTAGGGTGGATTACAGAAATAGCAATCATTGCACTAAGGCAACAATATTTTCATTCCGCGTTTATGATGATGAATATTCAATAAAATCTAAACATGAATCAGGCAAAATATGCTGGTGATCATATATAATAGTCGACTCGTAGTCAATACGCACGATTGGTTTTAAAAAATTTTGAAAACAATTTTATGTCAGTTCGGAATACAGATAAAATGGAAAGATCCAGAAGGGAAGAGAGATGAACCCGGAACATGACGCCGGTGACTCCGAAGACAACGGCAAGGAATCCAGCGTAATCGACGGGCAGATCCTGTGGCGAGATCGGTGGAGGAGCGTAGGGCTTCGCCGTGGACGGCTGCCGCGGATCGCTTCCCGCTGAGCTGCTGTCCTTCATCGCCTCACCGATCTTCTTCACCGGCCAAAGCGTCTCCCGATCTCCTCGCCGCGTTGCTGCAGCTGCGCCTATGAAAAAGATTTTAATGAATTATTGGAGAGAGACATATTAAGGGCCGATCGAGCATTCAGCCCACAATCACCAGAAGTTATTGGGTCTGGACTGCACACGGTTTAGATCCCAATCAGAGAACGTCATGTGTGTCATATAGTTGAGTTTGAACACAAATAACGTCCTCTAATTGGACGTCCGAATAATATATCGTTCGCACCTAATAATTTTTCCACAATCACAGCCCTCCACCTACAGAGCGTGGAGCATCATACTTGTTTGGCAAATACGGCAAAAAAAAATATAATAATAATATTTTTAATTTATAATAAATTTTAATAATTTTATTTCACATCCAACACAATTTTTAATCTTAAAATTTAACTTTATTTCACATTCAACACAAATTTTAATATTAAAATAAACTTTATTTCACATCCTACGCACTTTCTAATATTAAAATAAATTTATTTTTCATCAACTTTATAAAATAAAATATTTTTTCTTTTTTTACCTAAATTTATCCTCCAACCAAACAAGTCAAGATTGTTAAATTCGATCAAAGATTGCTTCAAAGAAAAATCAAATTGTTGACCGAATTGAATTGAATTGTTTCTATTCAAATGAGTTGATTAATCATTTATTTTTATTATTCAAAATTTTTTATTAATTCAATCTTCAATTGACCGTGAATTGAGTCGAAACAGCTCGAAATCGAAGATTAAAAAAAATAAAAGATATTATTTATATATATTTATACGTATAATTAGATTTAGCATATTAATTTGTTATAATAATTTAATAAAAAAATATTTTAAATTTCATTTTATAAATTTTATTCAAAGCATATTTATTATAAATTAATTTTCTTTATTTCTATTTTTAAATATTAAATCAAGACAAATAATTATAATTTAAATTGATTGAATGAACGAATACATTTATATATATAATTTAATTACAAAATTAAAAATTAGTTAAAAATTAGATTAACTTTAGCCCGAATCAATAGCAAATGAGACAAACTTAACTCAAATCAAAATTTTCTCATTTATTTTTTAGATTAAATAAAAAACTTAAAATTTAATCTTAAGTCAAACTCAAATCGACTTGAAATTAGATCCTTAAAAGCCCTAGCCATTGTACAGGCTATAAAATGTCAAACATTTAGCCGAGCTAAATAGAATAAAATTCTCTCATTAAAATGACATGACCACAAGGGACCTGGGCACAAAATTTTATTATATTCGATCGACCGAATGATTCAGTCAACTAATGACGGGTGCCACATCAATAATGGAGCCCACTTATTGCTGACGTGCCTGTCCCCTATTAGCCAGCCAAATGTTTAGCTGGCCAAATAAAATAATTGCTCCTACAGCAACAAGCAAGCTCACAATTCACAAACAATTGTATTCTTACTATTTTAATGATATATTAGAATAATTTTTAATAAGCTTATATATCATATAGTATTTTTAATATTATCGCTTCTATTAAAATATATATATATATATATATAAATTATGTATTTTTCACCATATCTATATATTTTATCTTTTTTTCTTACATGCATCAATATCAATATTTCTAGATGCACATTCATACTATGAACTTAGAAGACAAATAATAGATTATATATTTTTCTATTTTGTATTGATGTTTTATTTATTTTATATAGATATTCTATTATTTTGTATAAAATTTTTTAACTTTGGACAGATTTTTTTTTTGCTTCTTATAGTAGATTCGTATATTATAGTATAAAAATCCTTTATTTTGTTTAGGACTTTTTGGCTTCATATTGACATTTTATAACTTCATATAAGCATTTTTTACATTATATACTTATATGAAGCAATAAGATATTTATATATAGCAAAAATAATCTAATAAATAGTAAAAAAAAAAAACACATACTAAGAAGTAATAACAGTTAACCATGTTTCTCTACCCTTCAGGCATTGTTGCTTGCTCCAATGCTCACACACCACATAAGCTACCTCCTCATAAAAATTGATTACTATAATTAGGTAAATTACGTGCAACTCCCTGAGATTTGAGAATAATATCACTCAATATCATAAACTTGAAAACTTGTGATTTGTCACTCAATTTCAGTATGTTTCAATGTATAATATTGCACCTCACAACCTTCAAATATAGTGCACACATGTTTTTTTCATGGCCACAACAACCATCTCTTACCATTCGTTTGACCTTTGTCTCCTTAGAAGAATGCCCGACATATTGCTCACAAACTCGATCTAATGTAGAACATCTTCCTACTTTTAGCACCTATGCTTTCACTGATGATGATTTCTTTAATTAGATGCTTTCTAGCATCCCCTCTAAGCCAAACTAAACTAAGCCAAGACTCCCTAAGACGCCATTGACACTATCTAATCTATATCAGATCTCTTATCTTCTTGTAAAAAAGGATAGTTGATGTTAAATCAATAGGGTTTTGTGTTCTCTCTTTTCAGTAACAATATATAGCACATGGAAGTCTTTTGGTTGCTCTCTCCTTCTTGTGTGCTAGGCCTTGCTTATGAGCATCCCATGGGTGATTCCTTGAGTTTTATTTTTCCCTAAGAATGTACCAAGGATATGTTCTCGCATTAAGAAAATAAAAGAATTTTTAAAAATACAAAAATATAATTTAACAAATGTTAAATAACATTAATATAAATCCTTCAGTCAACAAATATTCATTAAATCAATCAAACTAATTAAAGAATTGGAAGGGCTACTCAGGGGAGAAATAAAAGTGGGATTATCTTTGAAGTTGTTAGTTTGCAGGCGATAAAAGGTTAAGGTTAAGGGAGCCAAACCTGCTGCATTATCTTTAGCATTCCATAACGACAGGCGACAGCCCAGAAGCCAACTTTCTGCATGCTTGCTGAAATAAATAAACAAACAAATAAGATCTTTTTGAATGATCTTCCCTACACATTGTCTTTGGCATCCCATGGCTAAAACTATAAATTTCAGAAGATCACAAAAAGTATAAAATCGCGATTTTCAGTCACCAATAATCTTACCCTACTTCTCGACGCTTCACACTCCAAAATGAGAGAGTCTGAAGAAATATGCTCCTGTCACAAAGTAGCATTGAAGGATTCTAATGCCAAGGAATGCTCAGAAGCTTGTTGCTACACGTACAGTAACATGGGTTTATAAAAGGAACAATCCAAGTAATCAACAGAAAACGTCCAACGAATCACAAGTTGGAAGCATGATAATCAGCATCCAAACAACCACTAGCGCATCTCATAAATCACACTTCAAAAATACAGTATGTGATCAACAACAGCATATCAAAGCACAATACATTAGATAAACATACAGCATCACATAAATGAGAGAGAATTTCCTAATGCTCAAGAAAAGGACTGAAAGGAATAATCAGTACAAGTGAGCTGCCCAGGAAGATAAATTAAAAAGAACTTGATTGACCAAGTGCAAATAAGAAATACAACTTATACATTAACAAACCTTCTAGAAATCATAAGATGTATCCCAAAAGCTGACTGCCCAGTTATATAAAAAATCAAGAGGCAACTAGAATGCGGCTTTAAGATGCGCTGCAAACATATCTGATTTGTCCTGAACCAGCTCCGCCCTATACAAAGATAAGCTTAGCAATAATATAGCCCTAAAACCACAAAAAGGACATTCAATAAATAACTAAATAAATAGGATTACATGACAAAAAAGAAACTCATTATAAATAAAAAGTCAAATGTTCACATTTGTCTTCCATATAGCAACAGTTTCATTAGCATTGCCAGCTCGACCATGGCCGGATGGAGCCAAAGGAAGACTTTTCCTGGAATATATGACAGATGTTGCTCGTTTGTCAGGTTATCTTTAACCTGAGTTGAACTTAACCTCCTAAATCACATTATATACAAACTTCAACATTAAACAAACAATATATCAAAGCAAGTCTAACATTAAAATAAACTTTATTTTACATCCTACACAAACTTCAAAATAAAAAACTTTATTTCACACCCCACACACATCCTATAATAAAATTAACTTTATTTCAATTCTTTTACAAAACTCAAAATAAAAGCATCACCTCAAAGAACATCTTTACCCTACTAAAAAATAACACCACAAAAAAAACCCAATGGGTGTAATTTGGCAAACACTGTTTCATTGCCCATAAAGGTTTACTATTCAGGAGAAGGAGCAGAATAGGTTCGCCTTCCTGTGGTAGATGAAATCCATTATGATAATGCTCTAGGAGAAGTGTCAGTGAAAGGCGGCAATAACATGAATACAATTCCTCGCAAGAAACATTCTTATCAGCTATAATCGCTCAATAGGTTATCTTTAGTAATAAAAAGAAGTTTTCCTCCTTTCTCTAAAACTTCAATCTGTGGGAGAGCTTCATTGATGATGGTTGAAATTTAGTAATAAAGCTCTACATTGTTCATTTGCAGCTTCAGTGGTAACTCTAAAATTCAAAAACAAAGCCCTAGATTACTCATTTGCAGCTTCAGTGATAACTCTTTCGACCCATACAACTCAAACTTCTTTTCTAAGGGACTGACACCACTTCGATCTCTAATTTGGGATTTCTACATCTTCTAGTTTGGTTATGATAAACTCTGGCATCCCAACTCGCTCTTCAGTTTGATTTGATAAGGCATCGAGCCAATGGTTTTTTCATTACTTTGCTATGTGCAACAATAAAAGTGTGTTGCATGATTCCTCCATCCCTTGATTTGCACTTAAGGATGGCTTCTCACTCTGCAAGCTTCTTTTCTTGTGGGATCATAATTAAAATATATAGAATCAGGACAAAAAGTGAGGACCTAACGTTGCAGTTAAAGAATATTTTATCGATGCTTTTAAATCTAGTGCTCTTCCATTTAGCTGGTTTGTTCTTTTGAACCATGCAATTATGTGATCACAACCTATAAATAAAGTTGTGTTAGTATGTGCAAAGTATGGGATCCAGCCTGCACAGATTATATATTCTCATTTCAAATCATGTTTTTTTTTATGGCACATTTCAAATCATGTATTTTTATAATTGTAATTTCAAATCAAGTTACTAACTTAAAAATAGGTATTTAAAATAACGTTTACTACAGTTTAGAATCAATCGGATTGTGCGTCCCAAATTGATACAACCAATAACGTTTACTGCAAGGATTTGTGAGGATTGCAATAAAACTTTGATGTAGAGCTTAATAACTTATTATTTTAAAGGTAACTTCTGCTGCATTTTTTAAGATGTTATGTACAGTCAGCTGTCATTATTTCATTTGCTTCATCTCCATTCAGCAAGGAAGAACAAGATGTCAAAGGCTCGGAAGGAGAAAGAAGTCCAAGCAGTGGGAGATAAAAATAAAAAAAGGAAAGGTAGGTCTAAGTGGTCAGATCTAAGGAAAGAGTACCTAATTGAATTAATGTTGGCTGCAGGCAAGAACAATGAGTTAGCAGAGTCTTAACCCATTTCAACAACCGTGTGGAACAATATTGTGAATCAATTAAACACTAAATTCGGTTCAAAGTATACAAAGGCTATAGTTGCAAAGCAGTGAAACAACTTAAGGGGTGAAATGGAAACATTACCAAGTTCTTAAAAGTAATTCAGGATGGAAATGGAGTTACACATTAAATTAGGCAAATAGTGACGATGTTCTATGGGACGAGATTTTGAAGGTATAGATGCAAAATAATTTTTGCCTCAGCATGATATTGTAGATACTTTCTAGTTCTGCTTATGAAACCAGTTTTTATGTAGGAAGATAAGGATTATGTGTAATGCAAACTAAAGGGTTTTGTGCATTTTAAATGAAGCAACTTTGTGCCAAGGGTGAATTTGCTATTAGTTCACGACGTCATGAATATATAGCTAATACACCAATCACACCTAATGTTGAGGCGGTAGATGTGGAAGATAAAATGGAAGGTGAAGAGCAAGTGCAAGTTGATATCTCGATGACTGATGTATCCGATGCTAATCCACAACCTCATTCAAGTCAAAGCTCAAGAAAGAAAACAGCTAGCAATGTACCATGGCCACCAAGAAGAACTAAAAAGTTGAAACGAAAGGAAATGGATGATGACAAGAATATAAAGTTACAGAAGTATGTTGAAGAAGCCAATGCAGTCATCCAATGGGTTGATAATAGGACAATGAAGGGGGGCGGTATGACAGCAGAAATCAAAAAATTGAGAGCAATCCCAAGCTTTCAGCTAAAGCATTTATGACTATGCTAGAAAGTAATAAAATCATTGATAATAGAGCTATTATTATGTCATTAAAAGAATAGAAGATACCTGCATGGGTTGAACATATTTGTAAGGCTTAACCAGACTTCAATGACTCACCCATATAGGTGCAGACCTAAGTATTTGCTACACCTACTTATATCTTCTTTTTTAAATTTACGTTTCAAAACTATGTTGGACTGTTTTCAGCCTTTACTGGAAGCCTTTGTTGAACCTACTAGTATCTTCTTTGTTGGGAATTTTAAGCCTAATTAGAAGCATATTATCCTTGGGTACATTTTTGTAGGGTTTATGGTCATTAGCTTGCAATATGAACAAAGCGCCTCTTTTTTAATGTTTATTCCTCGTCATATACAAATTTAAATATTAAAATTCCACTTTATTTTACATCCTACACAAATCTCAATCTTAAAAACCAATTTCATTTTGCATTCTATGCAAACTTCAATAAAAAAATTAACTTTATTTCACATTTAATACAATCTTCAATAATAGAACAAATTTTATTTTACATCATAAGATTCATAACATTACAATAATTTTCTTTCTTTTTTTATCTCTAAAAAACTTAAAACTTTTTAAAAGCATACTCTAACCAAACCAGGCCTTAGATTTTATTTTATTTTTTGGGCTGAAAAAAATCCTATTAGATAATGTTGCTGATAGCATTTTGTAAATCAAAAAGTTTTAGATAGGAGAAAGGTTCGATAAATTAGAAAACAATCGATATAATGCTATTCTGATCAAAATTATTGCATTTACTTAATGTCCATGAAATACTTAATTTGAATATTTAGTGGGGTGATGAAGATGAACCAACTTGATCCAGTTAATGATCATGCGCAACGTGCATAATATTCAAATCAATATAATAGCGATATATTCAAACTTTTTTTAGATGATGGAATCCGATCAAATGGTTTCAGAAACATTTTCATGGTTGTTTGATTATACGAAGGATATGTTGCAAGATAAACATATCATTGATAAAGATGCTGTTTTGTTAAAACAATAATGAAATGAATCCCTTCTGGTCATTGTGGCCAACCATATATTTCATAGTGATTGTACATCTTTGCCAAAAAATGACTTCAGGGGAGTACTGCAGTGACGCAACAGACCGGAAAAATCGCATTCCATTCTGGAAAGCTCTTAATAGCTTGAAAAACACATAAAGCACAAGCACGTATAAAATACAAATTAGAGATGCAGAAAATGGCATTAGGGCAGTAGATTCCATATACTTCGTTCTTCAAATTTTCAGAAATTTGCTTTGGCTTTTTAATTATGTAATTTGACAATCAGGCAGACAGGTGGTAAATTATAGTCTTTACTATTAGAATACATGGAACATTGAATCATACCCTAAAATTCGTTTCATCTTATGAACACATTTTATGTCCTTGAAATTACAATGTCAATATCAAACACAAGCAATACAAACCAACAGGTAAGAATTGTATTAAAGGCTACTTAAAGCCAACCATCATATTCTAGTTTTATCATGCAAGAAAAGATAAAGCAGCTAACCTAATCAGTAGGACTTTGCCTATGAATGTCATCAATTTTTGCTATAGAAACATGACTCCATGGCCCAAATAAGAAACATTCAAGAAAATGTATAGCAAAGTACCTGAAGAATGATTTTCTTTCATGAAAGGCTAATGAGTGCTCTTTAACCACACAACAATGACAAGTTCTCTCCATGGACGGAGCAACCTCCCCACAGCTTATGAAAGAAGCATTGATTACACCAAACAGTGCATTTCCTAAATGTGATAACAAGAGAGTTTCCAGAAAGGCAGAAACCAAAGCTTGACCAAAAAGAATGAAAAAATAATAATAGAAAAGTTTCTTACACCAATGCATCGCTCTCAGTTCAAGATTTTCGTGCTATTAAGATCGCTCTCCATCTTCCCTTTTCCTTCTAAGCAGTGCATCACAGACCTTCGCAGCATCCAGATTATCTCTAACATTATGCACTCTTATGATATTAGCGCCAGCAAGAATTCCAGCAGTAACAGCTGCAACAGTGGCAGGATCCCTCTCAACTGCATCATCTCGACCACATATCTCACCCAAAAATCTCTTTCTTGAAGGTCCAACCGCTAAAGGAGCATGTGAAGTAGCTAAGCTTCTTTTTGCAATCTCCCTTCTCATGGATTCTAGGCCCATGAGTATTTCTAGGTTGTGTTCGGTTCTCTTAGCAAATCCGATGCCCGGATCAAGAATGATCCTCCACAAGGGAATTCCTGAAATTTCTGCTTCACTCACACGTGCATACAGCTCAGAGGCAACTACTCCACAAACATCTTCATAATGTAAATTCTTTTCACTTTGCATTGTACGTGGTTCTCCTCTCAAATGCATCACCACATACGGAACTCCAAGCTCAGCAACTACAGTAAGAATATCTGGGTCAAGCTGCCCTCCAGAAATATCATTAACAATATGAGCTCCTCTCTTCACAGCTTCATATGCAACTTCTGCATAGAAGGTATCTACTGATAAAAGCTTACCTTCCACCTCAGGAATTTGCATGACTGCATCTAATATGGGAATCAACCTTTGAAGCTCTTCTGCTGGAGATAGCCTGTGAGCTGAGGGACGAGTTGATTGGGCACCGATATCGATGATATCTGCTCCATCTGAGAGCAACTGTTTCACATGAGCAACAGCCGCATCTAACTCTTGAAACTTCCCTCCATCACTGAAACTGTCAGGGGTCAGATTAAGCACTCCCATTACATGTGTTCTCTTTGACCAGTCCAACAGTTGACTCCTAATGGGAAAAACTCTCCTGAGTCCTTCCTTACCAATTGAAGAATCTCCACCAAACGTTTTCCATAGTTCAAAGAAACCACCATTGCACCTTGAGAAAGAATGCCAACTTGCTTCAACATCATTAATAGATGTTCCCAGGAGATCAATGAGCGGAGCTAGCACAAATGGTCTCTCGCATATGCTTACATGTGGGATATTAAGGCCTTCTGATTCAATTTTGTGATTCCCATAGAACAATATATCCAAATCAATTGGTCTTGGACCGTATCTGATTCCATCAGTTCTGCCCATCTGCTTTTCTATTTGCTTAAGCGCTTTCAACAATTCATCAGGTTTGAGTTTTGTGGTTCCCCTTACAGCTGAATTAAGGAACATGGGCTGATTAGTCATATAAGCGGGCTCAGTTTCATACAAGCAGGCATGCCTTGTTATTTGGATGCCTGATTTCTTCATTAAGCGAAGGGCTTCATTAAAATTATTCACACGGTCACCCACATTGCTTCCTAGAGCAATTACTATTTCCTGCTCTAAACGTTGAGTATGTACTGAATTCTCAGCGTGGAAGAAGGATTGTTGAGATTCTGAAATAGAAATTTTTGATATTCAACTAGGTGACAAATACAAGAGTAGAAAAACTAAGCAGCGTACCTCTTGAAGGGTTCAAACACACAAGCTGTTTGACCGTGTGATTGAGTTTGGGCCGGATGTGACGAAAGATCTCCATCTGAGGAAATGGTGCTTTCAGTTCTAAAATACCAGTAGCATGCATAATCAAACTGGACAGAGTGAAAATATATATATGCATTAGAAAAGAAAATGGTGCTTCCAGTTCTCATGCAAGCAGTAGAAGTAATTAGAAATATATATGCACTATCAATCTTGAAAAGAACAACGAGCAACCCAAATAGTCACCTGATAATATCAGTAGATTCCAAGCCTTAAGGAAAATGTAAAAAAAAAAACAAAGCAATATAAAATTAAAACAAGAAATTCCATAGAGAAAAGGTGGAAAAAATGAGTTCCATTAGAAAAAAGAACTTGAGGAAAAAATGCGCAAAAGAGGGGACAAAACTAATATCAAAAGAAGAGCTTAGATGAAGAGGTAGCAGTAATAGAAACTATCCATGACTTTACACAACCAAACTAATCTAATGTAAAAGCCCCTCAAGTCATGTACGATATATTGTATCTTAGTAATTTGTATATCCATGAAATTTTAAATAACCATGAGATTCGAGAATAGAACTGTTTTCGAATGCTTGCACAAGCCTTCATAGGATTGAGGAACATATTGGTGGATTGTGGTGTTCTAAGGGACACTCATTTCATGCCGACTGAAGAATAATTAGCTACATTTTTGCGAGTCATTGCACAAGCCAATAGCTGTTGTCGTGTGAGTTTTTCCATCACTCACTGGAGACCGTTAGCCTAAACTTCAGACAAGTCCTATAAGGAATCTTAACATTAAAAGATGATTTCATTATACTTCCGGATGCAAGCACGCCATGTGATCCTCACATTCGAAATAACTCACATTTTTCTCTATATTTTAAAGATATTCTTGGTGCTATTGATGGGAAACATATTCCTGCTGTAGTTCTTGTTTGCAGGAAAAATAGATATAGATTTAAGAAAGATTTTATATAACAAAATGTAATGGCTGTTGTTTCTTTTGATCGACAATTTGTATTTGTTGAAACTGAGTGCGAGAGATTGATTACTGACATGCGTGTTCTCAAATGGGCTATCAAGTATGGTGGTTTTGTAAATTCTATTACATAATTTTTTTTTTTTAATTTCTTGCTATAGTGATAACTATTTTTTGAACATATTAGGAAGAATGTACTTAGTTGATTCTGGATATGTCAATAATGACATATTTTTGGCACCAATACGATGCATTCGATATCACTTGAGTAGTTTTCAAACTCATACATAACGAAAATATGAGTCCTCACAGAAGCTAAACGATCATAGACACGCTTAACTTAGAAACATGGTTGAGCGTATGTTTGGTATAATAAAGAAAAAAATCAAGATGTTGACTGATATGAGAACGTTCTCTTAAGTATACAAATAGACATTGTACTTGCATGTTGTATTTTGTATAACTACATTGACAAGAATCATGGGAATGACACATATATACTTTAACATGTGTGAGGTTGATATAGAGTATGATGCCCAAAAAAACCATGAATTACTGGTGGGACACCCCACCGGTCGACCGTTCGCATCCATTCTGGAGAGTTTATGCGACAGGAGAATTAGCCATACTCTCGATCTGGATTGATTGACTATTAGGACAGATTGGGAAAGATGGATGCTGCGGATCGCTGACGTCAATGGATTGGAAATCTCCTATTGCATTCTGACTCGATGGCCTCGCCCGCCGCCCGCGCTTCCCGCCTCGCCCGCGCCGCTCTCACGCCGCCTCTCCGTGCCCGGTCGGGCGCGCCGTCGCTCGCGTCCCTCGCGTCCGCATCGCCCGCTGTCGCCCCATATTTGGCTCGCACCCGAGCGCCCTATCGCCCTATTTTTGATAATTACATTTTGATCTCTAGATTATCTGACTCAGGTACGAATTTCGACAAAGCCTCTAACCTGGTAAAATCAGGACAATCTGGATTTTTATGTCTCGCTTGTGATTTGCTCGAATTTGTTCCACCTGTGCGATCTTTCATGTACTGGAGCGAATTAAAATAGTTGTTGGATTAAATATCGTGAGACCCTCATCCTGTTCCCTGTTTCTGATTTATGTGAATAACTGGCATTGCGCCCCTATATCTGAATTGGGTAATGTATTTCAATTACCCTTCGATTTTTAATGTTAATGTTAAAATTTTAAAAAGTAATGTTGTTTTGCGCGGCTTAATTGATATTCTCAGTCCATCACAAAGAATTATTCTCTGATATTCAAGCATTTATGTTTGTGAAAATCTGTCTTGTTATAAAATTGCTAGATCTCCTCTAAACTGTTTAGTTCATTCCATCATTTCAACATGAGATTGGCTGATTCCGCTACAAAATTTGGTATCAGGAGAAAGGTCTCTAGGCATATGCCATCAATATCTATTATTTATTGCATTCACCGTGTTTAGTTTCCGGAATATCATTTCTGGTCCTAAACCAACTAGTAGTATTCCGACTTCAAGGAACATTAACTAGATTATAATAGATTAATCATATGGACTGGTAAGTTAGACCCTGGACGGGCCAAAATAATCAAAAAATTAAAATTGAACAACCCTAGGAACAAAATATGGACGTAGAAAGAACAGAGCATAACCTTTGCGTTGTCAAAGGCCCTTCTGCGACTTCTGCTTATCGTTAGCGCCCACCGTCTTTCTAAAGAGGAAGGGAAAGGCTAAGTTTGTTGAGTCCTCACGTGAAATAATCGAATGTCTACCTACGATTGTTTTCGATCCCAAGGTTTTGCCACATCGCTGCTGAGTGCTGTTGACCTCTTTTGGATGAAATACAAATTTAGCATTATGAGACTAATCATCTTACTAAGTGTGCTTTCAGGTCATTTATATTATGATTAAGTGAAAGTCCAATTCAAGTTTCAACGAAAATTAAGCTTATTACTTGGTCTCTTTCATTTTCTTTTTCTAGGACTTAATTGTAAGCCATGCATGTTTTCTTGCCCAGGATTTTAGCTTGTACTCAATCTTAGTTAGCCTTAAGTTTTTCACCTCCCTTTCGCTTAATCCTTGCTGAAAAACTCATCTCCTTGAGCTGCAGGGAAAAACCGGTCGATTTCCCAAAATCGACCCGGATCTCTCTGGACTGGCCCAACTTAGCTGCAAAGCTTGCACCGTTTTGGCCCTTCCAAAATTCCCAAAATTGAGTATATCTTATTTTCATTATCTTGTTCCTTGCAGACCCCACTTTTCAAAAAATATTTTTTATTCCTTCAAAGGGACATTTCTTTACTCTTTGTTCATTATTAAAATGGAAAATATTCTTGCACTTTCCCTTTGCACTTGTATTATTTCAGCTGTCCTTGAATATCATTGCTGAATATTTGTCCCACCTAAACTTTGTTAAATCTGTTTTAATTTTATCCCAGTGGCCACCTTATCATTGTTTAACTCTTGCGGTGGAAAAACTTGGGGTGTTTTAGCCCCTCTTTAAAAATATTTCTTTTGCTAAAAAACCAAAACCCTTTTTTAGCATGCCTTGTTTTAATGGATCTT
>KZ451888.1:402066-418597 GCA_002786265.1 Apostasia shenzhenica | reverse complement strand
TATGTTTGGTATAATAAAGAAAAAAATCAAGATGTTGACTGATATGAGAACGTTCTCTTAAGTATACAAATAGACATTGTACTTGCATGTTGTATTTTGTATAACTACATTGACAAGAATCATGGGAATGACACATATATACTTTAACATGTGTGAGGTTGATATAGAGTATGATGAGAATTTGGATGATAAGGCAGAAGGTGAAGACCTATAGCATATGAATACAATACTTGGTACTGCTGGTTTATGCAGTGCAATTGGATCTCGCATTTTAATTTGAACTTGGAGGATAATTCATAATCATGGTTTTTTGCATTTGAATAATTTACTTATTTATTTACTGTTCAATGATTTACTTAGCCTTTTATATAATCTCATCTTGCACTAGCTTCTATATTATTTAAAAAGGTTCACTTTCTATGCAAATATATCAAACAAAGTTTTATGTTTTTAGTTTGGTTTGGTTTTAATTTTTCCCAAATTAAACTATTAAACTACCAAATGGGATATTGGGGTAAATTGGGTTAACACCTAAACTAAAATCAGGGATAAACTTCTTACCCCATCTAGGGTAAGCTATTAATTGGGGTAAGCTATCCCAGATTAACTTATTCTACCTCCTAACAAACACCCCCATGAGGTTTATATACCACGGGTTAACTAACCCAACCCCAATCCAAACGAGGGATAAAAGGGATTCTTACAATTATGTAACCCAAAAGCAAGTTTTTTTTTTGATTCTTAACCCAAAAGCAAGTGTTACACACAATAAGATCAAGGTCACACAGTCGAGCAAAGACAGCACTCTCAATAACAGTATCACCAACTAGAAATCAATCAGAAAACAGAAGTGTTGTTAGATAACATTATCACCGATCTTAACCCAAAAGCAAGTATTACACACAATATGATCGAGGTCACACAGTCGAGCAAAGACAGCACACTCAATAACAGTATCACCAACTAGAAATCAATCAGAAAACAGAAGTGTTGTTAGATAACATTATCACCGACCGAACCAGCTACCCTGTTGTCCGGGGAATCCAACAGCGACCAAATTCCCTCAGATGGCGAGGGAGATGGTGGAAGGTGGTACGCTGGTGGCTGCCTGCTCGGAGGAACAATCAAGTGGTGATGGAGCAGCGCAGCTGACGGTGCAGCCAGCTGGTGGCAAGGACGCGTGTGGCGCGAGTCTGCGCATGGCGCAGAGGTAGAACGTGCGCAGGGCGCGCCCTGGTGGCGGGAGTCCGCTTTGGCAGAGGTGCAGTGACGAGGAAGAGCGAAACGTAGGGGCGGAGGACGCTGGCGAGACGGGAAGAGGCCGATGGGCCGCCTGGGGCGCTCGCTCGGTCGTCGCGGTGCGCAGAATCGGGACTAGGCCTGTAAATGTAAATGCAATATCCCATTCGATCCGTGATCAGAACCGTTTAAATATTTTCAGGTCAGATCTGAGTTGATATTGATTTGACCCAGAAAAAATTCAATCTAAAATTTATAAATATGAAATTATTTTATATATTTATATATTTTATTATTTAATTACATATATTAATTATTATTTTATTTTATGAAAATTTTGAAATGTGACTAAGACCTATAATTATTAAAGAAGTTATTGTAAATTATTTTAAGTGCAGCAATCAGGAAGTACTTGCATTAGGGAATAAGATAAATAGCTACAAATATTTTTATCGTTAAGATAAAATATTTAATGCTATCTTTAACAGAACTGCACCTTATTTTTTGTGTAATATTTTTATTCAACTGTTGGTTCTATGTTTTATAATATTATAATATAATGCTGATGTCAATGATATGATCTTTAAATGTTTATATATTATCCTTATATTTTCTACTATAATGGATTTATATTGTAAATTTTAGTGATCAAAATTTTATTTAAAAATATAAGAATATATATATATATATATAACTAATAGTTATAGTTATTGAAAAAATAGTGTTAAATTATGTAAAAAAAGTTCTGGATCAACCAGAAATCCAACCCAAAAATTCGAACCGTGGCAAGTCATGGAACGGATCTGAGTTGATCTCAATCCGATCTGATTTTTAATCCGATCCGGATATATTGGAATCAGATCCGGATTGGGGACAACCCAATCCGGATCCGATTCGTTGACAGACCTACTCGGGACCAAGGAATTCACGTAGAGAGGGTAGGAGAATCGGAGATGGCAGTGTAAACTTCTGCAGGACAGAAATTATTTTGCGTGATCTATATATATGGTAAAATAATTATTTCCATTTATTGTAAGAGAGAAATTATTTTTAATAACTACCTATCTAATAAAAAATAAAATAAAATAAAATTATTTCATTAATAGTTAATTATACTACGTGTATGACTCCATGTAGTCCGCACCTAGCATGGGGAAAAAATATTTAAGGGTTATTTGGTTCGATGTTATTTTAGTGTTATGTTATATAATTTAAATATCATTTTTTGACTAATAATTTTATAATCTAATAGAAGATTCTTTGTAGATGTCATTAAACCAAACAATTACTTTTTTTCTAGATAACATAATATAACATCAAAATAGCATTAAACCAAACATCCCTTTAATCTGCATTGTCCATATGTCACTCAACTAAATAATAAACATGTCTAGTTAACAAAAATTAATTTTCTTTATGATTGACTCAATCTGCTTAATAACTATAATATTTACCTCTCTAGCAAAATAACAAGGTACGTTGATAAAAGTAAAAAAAAAAATTCTTAAAATTACTATTATCTTATAAGGGAATATGCAAAATATATGATAAAAAAGTAATGAAATAAACAAATTATATGAGAAATATATCAGAAATATGTGTTAATCATCATGATTATTTATGTCATGAAATCTATATAAATAGAGCCTAGCAGGACGTAAGGGAATTTCATTAACTCTATGAAGGCTAGATCTCTTCTCTCACTCGAGCTACGAGAACTCCTCTGTCGAAAGCGTTGCTTGAGCGCTAACACCGTCAATCTTTATCCTACCTCAGCTATAACTTTCATTAGTTGCTATCAAACTTTTC
Organism: Apostasia shenzhenica; assembly: GCA_002786265.1. Lineage (NCBI taxonomy): Eukaryota > Viridiplantae > Streptophyta > Magnoliopsida > Asparagales > Orchidaceae > Apostasia > Apostasia shenzhenica. The sequence continues at coordinate 415,549 of KZ451888.1, read as the reverse complement.
TTCCAACGGAGGAGCCTAGACCCCAAATCATGGGGGTCAAGTAAGGTTGGAAGTTGTGGGAAAAAGGAGGAGAGGGAGGCGTCGAAGTTCAATGGAGCAGGAGATTCTCGAAGTAGAAGACGAGAAGGAGATCATTGGACGAGTTGTCAACTTAATGGAAAAAGTTGGACAAAGGGGATAGGAACTAGCAAGACCCTGATAACGAAGGCGGCGTGGGCCAACTACTAGCAACGTGAGGATCGATGAAGATGACTCTTGTTGACAGCTAAGATTTTAGTTTAGAGAATAGTCATGATCTGAGTGGCCAAAGAGCAGTAGTAGTGCGAGTGCAATAAAGAATATAATTAATAGTTAACTAATTAGAATATTATTAATTTATATAATATGCTATCAATTTATGGAGAATTTAGGGGTGCAATTAATTACAAATAAGTTAATTAAAATAATATATTTATTTTTAAAATTTTGAATTAACGAGTCACTTTTGGTCGACTTATTTTTTAATTTCACTTATTTAAATTTGGTACATGCCTAAGTCATCTATCAAATAAGTTCGGCATTAAGATCGTACCCAATCTACTTAATATATATGCTCCCTTCCCGATTTGCCTTTCTATTTATTATAGTTTTTGGCTTATAAAAATTTGGTAAATTTAATTTTTTTTGTATAATTAACAATTTTAATTACAAATTTTGAAAATAAAATTATGTGATATATATAATTAATATTAAAATTAATAATACAAAAATAAGTATTAATTTTAATAAATGTGTCCAGGTCAGAAAATAGGTCAAATAGTTAGACTAATTTTTGAGTCTCTTTATATAATTTTCATTACGGAATTGGGTTAAAAGATCTGCCCCCAATTTTCTTTTTTTTTTAAATGAACCGGATCGGTTCCGGTTCAACGGAACCGGTCCGATTTCGAACCGGATAACCGATTCTGCTTATACAGAACTAGTTCGAACCGATTCTACGATCTTAAATCGATTAGAACCAGTCTGATTTAATCGATTCTGAATCGAATCGATTCTTATTTGACCGATTTCGGTCCGATTTCGGATCGAACCGGTCCAATAAGCAGCCCTAGCTAATGCCAATCCCTTATATAATTTTTGAGTGAGAGAGAGAATTCCTCGGTCCCGGCCTGCACACCCGCGCCACCGGCGGCCCATCGGCCTCTTCGCCCCTCTCGCCGGGGACCTCCGCCCCTACGTTTCGCCCTTCCTCGTCTCCTACTGCACCTCTGGCAATCCTAAGCCCAATGCCGCATAAACCCTAATCTCTGGTAATCCAGTCGGACGATCCAAGGTTCGCCGGCCTCCCTAAATCCTCCCACCCTCTTTGTAAAGTTAGAATAGCAGAGATGGATTCAAGCAACACGAATGGTAGTGGTCAAGTTCATATTCGCTTTTTGACAAAGCTGCAGCCTCCGTTTAAAGTCCCGCCGACTTCGATTGCTGTTCCAGCCAATCTTACTCGGATGGGACTCTCCGAGATAGTGAACCTTCTTCTCAAAAATAGTATAGCTCTTGCCTTTTGTTGTCTTCTTTCTTGACCATAAAATAGCAATCAATTCGTTTGCCTCATGGTAAAAGTTTGAAATTTTTGTAAAATATGTTTGCTCCTTTCTTTTTGCTTGATTTCTTTGGTGACTAGAACATTCAGTTTTCGGCACATTCTAGTTCTTATCGATAGTCAGATCCCTCTCATCAAATTCAAATTTAGAAAAATAAAGATCCCTCTCATCAGTTGGAGTTATGTGGGATCATTAATTAACTCCTTTTTCATTATTTCACCGCCTACATAGCACATAGGTTGCACTACCATGCAAAAGTGTACCAGCTCATTTAAATGATTCACGTGCATTAACTACTTGAAGTCAAGCTCAATTTACAGTTGCTTCTTTCTGGTTGCTGTAATCAGTCAATCCTGACCTTCATTCTACGCCATTTGACTTTCTAATTGATGGAGAGCTTATTCGGATGCCTATTGAACAGTTTTTGCACATCAAGGGCATTTCTGTGGTATGTTTATAAATTCTTTATTCATTAAATTAAAATCGTTTAATTTGTTGATTGTTCACCATTTTCCTCTGCCAGGAAAAAGTACTTGAGATAGAATATATAAGGGCTGTAGCTCCTCAAAAGCAAGGGGATTCATCTTTGCATGATGACTGGGTCAGTGCAGTTGATGGAACTGACAAAAGGTCATTTTTTTAAATCTATGTATTATGTATCCTGGTGTTTCAATTTTCTTTTTTCTGTTGCATTATAACAAATAAAAAACTCTTCCACAACGATTACTTTTTTGTGAATAACCTTTTATATTTTTCATTTACCAATCGAATCAACTCCAAGTTGCGTTCGTGATTATTATACTTCAACTTACGGCTACCGTGCACTTCTTTTTACTATTAGTCAAAGTTACTCTTAACTCGAAGCATTATTGGTAGTTGATTCACAAATTATTTATCTTAAACTAAGAAGCTTTGGCATGTTTTTCCTAGATAGGAAAATGCTACTTTGTGAAGATTTAGTATCTGTGATGTAAACAAATTTGGATGAGAGATGAGCTCATAGTGGATTAAATCTAGTTTTTAGGCACACCTAAGCAACTGTCTCTCAAAAGCTAGTTTTCTATTCTTCTTTCCTTTCTTTTACTTAGTCTGCAAGTCTATCTCTAAATAAAAATTATGTTATGAAAAATGAATTTTTTAGGTTTTTTTTCAACTTAATATCCTATTCATTTTTATGTAGAAAAGTACATAATATTTTAGTGAAATCACAAGAAGCTTAATAAAGTAGTTCATTGAATATACCATCCATTCCCCTATCTTTTGGAAAGAGTATGACTTGAAAGATAAGGAAAGATGATTAGCGTTTGTTCTTTCTGCAATTTATGTATAGAGTTACAGATTGTCCTTTTTAAAAAGTAGACATGCTTTTGACTTTTATGATGATCAATTGTATGAGTTTGTTGGGGACATTTCATTTTTAATCTAAGATTTGTAACATTCCATTTTAATGGGAGTACAAAGGAAGGTATTAATTATAGGATCTAGGAAAAATGGTTAAATGGAGCACAACAATGGTTTATGCGGTAGGAATATGTCTATTAGGTAGATGAGAAAATTCTACAAAATTTCTATTCAACCAAATATTTTATATGAAAGTAAATGTTAGGTAGTTACATAATAAACTATCCATAAGATTATGGTAATTGATATTCACATGTTGAAATAAATAAGTAATCACAAATGAATGGACAACATTAGATATCATCTTATTAGAGGAGTGAATATCAATCCTATTGAGGATAAAATGAGGGAAGAGTGTTTAATATGATTTGTTCATTAAAGGCCTATGTAAGTAAATGTGAGTGGATCCCATTAATAATGGTAAAGAGAGACAGGGATAAATTAAAATGACTTAAGATAAGGTCATAAAAAGTTACATTGAATTGCTTGCACTCATAGGGAGTGTAGCTTTATATAGAGATGAATGGAGGAGAGAAGTTCATGCAGTCAACCCCAAGCAATGGGAATTAGGCTTTGTTGTCATTTTTGATATGTTAATTTCAAAATGTACCAGTTAATCTTGGTCTAGTGACAACTTAGCGTCTAAGCAGGTTGGCTAGGTTAAAGGTCAATGGTCAAAAGTCAACATTTGGCTTGCGGTGTACTAGGAGTGGTATGACAAAAAGAACCAAAGCGTTGACAATGATCAAAATCCACAAAGCAGCATTGTGGAACTTATGCGAGGCAGTTTAGGCAATTTACCCTATGATAAAGTATGAGATAAAAAGATGCTAACACCTTAGATCTCCCATGAGTCATGGGAGAAGGATTAGCTATCTTGTTCCTTTGTTTAGAGGAAGCTCCTAGCATTGTGCCATGAGATGAAACATGCTCGCCTTCCCCAGGTGGCAAACCCTAAGGAATTTTCTTGCGACTAAATTTTAGTGAGATATTTCTTCCACATCAGGTAATGCTACCACCAAAGTACCAAAATATCTAAGTATGACCATTGACTGTTAACAAGGATTTGACATAGCCTCCCCCTTCATCATGCCAAAGCATTTGGACACCTGCTAGAAATAATTGGCTGCTTGCCATTGCCAATTGTCAATCTCAACATATGTTAGCAATGCCTATCATCTAATGTACTTAATACCCAAAATGCTCCCCAGATACCAAAAATCTCCTGGTGAGCTTCATGTGATACTTGCTCTTGCTCCTGATAGTTGAGTTGGTGGTGACAGTTATAATTACCTTAACTCTTATCAACCTAGGAGAGGAGAGGGAAATAATCAAATGAAAGGATAATTTGATTAGAGGATGAATTTCCAGAGATAAGACCAGTCAAGCAGCGTACAAGGAGAGAGTCTTTGCCTCTGTGCACTATTGTATTCTGGATAGCTATCTCAAATAACCTTTGTATTATAACTGAAAGGTGAAAGTGAAATCTTCTCTACATTTGGTTTTGGTTTTCCTGCAACTCCTCACCTCTACCACCGAACACCTGGTCAACCTGCATCGTTATTGCAGTTCCTCTTATGTGAGATCTCTCCCATCAATCTACTTTTGCAAAATTCCTGCATCAACTGTAAGGCTTGGACCAGAGACCACTCAATTGAAGACCAAAAACAATACCACTAAACCAACAAAACTTGTGGTGAACCTATTTTCTATGAGACTTGAGCCTTATTATTTTGTTGATTGACTTAATTCTCATCATATGTTTTATGCAGCTAAGGTTTCTTCTTTTGCAGGTTTGTCTTGACTGGTTGTTATGATAATCTGGCAAGGTAAATGTGCTCATATTTATTCTCTGTGCTCTTTGTTATCACTCCTGCTATTGGATGGAAAGAACATGACTGAGTATTTCTTGTCTCATTTTTTTTTTTGAAAGGATATGGAAACACGGATCCTTATGTACACATATTTTACAAGGGCATAATGGTGCAGTTACTGCTGTCAAGCTCATTGACAACAAAGGTTGTAATATTAACTCGCATGTACTGAAGTTACAAATGTGTCATTTTGATACTATTTTATTTTCATATTTCAAGCATTCTTCTGCCTAGTTCTCCTTGCCTCATGAAACTATATTTAGTTTTTTTGCATATGTTGTCATGCATAAACAGCATTGAACAAATTTTACTTGATCTATTTATTTTGCAGGAAATTCCACTGGCGATGAAATTTTTATAGCCACAGGTGCAAAAGACAAGACGCTGAAGCTATGGATGGTATATGTATTCCTAATATACAAACATAATTTTCATGTCGATCTTGTTTTTATATTTTTCATGTTTTTTTTTCATGCAGGTGAAGTTTGATGCAGCAGAATATGCTCATTATCCCGTAAAGATGAGTGCATTCAAATCTCTGAAAGGACATGCATCATCTGTGCAGTGCATCTCAGCGAATAATTTTGGAGATATGGTGAAACATATATATTTATTTTATTTTATTGGTGTTTGTTAGCCATGTTCACAATTATATTTTGTTATTATAATGCTATTTACTATGTGCATGCTTGTCTGGACTTAGTTATGTTCAGGCTCCTGGGACAGCTCAATCAAGCTGTGGAGAGTGGGGTCTAAAGGAGATGGCGACTCTGTACCAGTAAAGAGAAGAAGGCTCATTGCTGAGGAAGAAGAATCACATGAGGTAATTCTCGCAAAAGATTGGTTTGTGAATGTTGCTTCAGCATGTTATGTTTTGGAGACTAAACTTCCTAGCAAAATACAGGCTGAAGATATTAGAAATCATGTGGTAGTATCCAATATGCTGAAGCTATGTCTATTTTTCATTCTTTGTTTTATATTTTATTTTTACTTGCTATCTTTTGAGGTTATCCCTGAATTCTCGTTTTTGTTTTGTTTTTAACTTCTAGCTACAGTTAATTGTACTGAGTTTTTTGTTGGTGCAATCAGGGTGAATCTATAGCAGAATTTGTAGGGCATACACAATGTGTCTCATCTATTATCTGGCCAGATTCTCAAACTATATATTCAGCATCATGGGATCATTCTATCAGGAGCTGGGATGTTCAATCAGGGAAGGCTGTATGGAACATGGTAAGGCAGCTGAAAATTTTGAACTATTGTTTTGTGATTCACTAATCTCTGAATACTAGAATGAGTGAATTTTATGTTTTAACTGTTTTTGTGGTACCCCCACCATCTTGAGTAAAACCGTTTTGGTCATGTTTTACTTAAAATGGGACAGTGACAGATGTCTTTGTTAGTAATAAAGCCTGTTTTGAATCGTTCACTTGCTGATATTTTTAACTCGAGCATTATTGGACAGGTTTGTGGGAAAGCATTGAATTGTCTTGATATTGGTGGAGAAGGGTCTGCGCTTGTCGCTGCTGGAGGTTCTGACCATGTGCTAAGGGTCTGGGATCCTCGTAAGCCAGGTTAGGCATAGAGAGCCCTCCCTCATTTTAGCAAACGGCCACATCTCTGCTGCTGTTGACTGGATGATTTCTTATTTATCTCCATATAGGAACTCTTGCTCCTACTTTTCAGTTCTCTTCTCATTCATCTTGGATCAGTGCTTGCAAGTGGCACTCAAGATCAACATTTCACTTGCTTTCAGCATCGTATGACGGGAAGGTGATGTTATGGGACTTGAGAACAGCGGTATGGGATTAATTCTTACCGTATTATTTATTAAACTTTGGTTCAATTTAATGAAGTTCTCCCTCTAAATGCTATTCCTTTCAGTGGCCCTTGGCAAAGATAGATTCACACGACGATAAAGTGAGTGCTCAATCTTGCCATCTTTTAATTCATAAATATATTATTTCTGCATGATGAATTATACTCTGATGCTTTCAGGTATTATGTGCTGATTGGTGGAAAGATGACAGCTTAATTAGCGGAGGAGCTGATTCGAAACTATTTATTTCTTCAGGGATATCAATTAGTTGAAGCTTATTGGTAAATATCATCTCTCCAGTATGTCATGCTAGTGATCGTGAACTTTATGTTTTGCATTTTTTTTTGCCAACCTGTTTTTCTGTCACATTATCTCTAAGTACCTTCATTTAAAACTGATCAACAAATAATATGCTGCATTTTTATGGAAAAGAATATGATTTCTTTTTTTTGTTATAGGTTTATAATTGGTTTCTCAGCATGTTTTAATGATTCTGATGTAACCTATAAAATTCTTGGGCAGCAGGGTGAAAGAAAGTTGAGCTCCGGACTGTTCATCATATGTTAAGCTATGATCAAAGTGTGCTTCAATTTTCCTCAACTACTTTTTGTTTGCGATATCTATCCGCTGCTTACTGTGACCCTATTTGATTTGTGGGTACGATATTTGCTAATTTTGTATTAATGCAGAACTAGATGTTGATTATCATCATTATAAGTATTTAAAGAAATGCGATAGCTCTTTCTCTTTGCCAAATGATTTAAAAGATGATAACGGAAGTGTCCTTGAAGACACCACAATTTTTTCTACCCTATTTGAAAATTGTGGTGATAGCATGGTTCAAATTTGAGACCTCCTTCCCAGGTAGGCTCCTTCCCTATGGGGTTAGAAGAACACACTTCAAAGAGAAGTTTTATGTAATGTTCTTAGTTCTATGGATTTTAATTTGTGAATTTAAGAAAGAATTTTTTAATTTTATTATGGAATTGATCAAAAAATAGAGTAAGACCTATTGATGTAATTCTTGAAAATGTGATGAAAACGCTTTGGTGTCTCCACATTAAGAAGAGAGAGGCCGGGAGAGTATTAAGTTTATTGGGGGAGATTTGACAACATATATAACTGTATTACTCAACAGTTATTTAGGCTTAATAAACAAAATTAATGAAACATTTTATAAAGAAGTATATAACGCAAATATTCTGAGATAAATGAGTGCCAATTGTATTTTTTTCTTCTGCTAATTATTAAGCTTCTTGTTATGAACAAAATGCTTACGGAGAATGCTGAATGAAAATATTCGTGATGATGTGAAAATCTCTCCTTCTGTGCTTTTAGTTATATAGCTTGGTTCTATGATTATTATTTGTTATATGTTTTTATCTTCTTTATGAGTTTTCATGTTCGTCCCTGTGATCAATTAAAATTTGCAAATGGTTTTTTGATTGGTTCAAGATTGAGATCTATTATGTGTTCAAAGTTTTGACATAGCTAGATACAGAGATTTCATGAATAGGGTGATCAATTAATTGCACATATATTGTACTTGGAGGTTCTGTAAATAAATTATATGTGAACATGAAGTTAAACACAAATTGGGTTTTATATATATATATTGATTCTCAACCACAACAGCACTTTCAAATTAATTTACAATTTTTGTTGGAAATTTTCTGGCCATTAATCATCTGATATATATACAGAGAGAGAGAGAGAGAGAGTTTCATTCAAGCTGAACTTGATACCATTGCACAGAGCCAACTTCGCCATGAATCTCTAGCTCACACACAGACCTAACGAGGTGAGATACAGCATCATCCACTGTCTCGAACTTGGCAAGATCTGGAGGCAGTTCACCCTCAGGCCAACTCTCTAGATAACCCTTCAACTTCATCTTCAGCTCTTCCTCTGAAACTAATTCTTCCTTCCTCCCTGGTTCTAGTACAACATAAGTCTCTGATTTCATATGAGCTGCCCTTCTTCTCCTCATTGCATATATCTGAGCGCACACACATATATACATATATACATATGTTCTCTTCTATTACAGATTGTATTTATCTTTAATTAGTGATTGTCTTCAATTATTCAGAATTGTTCTCTTTAACATGATATCAATTCTTAATTTGCCTCCATGGTATATATACTTGTGGGGATTTAAATATGATTAATTGTTTTGATTTTAAATGCCACAGGACTGTATCCTTAAAAGAAAAATGTACCTGGACTTGGTGATTTTTCCTTGTTATCATGTGTGCCAGTTTAAAACAAACAGATGGAAGCATCAGTTGATATTCATCATGATGGGCGGCTGTTTGACTCAAAGATGAAGCTTTTTTGTTGATTTTTGATGATTTGACGCCTATATATAGGATATGAATCAAATAATATTTATGTTAATCTGAAAGTAAACTGATCGACTAAGCTCAATTGCTCAATTTTTCAGTTCATGGCTAATTTACCAGTTCAGTGCAAGTAGTCACTTTTTAAGAAAAAAAGAGCTTGCCTGAGAATGCTTGAGTTCCACAAAAGCTCATGTGATGGCTCCTCGTCTGAGTTACCTCCATGACCAAGGTAGCTGGCCTCTCTCTCTCTCTGAGCACAAATAAACTTCAAAAAAAAAAAAAGCCTCTTCCCCTGTTCTTTTTCTTCCAAGCACGTCTCCATCCCTTCTGTAGGCAAGAAAGAGATAAGGCTCCTAAACTTAATTTGCTTTTTTTTTCTTTTTTTCTTTTTTTCTTTTTTCCCAGAATTAATTATTTTCTAGAATGAAACGATAAATTATGATGGTATTTATGTACATCATTTGATAATAAATTTATCTTATTAATAAGATTTGTATTAGATCGTTGTAAAAAATAATTATTTTTTGTAAAGTAATATGATATGTTTTTAGAATAAGAGCATCCTAATGCTTTAATTTGATTTTCTATTATTCGCTAATTGTTTGTGCTACCTAGGACGGATGTGACAGCTCTAGCAAATCCCACACCAATAAAGCACAAGAGATATTGTAAATATATAAGAGCACATCTTTACTTTTGTAGATACGTACATTTTATAAAAATGTGAGGCACATTGAGTTAAAAAAAATGATATTTATAATAGGCTAAACTGTTATATATGATATTAGTATCACTCAAAAGGTACCAACCCTTGGGTGATACTTAGGTAAATATCACCAAGGAGGCATCGAGTCCACAAGGAGAGAGATATTTGAAACTTAGGAGGGATATAATACTCATAGACAATTTAAAATTGGTAATGTTAGAATCCTTGGTACTATCAACTTTCTTAGAAACTTAAGCCGGTAGGAAATGCATAATCAATTTACTTATTATATTATGCACTCAGCTCTCATCGTTCGAATCCAACCTTTTTTTGATAGTGATACACTACCAAAAGTTATGTCAAGTAGGATGGTGGTACTAAGCTGTTGGCCCTTAGGCCTTCCCAGGAGTGAGGTGAATTCGGATAAAATAAATTCCAAATAAATTGTACTTATGAAATAAATAACAGGTAAAAAGCCCGCACAATTAAATATTTAAAATAGATGAGAAATACAGCGAAAATAAGTTAAACAGAGTACCAAAAAGCAGATTGGTCAATTTTACCAAATAGACCGGATGAACATGAACAATGTAGAAAATAGAGAGAAAAATCGGTTGATTTGTGCAAATAGACCAAAACAGTAATATCAATACAAAACAACTCAGAACAAAATCGTGAGAGATATGATTTAGATATTATATAAATCAATTTTATTAAAGTAATTTGAGCTTATTTTTAAGTTAAAATCAGATTAAATAATTTTATGTATTGGTCAAATTTTACTGCGTTAGAGAGGAGAGAAAAAAAAAACACAAGCGATTTATAGTGGTTCGGCTTCCCGCCTAGTCCAGTCCCAACGCTCTTCAAGTGGGATTTCAATCCACTAGCAAACTGGCTTTTTAACGGGAACCAAAGCCGAACAAACCCGATTACAATCTCACCGGCTTTTTATAGGAACCAAAGCCGACCAAACCTTACAAATGCACTGGCTTTTTCTAGGAACCAAAGCCGACCAAACCTTACTATAATTTTTACACGAAAAAAAATTTAACTCACCTACTTTCTCATTTAATGGAAAAAACTAAGCACCTCCACTAAAGGAGAGAATAAGAGAATGAAGTGAGTTGCTAGTCTAGCTAGCTAACATTACAACTTGAGAGCAAGAAGAAAATTACACAAAGAGCTCTATACGTATAAAGATTTGCCAAGAGAAAAAACTCGTGATAACCAAAAACGAGTTACCAACAACTCATTTAAAAATCGAAAGAAGCTAGATCTTGAAGAGAAAAAATCATTTTCAAGAACTTGGAATGCTTAAGCAAGAATGTCTTCAAGTAAGAGCAAGAAAACTTCAAGAAAGTCTCAAATAATCTTTTTTCAAAACACAAGCTTGCTGATTTTAGAGAACCCAAGTGCAGGAAACAGAAACAGAAAAACTTGAGGTTGTTTGCCAACAGAAGAAAAAATACAACTTCAGGCTTTTGTTTGGTTGCTATCCAAAAGCTTCTCCAAATGATCACTTCTTTAAAAATGTATTCAAATTTTTACTAGAGAAGAAGTTAGGGAACACTTAGAACTTGAGAGGAGAACTTAGAATACTTAGAAAAAATTCTGCAAGTGTATGTTGTGCTATTCTGCAATTTAGACAGCAAGAAAAAAATAGTTAAGCTAAAAGAAAATGCCCTTAATTCAAACTAATCAATAACAGATTGTCATGTGTCCATGTCTTACCCAAAGACTAATGAGAGGAAGGCAACTGGAGGACATTTTGGATATTTTTCGGGCTCAAGAAACAGTGAAAAAGTTTCAGATTTTCTGGAAACATATTCCAGAAAATATGACGGCAAAATCAAGAGAGTTGGAGTGAGAAAAATTATAAAAACACTAATGTGTGTTTACTTAGCATGAGGATAAATGACGGAATATCACATAGGATTATTTTGCTCTTAAAACATGCTAAAAAGGACCACCATATCTCAGCACAAATACAAAAAATCTGAGCAAAAAGATATGGGTTGGAAAATATCAACTCAATATTTCTTCTTTTGGAAAAGGACAAAAGAGAAGAAAAATAAGGGCTTTGTGGACTTTTCATAAAAAAATGACAATCTCATAGCTTTAAAAAATATCAAATAATGCATTTTAGCCCAACAAAAAAAAAAACAACGGTCAAATAAGATTCTGGGCGGACTGGGCGGGTCTGTCCAGGCCCAGCGGAACCAACCGGTCGATTGGGTGAAATTGACCAGTTGTGCAATTTTGGCTTAAAAAGTGAGATGATTGAAAGAATTTTGGGCCACTTAAAAGATGGAATAAGATAATATTTTAAGTCTACTAATACAAGTGAAAAGAAGGAGAAAATATTTAGAAAAAATAAGTAAAATTTCTTGGCAAAGTAACGCGTTTACATTAAATCCTATGAAGTATAAGAAAAAACAAATGGTGAGTTCCACTTCACTTGGACTTGAGAATATCCATCTTCTAACGGATGATTAGCCTGTAAAAAATGCTTAGAAGAGAATTAGTACTAAACTTAAAATAATTGTGATCATCAAAATCAATGGGGTTCAATATAAGCGAGTGACAACCACACCTAGGCTATTCAATCACAGCTTAATTTTCCCAACTATATATCTCTCGTCTTAGCGCACTATTGGGATTCAAACTTGCGCCCTGTTTTGATATTAATTATTAGGATCCTCGCGCTACCATCTCTCCTAAAAGCTTAACTTGGTAGAAAATACATAATTAATTCACTTATGATACTATGTACCCCAAGCTCATGAATCAAATACATTTTTTTTCGACAGTGGCACTCCACTCAAAGTTATGTTAGGCAGAGTGATAGTATTAAGCCAGCGACAGCTATACTCAGATCATCCAATCACTATTTTTTTTCAACAAATAAATTATAAGAGAGATGTTAGGTATGTATAAGAACACACTATGACCCTTATAAATGTATTTTAATATCATAAAGCTTGATAAATTAAGTTGAACGATATTTACAGTATTCTTGGATTTTACGACACCTCTCATTTCTATTCAAAATTCAACATTCTCTTTCAGAAAAGTATCACAAGGTTTCCACTGAGAATAAATTAATACAATATTTAAAAATCCTTTAATAATTAGTTGAATTTTCAAACTCCTCTCATTTTTTGAGAATCAAACTCTCATTTTTCGATTCAATCCCCCCACACGAAAAAATCCTTATGCAAATGTCTATGTACTTCACTCTGACATTTGAAATTTGGAATGTTCTCAGTATAATATTGGATTTTTCCCATAACAAAATCTTTATGATAAATTGAATTAAATAGTTTTTATTCACTTTGGATTCAATTCTATTTCTATTTGATCCAAATTGCTGAGTAATTTTTGAATTTATTCATTGTATCATTCTTTAAAAAAGGGATTTTTACATACATGACATGAAATTTATACGAAATTACTCATTTTACCATCAATTCATAAATATTATCACTATCACACCATATTCATTTAAATTTTACGCATTTTATATATTTCACATCATATTCATTGATGGTGAACTTCACATTTCTAAATTGGCCTTAATCTTAATTATATTATTAATATATTAATTAAATACTATAAATAAATTAATTTATATAAATAATAATTTAAATATTTATGAATTTATGTACTTTAATTTATTTATCCTATTTAAAATTTCCAATTAGGGTGCCGAATTTAAATCCACATGATTATAATTTTTAATTAAAATAAGAAAATTG
>KZ451888.1:387864-398882 GCA_002786265.1 Apostasia shenzhenica | reverse complement strand
GGTTAAAAATACATTTAAAAATCATCTAATAGCACATTATAAAAAAAAAATCACCTCTACAGCACACGAAGTAGGGGTGGCAATTTGTACTCGTACCCGATTAACCCGCCCCGACCCGCCCTAATGGACGGGTATGGGCTACTCAAATTTTACCCGCAACACCCGCCCCGCCCCGTTATGAAATGGGGCGGGTTCGGTATGAATCATCTAGACCTGCCCCGCCCAGTACCCGATTTAATAAACTTAAATCTGAAAAATGGTTTCACTCAATGTGGTTCGTAGAATGCATAAATTCCATGAGATGTGGTCTTGTAAAAGAAAAGTGTCTTTTGCCTCCACATGTTCCACCATATCTCACCTTGCCCATCTATTGTGTCATTCTCACTTGTTGATATAAAAATTGCAGCATAATGATAACTATTAAACAGCCAGTTAACTTGATACTAATAACCAGAAAAGTTTCCTTTTTGTAAATTTGTATTCAAAGTTTTTCACGAACTGAATTTCAGAATATCCTAAATAAAAATTCAAGTTTATATTGAAAACCACTCACAAATTTTAAACGAAAAGTTAAGAAAAGTGAACGCATTTTTGTTAGTAGTAACCAGGCGAATCTTGGTATCGAGGAAACGGGGCGGGACGGGCGGGTACGGGTTTATGAAAACTAGAAGCGGGCGGGCAGGGCGGGCGAAAACGGGTATGGGGCGGGTATGGGTAATGAATAATATATAGCGGGCGGGTATGGGTATTATAAAACCCGACCCAAAACCCGCCCCGTTGCCATTCCTACTACGAAGCCATCTATCTGGTGTTGTAGAAGGCATATTATAGAGATATACAATATAAGCACAAATAAATTTATATACAATTGAGAACTTTGGCAGAGAAGGAAAATTCTTCCAACCAACTGGCTGTCACTGCTGCTATTGCATAAACACCAGTTCACCATGGTTGGCCCAACCCCAATCATCTCCAATTCATATACAAAAGTAACAACTTTTTTCCATAAATAATGGAACCCTTGGTACTTAAATAATTAATATGTACACATTAAACGCCTGCCTAGATATATAAATATTATCTGTATATAAACATGTTTGTTTATTGAGCATTTAGCAATATGAATAATGAGATTAGCCATGTCGCAATCTTAACATTAAAAAAAAAAGAAAAATACTCTCATATAATCAGTTCGTATGTAGGAGTAGGAAATATTATTAGATATACGGAATATCATATGCTGGAACAAAATGTCATAATGGTAGATAGTTTCTCATACCAGTCTGCAAAATGCTTGGGTGATTCCTTCGCTAACCCCATTTCGCGGTGTGAAACATGTTAATCAGCCTGCATGTGATTTCAGTAGAAGACAATTAAGTGATGTAAATTATGAATATTTTCTATTCTCCAACAAAAAAAAAAAAAAAATTTTTAATAATCAGGCACAACTGACAAAATTTGTATCAAAGCATCACAATTATTTCCTCCATGCTGATAATATAAATTATTGTTAACACTCAGATGACTCTTCCTAAGGGAAGCCATAACAAGGCTAATTACAGTTGATTGGTCTCTGCTCTTCTAGATAAGAAAACCGATCGATAACACAGCAATCCCTTGATTGCGATTGTGTAGAGTATCCTCTCTTGGAGAGCCAATTTCGGCGCTTCTGTGCCCTCGCTCCAGGTGAGTCATGCGGATCCTACCAGTGCACCTGCTGCTGAGGGTCCGTTTGCTCTACGAGCACCTTGTTCCCTTCCGAGTACTGTTCCTATTCCTTCATTTAAATATAACACACACACACCAAAAAAAAGAATTACAAAACAAGTGCCAAAGAAAGCAAGAAATAGCTTAGCGCAAAACGCATGAACACAAAAGCAAGAGAAATAAACTGATAGAGGGAGAACGTGCCATGGATTAGATTGGAACTCATTTGACATATTTTGAGACTACAAAACATCAAACCAAAAATGAAAACTAAAGTAAAACGTAAAACAAAAAAGAAAGCAAGAGATCTAACATACTTTGTCACATTAATGGCATTACCTTAGTTGTAAAAATAGCTACGATATGATGCCAGCATAAATCGAACTAATTATTTTCTGTTTTGCTTGCACTTCCTTCAGATATATCATCACAAAAAAGTAATTACCAGTTGAAAAGTTTAGTTAAAAATGTAAACCTGTTTTCACTATATTTTACTTATAGCTTAGTGTATTGCATGTAGTTTTTAGTATTATTATCAATATAGAACCTTGTGTCATGCTAAAAATCAAAACAGTTCTTTTATTACAAAAATTTTAAAATATACTAAATTAATTTTTATCAAATCTTACACAATTTTTAATATAAAAAATCTACTTTATTTTACATTACATTACTAATACATCAATCAATTTTATTTTACATATTATAATTTTTTAATGATAATCTTAATGGTCCTAATCATTACACATATTTTAAAGCTGCAATTTCATAGCAATATTAAATTAGTCTCTTTTCCAAACAAACCCGTATCAAGCCTTATGTCTAGCTTACTCCATAATAAGAATGGAGGCATGTAAGGAGGGAGAATATGATGAAATTGAACATAAATCTGTTATTGTCTATCTTTGTCTTTCTCTCTCCTCTCTTCCTTTCTCTGCTCTTCCCTTTTTCTCTTTTCTTTTCTTTTGTTCTTTTTCTCTTTCTTATTTGCAAGCTTTTTTTTTATTCTCTCTTATTAGTTATAAGAACATGAATCTCACAAGAAGAGTTACCTAAAGAATTCAGATTTGCTAATTCACTATCTACCATATTTATTTATAATGTGCATTTTGATGTTTTCCTGTGTCAACTTCATAGCTATTCTCTTCCAATTTTAGTAATTTCTTCACAGAAGTGTTCTGTATGATTTTCTATGAAGTGCTTCACTCATCTAAGCTTGATCATCTGGACATGCACGCAATCTAGCTTAAACTTGTAGACTTGTTCTTGTCTTATCTTGTCCAACTAAATATCATGTAGACTGAAAATTCATGTTTTTTAAATTTTATGTATGGATACGAACTCTACAGTTAGAAATGGTTTTGCTAACTTAATTTTTGTTTTTCTGTTTTTTCAAGGGGAATAAGTTATTTAATTAACACCTATAAAATTCTAGACGAAAATTATAGAAATCTTCAACTTCGGTAATTGGATCGATCTGACTTAAGGTGAGGGAACCAACTTCATGTGAATCTGTTTGTTGATTGAATACCTTTTTTTATTTTTTGCACATTTATTCTTTATTAAAATTATTATGTTTTAATGCTGTTACACATATGTATGAAATTTATGCGTAAAATTAGCTATACTGCATGCTTCTTATGAATAATGTACCACATTGAGATAATGTGTTATAGCATCATATTATTATTTTATAAAAGTTATTTTGTTATGTAGGATAGATATTAGCATTGAAGAATGAAGTTTACTGAAGTACTAAAAGTGAGAGTATTTAAAAGATATTATCAAATCCTACTCGAGCTATATTGTGATATTATGATTGTATTGTATAAAGCTTTCCCATTACACTATTGACGAGTAAATTCTTAATTGATATACAGTATGAGAGTTCTTTCATTACACTATTAATGGAGTAAGTCCCCGAGTGTCACAAAATTGACAGCGATGTTGAGATGACTTCGAGGTTTTACCCATTGTACTACTGTGGAAGTAAGTTCCTTCGGACAGGTTGTGATTGAGGAATTGACAATAGTCTATGTAGCTCCAGGGCCCCTAACTTAAAAAGATGTAAAATAAACCAAGAACATCGAGAATGATATTCTATAGTTATTGTTACGATACCACTCTTGCTTATTTCAATATTGTTTGACCATGTCGAGCATACTATTATTGAATAATTGTTAAAACTTATATTGATTATCTGTTACCTCATAACCATATAAACTTATTGATATTTTTCATATGAGTTTGTTAAAAGGTTTTGAGTCGTAGGACTCACCCCCTCAAAATTTATAGGTTCACAAAAGCTGCTGTACAGCAAGAGGAGTATGATAGTTATTCGAGCACCAAAGTTTCCCTTTTTATATTTAGCTTTTTGTAAGAACACCTATATGCAGTATATAGTGGTTTTAATGTAAATATTTATTTATTATCCTCTATTAATGAATTTATGTATTTTAATTTACATATAATATTATAAAGTATATGAAATATGTGAAATATGTGAAATGCGTAAAATTTAAATGAATATGGTGTGATAATGGTAATATTTACGAATTGATGGTGAAATATGTAATTTCGTGTAAATTTCATGTACTGTATGTAAGAACTCCTAAATTTTATTTGCATTCCTTTGGAAATAGGCCTCCTCTTTTTAACATACGTATAGATTTAGAATAGGCTCTACTTACGAGGTTCTTAATGGATTTTTTATTTTATTTTTTAAGATATTACATTTATTTTAAGGGATAATTATATACATGCCACACATTAGCTTTATTTATGTCTTACCCATCTATTCTTAGTTAATTACGCTATGCACACTCAAAATATTATAAAATTTTACACACACATTTTAACTTATTTTTATTATAATAAGTAATCATAATTTTTCAATAATCTAATTATAGTTAAATTACAAAAAATCTGAGCTATTCATCATATTATTTTAAGGATATTTAAATATATTTTGAGTGAAAATCTTAAAATCTTAATGTTTAGGTGGCGACAAAAGAAGGAGATATTCGCAATGTGAATTGATTTTAGGACAAATCAACGCTCTAGTGTGGTATTGCGGAAGAGAAAAAATGTATACCATTAAGAATAAAAATATAATTTTAATAATTTACTAATAGAATTTTTTTTCAAATAGATTTTGATTAAGTTTTAACTCAAATGTGAGTATGTAAGATTTTATAATGTTTTGAGTGTGCACAGCATAATTAACTAAAAGTGAATGAATAAAACATAAATAAAATTAAATTATGTGACGTGTACGTAATTATCACTTATTTTAATTAGAAAACTAATGTAAATCTTAAAGGGTGGTTAAAATACTGAGTTGGGTGAAGAAACTTCAAAGTACTCATGAATACGATGGAAAAAACTTAATTCAGTGATACATCAAAATTAAATTAAGCATATATAATTAAAATTTTACTCTTATTCTTAAAATTTGATGCAGTGTATACCATGAAAAAAATTAAAAATTGATACTTCTATTAATTTGCTATATTTCAAATAAGGCTCTTTGTTGTGTGGTGGGCCCATGAATTTATGATATCTCAGTATAGTACAAACAAATACTTACATATATCTATCATAGATATTAAAATTTACAAATCTTTTTACTTATCTTTTTAAGATTGAAACCATCACACAATAACTACTACCTATGTATTTAAAAAAAATAATAAAAGAAACTATTAACTATGCCACATTCATAATCATGATGTTGCAATTACATAACTCGTTTTATATAATAAATGTAGATAAGTTAAATGCTTGAATCATTCACTTGCTCAAATAACTGGCATGCATGTATGATACAAAACATGGCATAAATATTTGCACTACAATTTTTTTTTTCTTTTTAAAAGTTCCTATAGAAAACACAATAAACCATATTCGTCAACAAAGCAAAGATACATATACTAAATAAGAAAAGAGAGAAAATCAGAACATAGATAAACAACTCCTCATTCCAACTTACTGAAAACTTGTCTTTGAAAACAAAAAAAAGATTAATAAAACAAAGTAGACACCCTAATAATGCAAATACTAATAAAAAGACTGACAAACGATATATATTCTTTCTTATACATGCAGTTGATAATTTAACTAGGCTAGCTGTATAAGTAGATATTAAGAAAAAGCCAGGTCACAATCTTATAGTCGATAGGTGCATATATATATATGGTTGAGAGGAAGCAGTTTAACATGATCAGAAATCTTGGGTGACGAGAATATGCTTGAGAGGATGATCAACATCGACACCCCCAGCATGCTTTATGAACTCTGCTGGAGTGAGGAATTTGCCATGACAAACACAAACAATCTTCACCTCCTCCCCCTTCTTGTACTTGTACAAAAGCCCGTCAATCTTCTTGCCATTCGGCCCATTTCCTTTAGTCGATACGCAAGGCATATCATCCAACATCTTTTTCTCTGCAATCTTTGATTCATTTATGACTATGCTGTTGCTGCTGCTACCCATCTTCTTCGTTGCTTCATCGTTTTCTCCAAGAGATTTTGGGGATCTCAGAGCTGGTGATGTTGTAAGAACAGTGGCCAGTAATTTTTGATTGCTTTTAGCTGTTGATGGAAATACGGTGAAAGGACTTTTGACCAAAGCAGTGTTGTTGATCAACCCCGAGGGAACTTCAACTCCTAGAAGCAATTTTTTTTTTTTTATTTTATCAAAAAGAGAGAGAGAGAGTGCGTGTTTTCAATTAATATGCAAAACTACCAGATAATTTTACTTATAATAATTACAGTGAGACTGTTCATAAAAAAAAAAACAAAAAAAGAAACTTAACAGTGATCAGCAGCTAGCAGTACTGACTACCAGAGATTAAATGAAGGGCGATCAAAGAGGACGTACGTATCATATTGCCACTGAAGTCCGAACTGCTGCTCTTGAGCACTGCCGGCGGCATAAGCGCCGCTACCGTCCGGCTGCCTCCAGCTCCCCTTACGCCAACATCGAGCCGGTCCTCCCTCCGATCCCCATATCCCTTATCTAGTTCAGCCGCCGGCCTCGAACTGTTCCTCATGATCTTCTCAGACCGCTTCCTCTTCACCTCGAGCCGTTTCAGGGTCTGCATCTCCTTCCGCTTCCGATCCTTCTCGGCCGCCACCGGCAGCGAGCAGGTCCGCGCCGGATAAGGTGTAGAAGATTCCGCCAAATGTTGCTCTAATTTTGGGCAAATAGAGAGAACTGAGGATGATCTTACTAACCTTCTTTCGTTTAATTTTGATTCTACGACGTCGCTGATGCAGCCTCCAAGAGATAACCCCAAACTGAGATCCATTTCCTCTGGATCAAGAGGCGGCTTCTCCATTGTGCCACTGAACTGCCTGAGGAGATCCCGATAACTCATATATTATAATTTTGCTTCCCCTTCCGCCTTCTTAATTTACCTCCATTAATATTCTTCCATACCGCACTACGTACTATCATCGCTCACAAGAAGAATATCTGGGTATCACAAAATATATATATATAAAAAAAAATATCTCCAAGAATAACCGATTCATGTCAAAACACGTGTTGCATCAACAGAGACGCGTGTTAATAACATTATGCAAGCCGTGCACAAACAAATCTTGCCACCTTCATTGAAACTTGATGCTATTTATTTTTAGTTAAGAGTTCATCACTCAAATCATGTACCGCACTTTTTATAATATATCTTCACATAACAAGACATTTTAACAAAATATTAATAAATTCAACTAAGGGCTATAATAAATTCAACTTAAATCAGAATTATATTAATCAAAATAATTAAATATAT
Source organism: Apostasia shenzhenica (assembly GCA_002786265.1). Taxonomy (NCBI): domain Eukaryota; kingdom Viridiplantae; phylum Streptophyta; class Magnoliopsida; order Asparagales; family Orchidaceae; genus Apostasia; species Apostasia shenzhenica. Next base: position 391,377 of record KZ451888.1, on the reverse strand, counting down.
ACTATGTGACCAAATACATTTCTTTTTAAAATTAGGAAATATTGGTATGCGTGAGATTCTAACTAATTAATAAATGTATCGAGCAAATACATATAAAAATTTCTTTTATAAATATTATATTGATATTTCTGTAAATAGAAAAATAAAATATATTTTGGGCAAAATCTTAGCTTAATTAAAATAAAATCACTAACTATGAGCCGTTCAAAAAAAATCTCCAATATTCCACTATATATATATATATATAATAATCAATATTAATGCAAGACATCTATGCTTTGTTTTTTCTTTTTCTTTTTTTTTTTTAATGTAGCAACATATTTATGTTTATTAATGAAATTAAGAGTAAACTTTGATTTATATATATATAAATTATAAATTAATTAAGTTTAAGTACAAATAAAAAGATTACTGATGAAGCCATATCTGTGTCGCCCACAATATTTATGCAGCTGAATGTGATATATTTCTCTTATATGTATATATATATTGTTAAAATGTGATTTGAATAATAAATTAAATAATCTTAATTATAAGGATTATTTGTTAGGCTGTTGAAATTTTTATGGGAATCAGATACAGAATTTGTTATAGGCTTATAAATACGGGATAATCTGGTAAGCTGAAAGATATGGGATTATCAGAATTTCTAGTGAAGGCTACAAATTCTCAAGCTTTTTCTTGGGAAACGTGAATAGGTGATTCACTTGGGTATTTTCAGCAGTGATTTTCATTGGATCTTCTTCGTCAGCTACGGAGGTGATTTCGTAGGAATCTGAATGCAATCATCTGAGGCTCAAGGAGCGATTGGATTGTCTAATCTGAAAGAAGAAAAGATCCAATTTCTGTATCCCGTCTAAGATCGAGAACTAGGTGATTAATGTAAGGTTCTCTTTCTATCTGATTTTCTGCATAATAAAGTCTCTCTCTGCTCTTCCCGTGGATGTAGGAGGAATACCTTCGAACCACGTAAATCTGGTGTTTTTGTAGTTGCTTCGTTCTTTTATTATCATTATTTCTCATACTTATCTGGCACGATTTATTTAACTAACTACACATCCGGTGATCCAAATTTTCCGCTGCGTATTATTCACAACAATATATATATATATATATATGTTGGGATTCTAGCTAGTGTTGTTAAGACATGCAGCTACTAATTAATCACTACCTCTTCTTCGCTAGCTTTCTCTAATTAGTTCCCTAGCTAGCTATGACTTACGGCTGGAATTGATTGGCTTTGGATTAATGAACAAGTTATATGATCAAATGAAAGACATGTACGTATCAAGATGTTTTCAGTAATTAGGATTGATTACCACAGAAAGAATAAAGAATAGATCAATGATCAATCGTGAGCTATTCAGGTGGCCATTAATTATTGGTTGGATGATGATCGCAGCAAGATCTCTTCCAACTTTTCAACAGGAACTTTTTTCTTTTTTGGTGTAGAATAGTTAATCTCTGCTTCTTAATCAATCATTGGAGTGTTGTGGGTTGCAAAACCTAAACGACTCTCTCTTGTAGGGTGCAGCTTTTCTGAAGCATCAGTGAGGGGAGAGATTCTAGTAATAGGAGTAGTGGCGAAGCTCAGATGCCGAAAGCCGTAATGTCTCTCTGTGGCTCACGTCCTGCATCACATATTTGTCGACATCAATTGCCAATGATGACTTGTTAAGCTATTGTAGATGTATCTTTGAGCCTTACCCCTTTGAGCCTTTTAAGACCGAATCATAGGCCATTAATGATGATCACAAGAAAATTAGGAAAAATGATAGTAAATTACCCACCCTAAGCACCAGAAGGCGATAGGGTAGATGAAGAGAAAAACCTCACAATCAATATCAAAAGGAATAAAGAGTAGGCTCCAAGTAAGTAATGCCTCAAAAAAGTCCCGAAGAATCCCATGAAGATTAGAAGATAAACACTTAAGAGAGTGATTTAAAGAAGGCATCAGACGAGAAGGTTCGGCCAAGGATTTACAGGAAATAAAAGTGTTAAGACTCTATTCTCATTCATATAATTTTTCATACTCACTACAATGGAGTGACAATAACGATAAGTGAGCAATGCCGAAAGTGTTTCATGGCTTGTCGAAAGATCCCCGTTAGCTGAAAATCTTGAAACAAGCTCTAATAGGATCCCATGGGTGTATTTCTCCCATTACTTCTATAATTGAATTGGTCTTGGATTGCTTGCTTAGAGGTTTTCTCAAAACAGATTTGGTTTCTCAAGTTTTAATGTTTTAAGTTTTCTTCTCACGGGGCATCATCCTCCCTAAGATTAATTTATTTCTTCTGGCTTACTCTTAGGTTGTCTTTGCCAATAATAGCCTTCTCTTCTTTCTCGACTTCTTGAATGTGCATCCAAGTAACTTTTTGAGTACCTCGACTCCATTCCTTGGACCAATAACCCATTTTTCTCAAGTCAAAGAATCTTTCCTTCACCTTTGTTTCTAGTTTTGAACTTTTGGAGAGGGGAGGGGAGAGATCATATTTTGTCTCCTTTGTATGATCTAAATGCATCTAGAAAAGGACCTTGAATAGATGCTCCTTAAAAAATTAAGATAAAAAACTACAAAACTAGAAGAATCAATAGTAATAAAAAATGAATATAATCAAGTGAAAGAGCTAGCTAGTAGAAACAAAATGATCACGCACAAATTAGAAGGATATGGCAATATATATGGTTTAGAACATTCATATGCCTATAACTACATCTTTCAAGCAAAATCATAAAATTATGTTATGAATTTCTCCTTTCTCACTAAAATAGAGTAAACCCCTTACAAAATTTTTTCTTTTTTTAATTATAGTATGTTCTTTTTTTTATAGCATGTTTTTTTTTCATAAAATTATATTTAAAATTTAAATTTAAGATATAATACATTAATTAATTTATTTTATAAATTGTATTATTAAAATATTCGAAAATACTTTTTAACTTCTTCTCTCTTCACCACCACCCCAGGCCCCCCTTCCTTCTGTTCCGGCCCGAAGAGACAGAGGAGAGATTATGAGGATTGTTGGCCCAAAGGCTTTCCAAGAGGGGGTGAATTGGGAATAATAGATTTTTGTTGGCCCAAAGGCTTTCCAATAGGGGGCTGAATTGGGAATAATAGATTTTTGAAGTTTAAATTAAAGCAATAAACTTGAGAAATAATTCAATTAATGCTGAGAGATTGATTTAGCAAACAGGTCTGCAGAAGAGCAGAACAGAGAGCACCGTCAGAATGCGAGGTCAATTTGAGAAATAAGACTCAGTACAGAAATAAAATAATTTACAAAAAAGAAGAGCAAATAACATAAATATATCACACAGAAGGCATAAGAGATTTATAGTGGTTCGGCCTCCCGCCCAGTCCACTCTCCACGCATCTCGAATGAGAATTTCATTAGATATTTGCTATCTTTCTCTTTGAATGAGATCTCAATTCCAGCTACGGTTTCATTAGATATCTGCCAACTAGAATCCCTCTTTTTTCCGATCCGGTTCCTCCACCACCGCGAACCC
>KZ451888.1:367416-382157 GCA_002786265.1 Apostasia shenzhenica | reverse complement strand
CGGTCCCCCAATAAGGCAAATTCAGGTCCCACAAATCAAGATACACTCCTTCTGCGTTATTGGAATGATACCCAAGTCCTCTAACTTTAGCTGACTATCACAATATGTATAAACTTAAAACATATCCACACACACTCTCCTATTTAAATCCAAAACTTTGAGAAAGCAGATCAGGAGAGCAAACAATACAACATAGTCAATTTTCTAAATCGTGAGTAATCCCAAAGAACCAAAAAGATCTTCCAAATTACTCATCTTCTGCGGATTCCAATGGTATATTTTCTAATATAGGTATAGAAAGAAGCGCACACCTATTCAATATATATTTTTTCTTTTTATGATGCGCAAGACACATCCTCGGAATTGTTTATATACGAAATCATTAAAAGAGTACCCTGCCTATACAAAGTCTTTTCTAAAGTAAATATCACCTGTTTTGGATAAGAGAACAGCTACATAACTATCGATTTTCTGCCCTATGTCAGCCACCCCCGTATTTAGAATTTCACAAGTGAAGAAGCTAAAGTATATTTAGATTACTACCGATATTATTTCTTGAAGTTTATGTTCAAAGACCTTCAGAAAAGTATAAAAAAGTCATCGTCGAGAAAAATATAAAATCAAGATGTTAGGGATGAATTAGAATTCCCCACCGAAATCTGGAGAAATTAATACTTTACGATATCTTACGTTAAGAACAATGAGTCAGAAAATTCTTGATCAATTATCTGCACAATATTCTCCTTCTCATATCGGGAAGATCCAGGATTTGAATTTGATGTCGAATATTCATTTGATTATTCTGCTCTACAAGAGTTTACACTTCACATATTGGAAATTTGAAAATCTATTAAGTTTATTCGACGAATAGTACTCAGCGATTCCAACCGTTCTTAAGCATCCATGGCCAAATGGTATACTAATGGTTAAAGCGCCCAACGTTCATAATATGGCAAGAATTCGTAGTGTTACAATTTCCTCTGGACATGCACGCCATATCGGAACGGAACATTCAATACCAGTCTATTTGGCAATTGGCCTCTGTATAAGCCAATGGCAAATCGCATCATCCATACATAAACGATGTATTGAGAGCAATTTTTTATATGTCTAAGCTTAATAATCCTCTTTTTGATTCGACAAGTTTTACGCTGGCTGTCGACTACCTAACGCAACCCTCCGCATTTCTCATCCGGGACTTGGGACCCGGCAACGGCGCGTTTATAGAGATATACAATATAATGCACAAATAAATTTATATACAATTGAGAACTTTGTGCAGAGAAGGAAAATTCTACCCAACCAACTCGGCTGTTCACTGCTGCTATTGGCATAACCACCGGTTCACCATGGTTGACCCAACCCAATCATCTCAATTCATATACAAAAGTAACAACTTTTTTCCATAAATAATGGAACCCTTGGTACTTAAATAATTAATATGTACATACATAAACGCCTGCCTAGATATATTAAACATGTTTATTTATTGATCATTTAGCAATATGAATAATGAGATTAGCCATGTCGCAATCTTAACATTAAAAAAAAGAAAAATACTCTCATATTATAATCAGTTCGTATGTAGGAGTAGGAAATATTATTAGATATACGGAATATCATATGCTGGATAGTTTTATACTTCTGTACAATCTGATCTGATCACATAATGGTAGATAGTTTCTCATACCAGTCTGCAAAATGCTTGGGTGATTCCTGCCGCTAACCCCATTTCGCAGTGTGAAACCTGTTAATCAGCCTGCATGTGATTTCAGTAGAAGACAATTAAGTGATGTAATATATGAATATTTTCTTATTCTCCAACAAAAAAAAAAAAAAGTTTTAATAATCAGGCACAACTGACAAAATTTGTATCAAAGCATCACAATAGATTTCCTCCATGCTGATAAATATAAATTATTGTTAACACTCAGATGACTCTTCCTATGGGAAGCCATAACCAAGGCTAATTACAGCTGATTGGTCTCTGCTCTTCTAGATAAGAAAACCGATCCGATAATCACAGCAATCCCTGTGATTGCGATTGTGTAGAGTATCCTCCTCTTGGAGGAGCCAATTGGTCGCCTTCTGTGCCCCTCGCCTCCAGGTGAGTCATGCGGATCCCTACCAAGTGCACCTGCTGCTGAGGGGTCCGTTTGCCTCCTACGAGCACCTTGTTCCCTTCCGAGTACTGTCCTATTCCTTCATGTTAACATATAACACACACACACAAAAAAAGAAATTACAAAACAAGTGCCAAAGAAAGCAAGAAATAGCTTAGCGCAAAACGCATGAACACAAAGCAAGAGAAATAAACTGATAGAGGGAGAACGTGCCATGGATTAAGTTGGAAACTCATTTGACATATTTTGAGCTACAAAACATCAAACCAAAAATGAAAACTAAAGTAAAAACGTAAAACAAAAAAGAAAGCAAGAGAATCTAACATACTTTGTCACATAATGGCATACCTTAGTTGTAAAAATAGCTACCGATATGATGCCAGCAGTAAATCGATCTAATTATTTTCTGTTTTGCTTGCACTTCCTTCAGATATATCATCACAAAAAGTATTACCAGTTGAAAAGTTATAGTTAAAAATTGTAACCTGTTTCAACCTATATTTTACTTATAGCTTAGTGTATTGCATGTAGTTTTAGTATATTATCAATATAAGAACCTGTTTGGTCATGCTAAAAATCAAAACAGTTCTTTTATTACAAAAATTTAAAAATAATACTAAATTAATTTTTATCAAATCTTACACAATTTTTAATATAAAAAATCTACTTTATTTTACATTTTACGTTACTAATACATCAATCAATTTTATTTTACATATTACATAATTTTTAATATAATCTTATGTCCTATCATACACATATTTTAAAGTGAACTCACAATTTTCATAGCAATATTAAATTAGTCTCTTTGCCAAACAAACCCGTATAGCCTTATGTCTAGCTTACTCCATCAATAAGAATGGAGGCATGTAACGGAGGAGAATATGATGAAATGAACTAAATCTTGTTATTGTCTATCTTTGTCTTTCTCTCTCCTCTCTTCCTTTTCGTCTCTCTACCCTTTTTCTTCTTTCTTTTCTTTGTTCTTTTTCTCTTTCTTATTTGCAAGCTTTTTTTTTATTCTCTCTTATTAGTTATAAGAACATGAATCTCACAAGAAGAGTTTACCTAAAGAATTCAGATTTGCTAATACGATTCTACCATATTTATTTTATAATGTGCATTTTGATGTTTTCTGTGTCAACTTCATAGCTATTCTCTTCAATTTTAGTAATTTCTCACAGAAGTTCTGTATGATTTCTATGAAGTGCTTCACTCATCTAGCTGATCATCTGGACATGCACCAATCTAGCTGAACTTGTAGACTTGTTCTTGTCTTATCTTGTCCAATTAAATATCATGTAGACTGAAAATTCATGTTTTTTAAAATTTTATGATGATTACGGAAAACTCTACAATTAGAATGGTTTTGCTAACTTAATTTTTTGGTTTTCTGTTTTTTCAGAGGGGAATAAGTTATTTAATTAACACCTATAAAATTCTAGACAGAAAAATTATAGAAATCTTCAACCTCGTTAATTGAATTGATTCTGACTTAAGGTGAAGGGGAACCAACTCATGTGATTTGTTTGTTGATTGAATACCTTTTTTTATTTTTGCACATTTATTCTTATTAAAATTATTATGTTTTAATGGCTGCACAATATGTATGAATTTATGCGGTAAATTAGCTATACTGCATGCTTCTTATGAAATAATGTGACCACATTGAGATAGTGTTATATGCATCATTATTATATTTTATAAAAGTATTTTGCTATGTAGAATATTAGCATTGAATGAATGAAGTATACTGATAGTACTAAAAGTGAGAGTATTTAAAGATATTATCAATCTCTAGCTCGAGCTATATTGTGATATTATGATTGTATTGTATAGAAGCTTTCCCATTACACTATTGACGAGTAAATTCTTAATTGAGTATACAGTATGAGGTTCTTTCCATTACACTATTAATGGAAGTCAGTCCCCGAGTGGTCACAAATTGACACCGATGTTGAGATTGACTTGAGGTTTTCCCATTGTACTACCAATGGAAGTAAGTTCCTCGAACAGGTTGTGATTAAGGAATTGGACAATAGTCTAATGTAGCTCCAGGGCCCTAACTTAAAAGATGTAAAATAAACCAAGAACATGAAATGATATTCTATAGTTATTGTTATCGATACCACTCTTGCATTATTGTCAATATTGTTTTGACATGTCGAGCATACTATTATTGTGAATATTATTGTTAAAACTTATATTTGATTTATTGTACCTCTAACATATTAACTTATTGATATTTTCATATGAGTTTGGTTAAAAGGTTTTGAGTCGTAGGACTCACCCCCTCAAATATTTTTAGGTTCACAAGCTGCTGTACAGAAGAGGGAGTGATGGATAGTTATTTCGAGCACCAAAGTTTCCCTTTTATATTTAGCTTTTTGTAAGAACACCTATATGCAGTATATAGTGGTTTAAATGTAAATATTTAATCTTATTACTGTTTATATATCTTGCTTAGTACTACATTAAAATTTTACATAGCGCACTCTCATGATGTAATATAAGCTAATACGATGGTGTCAATCATCACAGCCTATCATTTTTTTACTTGAATTATTATTCTGTTTTTAATTATTATTGTCTTTTTGAGCCAGGACGTGACGGCTATGGTGGAAGATGCAACACATCTGGACCACATGGGAGGACCGCACCGATTTAGTGAGCAGGACTAGGCTGCTTTAGTCCAGCAAATGGAGAAAAAGAAGGGAATGGAATAGCAACTTATGAATGAAGATGAAGACAGTGATGTTGAGATGTAGAATAAGCTTCATGTTTGGGGTGATGTTCAGCAGCAAAAAGCCAAGGTAGGGGGACTCTTTGAAAGGCCACCATGGTCCTAGCTCCAGCTGATGGAGAGCCCCAACATATGGAATAAAAAGAAACAACATTTTACTGATTGTTGTGAGAGGAAGAGGGCAAGCAAGCATAGCAAGGCCTTTCTACATCTAAGTCCAACTGGACTTGGAGATGGAAGATATGATTTTTCTAAGCATTTAGAAGTAGTCCCAAGTGGAACTGCTTCAGCGAATAGTGGTGATAGAATTGTTGATTATGATTGGATGAATGTCAATGTCATCTGAGTCGGGTATGCTCAGGGCCCCAATAGCGATGCTCTTCTGTTTCTAGGTAGAGTTGTATTCTAAATGGAGGTCAAATCATTGCTGAAATTGCAACCATGATAACAGAAAAAACCTGAATTGTTAATTTTATTATTATTGTATTTGAAGAGTCATGCCATGCCCGTGTCTTATGTTTTGAAAATTGTTGTCACCGTGTCGTACCGTATTGTGTCCCCATGTCCCCATTTCCTATCCGTGCTTCCAAGGTCCCACCTAGTGTCAAGATAAGTCGGTGGTCAATAGGGGTGATTTCAACTGCATCTTGGGCGAGTAGGACAAGGAGGGGGGAAGGCCATTTGAATTAGGGAGAGGGGATTGGGTGTTTCTTGAGTTTATGCACAGTGAAGAGCTACAAAATGTTGATTTCACAAGGTTAACATATACTCAGTGCAATAAAAGAGAAGGTTGCAGGAAGATATGAACAAGATTGGGTAGGACACTTCACAACATTGCCAACCTTATGCATTATGCAGATGCCTGAATCACATGTTACCAATCTAGCCAGCATAACTTCAGATCACTGCCCACTACTGTTGAACTATGAATCCAATGTTTTTCATGCCATATCGAGGGATCAAGTTTGAGGATGCTTGGTTGTCTTATGAGGACACATTACTTTATTGTGCAAAACACTTGGAGACATCCAATTAAAAGAGGGCCAACTGTTGTGCATGATAGAAAATGTGTCATACATAGGAATGTCATTAGTGCGGCTGATTATTTAATGAATGTTGTATCGCTTGGCAATTTTACTTGGGAAACGAGCATGTCGTTTTTCACAAAGTTTTGTAATATCCTCGATGGAGATATAATTTGATGTATTTTTGTTATTGTTTTAATTTAATCTAAAGGCAAAGGTCAAACTATAAAAACTATTTTCTTAATTGATCTTCGAGAAAATGCTTTCTTAATTTATCAACTATGTGTTGATTTGATGAAGATTTTTTAAAACAACAAAAAGGCAAGACTTAAATAATAATAAAAAAGTAAATCAAGCAAAAATGCAAAATGCAGCTTCATAATCATTCATTTCTGAGTTAGGTGATTCCTTAAGAAAACAAAGCTATCAGGATACAAATATTGCTTATTGCAATGGTGGCTTGTGAAAGTTGTAAAGATTTATTTTGAACTACAAATAAAAATAACAATAAATAAATTTTACCAAAATTACCTGGAGCCAGACGATTCTGCTATGCCATTTGAATCGGCTTCACAATTGTATACATGATTAATGCGTTCACGAAGCCTAATATACTTGTTGCAAGTAGGGCAAAGTTCGGTACGATTTCCACATACTTCCTAAAATTATACCGAAAAAACATCAGTCAAGATGTTACTGCAGGTAGACTAATATTATATCCCAAGAATCCTGAGTTGCTACCTGATGCTCATGAAGATCAATGGCAGGCAATGGAAACTCACAATATTCACAAGTAACAATCCTTTGGGGGCATTTTTCACCTTGATGAAGAGGCCAATCTTCATGCTCTATAGTCTTACTGCAGAAGGAACAATCCATCTGCTAGCATAATTAAAAATAGTTGCATCATTTTCATCTGTCAAGTCATCATCAGAATCATGAATATATATACATTATAAGACAACAACATTCTATCAACTCTCTGGTATAGAGGCAATGTTATGAGTAATTAAGGTGGAATCTTGAAACCCAAAAAACTATATGAGGAATCCTCGGTGCATCATGTGCACAAGCATCACCATTGTTCATGCTAACCTCATGAGCAACTCCCATTTATACTTTTCACATTTTCTGATGATGTTCAAGGAAAAAAAACAGCAAGGACTTCCAGAAAAGTATCCACGCCACTTAATAAAATTGTGAACTATTCTCTGTATGGCCAAGATTCTATGGCCAAGACTATTGAAGGACAGGCAACCACTACATCTTGTTGGCAAGCGTTAAAAGCAAAAATCCTAATGTGGGTGTATTTTACAAGAAACACCAGCCCAAGGGCCCAACCTATGCGGGTTCATGGAAGTAGGACTCCTACTGAAACTTTTCGTTAGGCGTTTCAGCTTCATAAGGCTCTTATTACTGCTCTCATCTTTTCGAAGAATTATTAAAAATGATAGCAGGCAAAGACAACATGCTTGAGAACAGCTGATCATCAAACAATAAGGCAAAAACTTACATGGAGTTGACATTAGCATCTGACCTCTCCTAAATTGATTTACAGAATATCATATAGGATTAATGCACCTAGACCTTGTTTGGTTGGAGGCTAAGTCAAGGCTAAAATGGCCTCTAATCATTTTATTAAAAATAATAATAATAATAAATTAAGTACAATGTATTAAAACTTATGTAGAATGTAAGATAAAATGAATTTTTATACTAAAGTTTATATATTGAAGATGAAAAATAAAAAAATAATAATAAAATAATTGGAGGCTATTTTAGCCATGGTCCTAGCCAAAATGGCCTCCACCAAAATAAGGCCCTAGTTTTAGAGGCATTTGTTGACATATAATAGAACATAATACATCATACATGGGGCTACACGTGCCATGTAATTTACGACCACCGGTCAATCCTAGAACTATATGGACCAACGTGATTGGCTTCCCAAGGAAGGATCCAACAAAGCCCCTACTTTTAATTTTCAAAACCTCTCCCTAAATGTAAATGCATGTCTACCACTGTTGACGTAAGATGTAGGGGATCCCAAGAAACACAAAGAAGAAGAGAGAGTCCTAAGGAGCGGCGGTACGCAGAGAGCTAAGCCTGATGGTTAAGGCTTAAAAGAGAGTTTGGGGCATCCAGAGCAACACACAAAGATTTAAGGTGGTTCGGGGAGGAAATCCCCCACGTCTACCGAGCAATCAGCGAAAGGATTTCACTATGTAAAAGACAGCCGAGAGGGCTGGTACAACGCTAAGGAGGAGAGAGCTCCTCAGTTGGGGCCCTAATACAGTGAGAGTAAGGGGATGAGAGAATTGTCTACGCTCTGATGGTTGTTCCCCCCTCAGGATCGATCCCCTTCTTGAAGCCTGTTCAAGGGTATTTGTAGGCAGTGGACAATACAGCTTTGTCCTGGTTTTCCAGAAGGAGAGGGAGTAAACAAATCCTGAGTCCATGCTGCTTGTCGGCCACTGGAGGGACCAGAGTCAGTAAAAGGAGAGCTGGGCTTCTTGATCTTCGTACTGCTCCTGGGGATCTGTGGCGGCTGAAACATGCGGATCCTTGGTTTGCGCGTCTGGGAAAAGTGCTTTGTACGGGGAACGACGCGGTCGAGCCACGCTGACTGCGACAGGTGCAGCTGAGTAACATCGTCCTCAAGGTTTGGAAGAGGATAGCCGTGGATAATCGTGGACGGTGCTTGGTTGACCCCTCGTGGTCGAGGTTTGATTGAGGTTTGAGACCTGCGAGAAAATGTAGATAAATAAGTAAATAAACAAAAGCTGAATGCCAGCTCGGCGCCACGTGTACGGTTGTGATGCAGCGCTGGAACCACGTGTCAACAACCACACAACGAAGCAAGCTCATGTAAATAATTTGACAATCGGAATTTGTAAATAGTCGTATCTCCATTTTGAAGAAAGATTAAATTCTGGACTTATCATGCATGGATCTGAGTAGAAAAGAATTCTACTCAAGGGTTGGGACCTAAAGCACATGTTTTATCTTCTAGTTTTAGATAAACTTTCTGCCATTGTTAATATCTCAAATTACAGGCAGATACAATCTTCCTCACTTCTCCAACAAAGATCTCCAGCATGCCAAATTCCCATGATTGTGAAACCAAGCACAACTTTTTGTCTATTGCATTTTTCTCTGCACTGTCAATTCCATAATTGTCTAGAACCTAGAATAAAAAGCTGTACCAAACATGGCAAAATTAAGAGGGATTTATAAGTCAAAAACAGAAAATCTATCCCATAAGACTAATGAGTTCACTATTCAACCCACCATTACATGTAAGGTGTTGGTATCATAGGTGAAAAAAGGCTCAATTAAATCCAGAATACCTTCACTATTGAATCCCTCATTCTAACAAGAATGTTGATCCTTTAATGAGCTAGAATCTCATAGATTCGACCGCCTAATTTTCTCCCATGTATATAAAGCTATATGTGAAGATCATTGACAGCAACAAAAATAAGTTCTCAAGGTAAGAATACATTAACAGAAGTTTCAGAACAAAAACTGTACCGGAGCATGACTTTCTTTGTAGTGTTCATCAGCATGCTTTTTTGGAACCATTTCACCACATCTCAAACATTTTTGAAGATTCCTAGAGCAGTGCGCATAATGCAACTCTACATTTAAGGTTGGAATATCTCTGTCACTGCAATCGAAAGAAGAATCATCAAGAAAAAGTGAATAATAATGCACAAACAAGGAAGCATCGCATTGTAAGTTATGGAGTCATAATCCTCAATTTTATTATGAACCTGTATCCTGTTGGGATGTGTCATACATTTTGTAAATAAGAGACCTTAGGTAATGAAGGAGAACCCAAAGATACAACATGATGTAGTAGCACCGATCTACTGTGGGCTTCAAGTTTCAAGATCATGCAATTATGGCCCACATTATATTAGTGTTGATGGCAAGGAGTCGTGAGAAGATGAGTGGAAGATCTTGTAAGGAGGAAAATCCGAATCATTGCATGTGCCCCTGTAAAGAGAGAACGAACGAAAGACACAACTAAAAAACATACAATAACTTAATCGTTTGGAGAGATCTTCCTTCATTCATGAGCCGAGACAAATAAAATAAAGTCCATGAGATGAAAATGGGGTCATTAGAGGTAGGTACAAGGAAAGTATGAGGAACATAGTGAGAAGGGAGAAGAAAGTGCTCCAGAGTGCTTTTAGTCTTCCTTCATTGTAGTAAGCGTGTGTTTGAATGTCTTCGGAGGAGGAGAGACCCCCTACAGAGGAGGAGGGCGCTGCGAAAAGTTGAGAAAATAGTCATTTTCCAGTTAACATTCGGTTAGAATCTTCACCTGCAGGTGCTAGGATGAGTGCTACGTGTTCGCCGGTTGGTTAGGATTTGTTGAAAAATGATAGTGACAGGATATTCGATTAGTGCACAGTAATGATGAATAGCAGATTATCTGTGTACGATGACAACATCTTGGAGACGATCAGAATAGACTGGGGATAGACAAGTCAAGGCTAAGGAAAGACTCCAGGGCTAGAGGTAGGAGAAGGATGCTGCCATAACCTATATTGCCTTGTGTTGTCCCTTGATAAATTGGAGATGGTCTATGGACCTACATGGGTATAGAGAATGATTCATGATGACCCTACAGTTAATCCGAGCAATCTTGTACAAAAAAAGGGTTTAGGCTTGGCTCGACACTAACTCAAGGAAGTGTCCAAGTCTAGGAAGTCAAACAGGTTGATAAGACTGCTACATGGACAACCATGATTGAAGCATTGCTTAACCTACCAACAATGTGGCTGAGAAATTTTAATTAATAATAGTGGTCAATGAACAAAATTTGGCAACAAGAAAGAAAGTGCAAGTAGGAAGCTTTGAAAGGCCATGGCTCTTCATCTGTAAGGAGTCATAAAATACAATATAACAACAAAAAGCTCTTGAAGAACCTTAGGATGTGATTCAGTCGGTTCTATGCTAAAGGCACTTTTATGACCCAAACAAATGCCGCTTGCATGCTTTTGATCTACTTTTAGAATATTTCCATTTTTTGTGCATCAATTATTTCCTATACACCACTTTCTAATTGACACATAATATTGGTATTCTAAGTAGCACCAAATGGGGTAACTTTATTCTCAATTTTGCTTGATTTATTTGCTTTTCCAACCAATTATTCAATAGTTGTATCTGCCTATAAACAGGTTGTCTATCTGATTTGATGGTGGGTTATCATTTGAGAGTTCTCTCAAAAATTCCACTCCTCCTCTCAAAGGCTGGCTTGTGTTCTTCTGTGATTCGGCTTCAATGATTTGTTTAAGGACCAATCATTTTGCTAGTGTTGGCTTATTGATGCTTTCTGACTGGAGTGATTGACTAAAATTTATGACAGCGCCTATTTGGTAGTGAACACACATTTTACAGATAAAAATGTCAGCACATGATTTCCAACGAAATCCATAACAGCAGGTAATAATACAAACTCCTAGTCTCCTAACAAAAGAGATGTTGTGATCACTGCTCAGTGCCAGTTCACATGGACTGGCGGAATAGAATTTTCGGATGAGACTGAAAACCAGATTTAAGTGAGAAGAGCACTGAAAATGATTGCTGCGGCAGGATATGTGAAGGAAGTTTATAGCTACCTTTAGTTGAAGGTCATTAGGCACAAGCAAACGATTAGATGTAGATCAACGCTTCTCTTTTTTGATCAGAATTAATAACCAGAATCAGAGAACGTTACTCAGTCTCGCCCTACTGATTAACAGAGCTATCAGATCAGTTCCCCCGATCGACAGAAGCACGCCTAGGTTTGAAACAACGCCACAGCGCCAACCAAAAGGAATCGAGCCCAAGCCAACACAGAATGGAGGCATACAGAACACACAGTCAATACATGGATGATATATCATAAGGAACATACAATATAATCTTCCTCAGGATATGTCAACCAAAGCAATCACAATAAGAGATGGACGCAGACTGGCAAAAAAAAGTACTCAGATCATGCGTTATTCAGCAAAAAAAGTGCCAAATCAACAAACATTGAAAGTGCTTTAACGATTCTTATGCCAAACTTAACGAAAGGAAAGAGACAGTAACCAGTGACTGCAGACTGTTATGGCCGACTCGGAAGGGGTTGCCATGGAGAAACCACCGGAAAAGAAACCTGATTGATTCAGCGCTTGCGCCGAGAGCGACCGGCGAATGACCGAGGAAGATAACTAGGAGATGTAATGCCTCCGAAGATGTCGCGAGCCCTCCGGAGTCCCAGCTTGGAGATGAAACGGAGTAGACCTGATAGTCCACGAGGAAGAGGAAGTAAAAGCAGCAGGATTGTCCAACAGTTTACCAGACTCAACCTATCCGCGATAAAAATTATTTCTCCGGAAGATGATCTGACAGTGATATTTATTATTTGTTTGGTTGAAATTTAAGGGGCCTGTTTGGATAAGTTAACCCAGCTAACCCACCAAATGCGTTATAACGTATTACCTTTATCCCTGGGTTAACAAACCCAGCGGCCTTCCCTTACCCCGCCTACCCCCGGGTTTAGCTACCCCAGCCGAGATCTGGGGTAAGGGCGGAGATGGCGGACCTGCGATCTCTGTCGCGCGCGAATCCTGCGCGAACGGTTGAGTTTTTTCGCGCTACCTAGCTGCCGGATGATGGCGTCGCTCCAGGCGCAGCGACGGCGGAGAACTTCTGCTCTGATACGCAGGCCGGCGCAGTGCCTCTTTGGCAGCGACGGCCTTCTGGCTTGGCTGAGGTGAGTGTTCTTGGTTTTATTTATTCAGGTAAATGTATTTCTCTACTCTCTGTTTACCCTAATGGTATATCTGCCTTCTCTACTCGCAAATCTACCAGCCCTAATCGAAGATCTACTTTCTGTGCTGTGCTGTTTATACCTCCTTTGTTTTTCTTGATTCTGTGCTGTTTGTCATTCTCCCGTTCTGTGCTGTTTTCCACTGTTTCCTATTTGATTTTGTGATTTCGTGGGTTAATTTTGGTTGCCTGCCGGGAATTCCTGCTGCTAACATTTTTTTTTTCATTTCATACTTACTGCATTGTAATTTTCTCTGCTCCTCTTGGTTTTGTGCTGTTGTCATTCTGCGGTTCTGTGCTATTTTCCGCTGGGTTCTTTACCTGGTTATAAGATTTTATTTTATTTTTGTGTTCTGCCTGAAATTCCTGCTGCCCATTCTTACCCTTTTTTTTTCATTTCTTACCTGCTGCATGGTCATTCCCTATGCTTTTCTTGGTGCTGTGCTGTTTGTCATTCTCGATTTTGTGCTGTTTTCCACTGTTTCTTCTTTGGTTTTGTGATTTGATTTTTTTTTCTGTGTTCTGCCTAGAATTCATGCTATCCATTCTAACAATTTTTTTTGTATTTAACTTTACACCTGCTGCAATGGCTGTGCACTTGTCCAACTTTTTTTTTTGTGGTTGTTGCAATGGCTCTGCATTCCTTGGTTCTGTGCTGTTCACCTGCGATTTTGCCCTCTGTTTTTGTTAGGGTTGAGTGATGCTTGTGCAGTGTGATGACCTATCTTTGTGTCATGTTACCCATGTTCTCATTATCATTATTAACAAATTTTATTACTTATCATTTTGCTACTATTCTTGCTATGAGACATAGCCATGTTAGTATGCTTACTAGGTGGACTTTGTCTTATGTAACTCATGTTATATGATTCGTTGCCATGTTACTTCATAATTTATGTCATGTTCCTCTTTTGTCATTATTTAAAATGAGAGCTCTTACCTCCACTATGTTGTTCTAAATTATGTTCATTATGCTTTGGCTGTTTTTTTGGCCTGTTCTGTCCTTGGTTCCCTATTTATTGCTAAATTTGGATGGTTATCTTAACTGTGCCTCCAAGTTTCAGCATTCTCTCCTAATTGCTTTGCTTTAGCGGCTTTGTAGTAAGTATACTTTTTCTTTAGTCTCATTTAATGTTTATGTTCTTGTACAGTTATGTTATAATTCGTATATGAATAGATATAACACTTATTTGCTCAGATATTACACTTGTTCTTACTCCATTTTTGAAATATGGGCAATGATGAATTTTCTAACAATAAAAAAAAATGGAGGTCTGATTAATCTCAAAGTGATTTCATGTTATGTGTCAGTTATCCTTGGTATCCAGGTGGAGAGGTAAACATGAAAATGTTTACCTTTTTGCCGATCCAAGTTACCTTAGCCGATATAGAAATTTCTGAGCCCAATACTTTGCCCTTTTCGCTCATCTGCCATCCCCTGGGTTTGATGCGGTGGATCCCCTCTGTTCTTCGTTGTTTGGTGCTGTTCTTCTTTGTTTGGTTCTGTGTTGTGCTGTTTATACCTCCTCTATTTTTAATTTCATACCTGCTGCAATGGCTTTGCACTTGTCCTTTTCTTTTTTTTTGGGTTGCTGGAATGGCTCTTCATTCCTGCGGTTCTTTGCTGTTTTCCACTATTTTTCCTACCTGGTTTTGTGATTTGTGGGTTTTTTTTGTGTTCTGTCTGAAATTCCTGCTGCCCATTCTTACCATTTTTTCATTTCTTACCTGCTGTATGGTCATTCCCTATGCTTTTTTTGGTGCTGTGTTGTTTGTCATTCTCGGTTTTGTGCTGTTTTCCACTGTTTCCTCCTTAATTTTGTGATTTGGTTTTTTTTTTCTGTGTTCTGCCTAGAATTCAAGCTATCATTCTAATAATTTTTTTTTGTTTTTAACTTCATACCTACTGCAATCGCTGTGCACTTGTCCAACTTTTTTTTGTGGTTGTTGCAATGGCTCTGCATTCCTTGGTTCTGTTCTGTTCACCTGCGATTTTGCCCTCTGTTTTTGTGAGGGTTGAGTGATGCTTGTGCA
>KZ451888.1:273236-355472 GCA_002786265.1 Apostasia shenzhenica | reverse complement strand
CTATTTATTGCTAAATTTGGATGGTTATCTTAACTGTGCCTCCAAGTTTCAGCATTCTCTCCTAATTGCTTTGCTTTAGCGGCTTTGTAGTAAGTATACTTTTCTTTAGTCTCATTTAATATTTATGTTCTTTTACAGTTAAGTTATAATTCGTATATGAATAGATATAACACTTGTTTGCTCAGATATTACACTTGTTCTTACGCCATTTTTGAAATATGGGCAATGATGAATTTTCTGACAATAAAAAAAAATAGAAGTCTGGTTAATCTCAAAGTGATTTCATGTTATGTGTCAGTTATCTTTGGTATCCAATTGGAGAGGTAAACATGAAAATGTTTACCTTTTTGCCGATCCAAGTTACCTTAGCCGACATAGAAATTTTTGAGCCCAATACTTTGCCCTGCTGCATGGTCATTTCCTCTGCTTTTCTTGGTTCTGTACTGTTTGTCATTCTGCGGTTTTGTGCTTTTTTTCACTGTTTCCTACTTGATTTTGTAATTTGGTGGGTTTTCCACTTTTGAAATATGGGCAATGATGAAAAAATCAGAAAAAAATAATAATAATTGGGCTGATTAATCTCAAAGTTATTTCATGTTATGTTTGCTCAGTTATCCTTGGTATCCAGGTGGAGAGGTAAAAATGATAATATTTACCTTTTTGCCGATCCAAGTTACCGTAGCTAACATACAAATTTCTGAGCCCGGTACTTATTACTTAAGACAGTATTTGCACAACGACTACCATGATTCTTAAATATTTCGTCGTTTGAATTTGCTTCACCATTTATAATTTCTGTTAGGCAATATGAACTCCGGTTTTCGACTTACGGGCCAGGATAAACTATCAATTAGAAAGCCTTCGCAAACTATACCTGCAGATGACAGAATGACAGAAACTGAAGATGAGACACAAATAGGTCCCTCAAACCTAAGAGCGAATAGAAAAAGTAGGGATCCAAAATTCTCTAATAAAGACAAGGACAGACTAATTTTGCTTATCACTGAGAAACATAATAATGGGAACGCGGTTAACGGGAATCCTACGCCTTTGGCTTGGATTGAGATTACTAAGGCTTACAATAGCCAAGTGGGTACTAAGAAAACGGCCCAACAACTAAAAGATTTCTGAAAAATATTAAAAAAAGAATACAGGAAGTATCATGAACTTGCTGGGCGGAGTGGGTGAGGATGGGATCCAGAGAGTTTCATATTTTTTAAAAATTTTATTTTACATTAAATATAAATTTAATATAAAATTTTAATTTTATTCGTGACTGATAAAAAATTAATATGAAGTAACAGTTATTTTATTTTATATTTTATATAAATTTAAATATTATAAATAATATATTTTATATTATATATATATATATAATTTTTTTCTCTAATTTAAAATATGGCCAACTCCTGCTAGAAATATAATCATGAAGAAAACCTCTCATATCTTACACAATTTACGCAAATCTAAATATAAAAATTAATTTCTCATGACAACTTGTAATTATTTAACTCAACTGCCAATTCAATTTATATTTTAATATAATAAATTAATTTTATTTCATATGCAATATACTTACTCATTTGCCACACAGTTAATAATCAATCAAATAATTTATTATATATATCATAACGATGCTAAGATAATTTTTATGAAAAGTCAACATAATAATTATTTGAACATGCATCTTTATTATAAATAGAAAATAACTCTATAGAAGTGTCACACGAGGAGCAGGCGGGCCTGCCTCACTAGCATATTCTATACAGATCATCACAATTTTACATCGCATAATATCCGAAACATAAATGAAACATAATATATGATATACAAAAAAAATAAATGCCATTGTTTCTTACTATGTTAGTGGGGCAGGCTTCATTTGCCTCTCTATTACACTATTATTTTCTATAATTTTTTTTTATAAAAAATATGTTTATAGCATTTTGTCAAAATATGAGTTATCCAAATAAAATAATTTATCCCAAAAAAAGTGCGTTTACAACATTGTGTCACAGCTGAAGAAGAAAATATTTTAGTGGGGATTACATTTTCTACTAAAATTTTTAATATTTTAAAAGCATAGTCCACCCTAAAACAATTAACCTTTAATACTTTAAAAAGTTTCACATATATAAACACATGAAAATAATATTAAGTTACAAAAATTATTTGATAAGAAAATAATATATATGAAAATTATATAAAGAAAAAGATAGAAATTAGAAAGAGAGTGAAATTTAATCCATCTTCTCAATTATCTCCCCCCTCTCTCTCTCACTTTCTCTCTCTCCGTAAACGTTTAAAAATAAGAAATTATAAATTTAAAATAAAAATTTATGATTTAGTTTGGTTTCTCCTAGCATATAGTTCTCTTTTCTTTAAAATTTAATATTTGAAATAGTAAAACCTTAAAATATTTCATTACAAAGTTTTAAAGTTCATAATTTTAATTATAATTTCATTTTTAAACTAATTTGTAATTTAGGGTGAAGATATTTATAGGTTCAACGAAGGAATCAACGGGTTGGATTTGGATCGGATCGACCCCAACCTGGATCCAAATCCATGAACCACGGATCGGGCCAATCATTGGATCGGGTCAGAACTTGGGTTTTTGGATTTGATTCATTTACTAAGATTGCAAATAATATACACAATCAATAAATTCTCAAAATTAACTGGAGAAAAAGTTGAGATAATGAGATAATTAGTTTAAAAAATCTCTCCCAAAAAGATCATGAAAAATAAAATGAAAACAAAGCCAATAAGAATAAATAGTTATTAAAGACAAACTATTAAGAAAATTAAAGAATAGATGAGCAGATATCGATGCGTCATGCGATCATTGGTCGCCGCGTGATGTCATGCAGTCGCTGAGTCACGCGGTCGTGGCATCGTGCAGTCGTTGAGTCGCATGATTTCGTGAAATTTTGGGACTCAGAAGGCGACAGACTCCAGAGATAAGGATTTAGAGTTAAGGATGCTGAAATTTAATTAAATATATGATTAGTAATAATTAATGAATGTAATAGTTAATATATGCTAAAATTTAATTAATGATATGAAATAATTAAATATATGCTCAATAATAATTAAATATGTGAACAAAACCCTAAACTTTAAAATTCTATTACATCATTAACGGATCAGATCAATTGTAATCCAAATTCAACCCGTTTAAATATAATCGGGGTGGGCTAGTAAATGGATCGGATTGATAGGTCGAAAAAAATTTAATTTGGGGGTCAATCGGATTGAAACTCAAATGGCAGCACTACCTGGGACGAAAGTTATGAAATTTAAAAAACTGATACTCATTTGTAATTATTCATTTACCTTGGACTGCAAAATGTAATTTATCAAAAATAATTTATTTATATTATATGAATATGTGTTTGAACATCCTATAGTATATCATAGTAAATCTACCATACTGATGTAACATAAAGTTATTCAAATATGTATTCGTACATCATATAAATAAAATATTATCTTAAAAAAATTAAATTAGAGTAATTTTCGTAATATTGTAAATTAAATTTTTAAGACATTTATATAGTGGACACAAAAATTAGGCTAATTTATGAATTTTATTATAAATCTCAAAATATTACAGATATTACATGTAAAATAGTTATTTTTTTCATTTTTTACATCATGCAGTAAATTCTATTAGAAAATTTAACCATAGTTAAATCTCAACAAAATCTCAACCATTAATCGCATCATTTAACTATTGACCTTCATATTAGGGCATCGCGGAGCTGCATTGGTTCCGACGATAATGTATTCACGCGAGCATCACTCAGATGTTTGCATCTTCTTCCTACGCAGACATCGCGAGCAGGTATCAAACCTTTTTGAAGCCGACGATGATAGAACTCTGAAGCTGCAGGTGAGGTAATTTCATATCCATTATTACACTCTGAGTGATGCTCGTGTGAATACATTATCGCCGGAACCAATGCAGCTCCGCGATGCCCTAATATGAAACCTTCTTCTCTACGTACCTCTGAACACCGCGGTATTTCACCATTAAGATTTTGTTAAACTGGACTAATAAACTTATAAAATTATTGTACTTTTAATTTTCCATTAACATAAAGTGTTATGAAACAAATTACTAAACCTTAGTTTGAGAAATTTGGAATTTAAATAAAGTAGATCATCTATTGAGGCCCAACTAAAGTTGAAGCTGATAAAATGCAGAAATTAATAATGCCAAGTAAAGATCGATAATTTAAATTTCAAACGCATAATACAACAGTGGAGCATTTACATAAACTAAAACAGCTAGCATTGATTATAGAACGTAATCACCAGCAGTTGCTGCTGGCTGGTCTCTCATAATAAGAAAAAAGAGTTCACAATAAGCAGATTGATAACACGCACACATTAACTTGTACAACTTTTGATTCATTATGCATAAACTCACCACACAATTAACTCAACTACACACACGCGCACGCACGCACATAACACATACATATATATAGAAAGTTTGCAGGAGATCTAACAATTCAATTCATCGGGTACGTACGAGACTTGTTCTCATCAATAATATTATTCCAATTAATCAATGATTGTGGCATCCGAAGATCTTATTGCAACCTCTGGCGTAGGGTTGCCCTGGCTTAGGTGTGGTGACTGCGGGATGATTCGGGTTACGAATAGCATTGTAGGTTATGTGATTTTTTGATGACCCCTGCCCCACTAGTGTACCCCACACATCACCTGGAACGGCCAGCACATCCTCGTCCAAGCAGTAGTACTGTTTCCCCACCACAGCAACCGCAGCAGCAATGGCAGGAGAAGATGAATAACTACTAATCATGTAACCAGGGCCGCCGCTGCATCCGAGGAGATGTTGATCGGGAACAATCATAGGCATGCACACAGCACAACCCACGCCATAAATCATGATGCTCACAAGAACATGCTGCACTAGTACTCTATGATGAGCAGATCTTCTAATTTTCAGCATCATTAATTATTAGCAAGCTCTTCTGCATGCCCTCGCTATTCTGTATAATTTGTTATCAATGTGAGATTCAATCGATGCCCAGGCAGTCTGTTATATACATATATATATATATATATTTAGGGAGAGAGAAAGAGTTGAGCAGGGCAGGGTTAACTACTACTTTAATAAAGACATTGTACGTAGCTTATTGGTTACAAAAGATAGTAGGAAGCTGGCACTGAAATAATTGAATGCTTCTTTACTTTAGCAGAGAAACAGAGATGTCTCACCAACCCAGCGTAGCTTAGCCTGCATAGATGACAGATATTAGATCACTAGCTACTTGAGTAATAATATTTTTGGTTATTTATGTGCAAGCTTAAACCATTTTTTATGTCCTAAAGTAGTACAACTATCACTGATCAATGGATTGGCGCCTGCTTTTTTATGGTTAATAAAGGGCATCTACTCGATCCTTAGCATAAAGACTAAAGATTAAAAGGCCTACAAGCCTTTAGCATCCATTTCCCTCGGAAAAGAAGAACCACATGGTGACATCCCACTTGAAAGATGCAAATTTATTAAGGTAGGGTAATTAGGAGATAAGTTTTGGATCAAATTAATTAAACATGATCTGCTGGGATATATACTTATAATTTGCTACCTGTATGAAAGCACTAGCTAGTTCATTTTCAAACATGGGTTAGGCTCGTGTAATGCTGGGCTGGTTGGAGTGCTTAAATGGATTGCTGATATTTTATTTGGGCACCTCTAGACTTAATCCACCCTCTATTAATTAAGTCCGCATAACTTCTTAAAATAATCATATTTAAGTAATTAATTACTGATTTTTACATTAATTAATGCATGTTGAGACTTTGCTCTCCATTACACCTAAATGCAGAGATAATAAATTCATGCGATTGAATAAATACTACAAATAGAATAAAACAACACAAAATAATTCCCAATTACGACCATCCTCACTAATTGGGCACCTCTCAACGAACTAGACACCTGACAAGACAAAAGATGGGGCAGTAAATTACGAGCAAGAATCTAGAAAATAGAACATGAGTGGGACGAAAGGAACGGTAGCTTGGTTAAATGCAAAGATTGCCCAAATATTACTTCAACAAACTACATCAATATCCACTAATGAATCTATCAAAAAATAGAAAGCCATTGTCAACCGTGAATTTTCTTCTGCATGAGAAGATCAAAACACATAAACAAAAACACCCACACGAGTGAATCCAAGCTAAAACTAATCTCGCATTTTCATAGAAATACACTGGACTGATCTTTCCATAAGTCGACAATTTACCTAAAACTTGTCAGAATTTAGGCATTGGAAATTTGATAAAATGCCACACATCTCTCCAATGTAATGTACAATTTAGGTCGGAAGCAATTGCCGAGGCGTGGGGTAAGACTTGTGCATAAGTGGCAAACTCACCGAGTTCATTTAGCTCCAATAGTCACAATAAGTAGAGACCCGCATCCGTCGCAGGGATTAAGAATGATGGATCTTTCACAAGGTTAAGCCATAGACACAAATGACATGTCCACCCAAATTAAATGATAGGACTCACGATAAGGCTTGATAGTGTGCCCCATCTGGAACACGACACCACCTAGCAGTAAATCCATAGAACTGTCACTATTACTGTGCTAAAATAGCTCATTCTCATACAGATGAACGACATGCAGCACGACTAGTGTGAGCATTATCATCAATATCACTATCATTATATTAAAATATTTTCAAACTAAACAAATAATTCTTATAATAAGTGGGCATATCAGAGGCAGTAGGTCACCGCTAAACAATTGTGTAAGTGATAGAAGATATGCCTTGCACAATCTCACAAGTTTGACTCTAGCTCTATTTGTTAGAGGGAAAAAAATGATTTGAAAAACTTTTGTAAAAAGTTTTGAAAAATATGTATGATATGAAATAAAGTGAATCAGTTATGTAAAAAATTATGTTAGATGTGAAATAAAGTGATTATTTATTTGTAGATATAGCTAAATGCTCACAAAATACATTAGGAAGCACATCCTCGCAATTGTCACGAAACTCACTTTGCTCCACATCCAACATATACCTTTCTAGGTCATCCTCTGCATTACCAACACCATCATAAGAATCAATGAAAAATCCTCTTATTGAGAATCATTGTGATGGTGTTTCTAATGCGGAGACATAAGAATCACAAAGAATAATATCACCCATAAGAATCACTCTCTCATCTTATGATATCACGTCACCCATAAGAATCATGGTTTTACATATGATTCTTATTGATGACACCATAATATGTTCAAGAAACGCCATCATAAGAATCATAGACCAGTTTTCACACACAGGAAATGATGATAGCTAGATATGGGTGACTCAACAAAGGTAGTCTACTACATACATATTCTTTATCGAGAGCAGGTGTGAATATTATAGAGCCATGTCTCACTAAAAATAATGCAATGGAGAACTTAGGCACTATATTACAATATATGTACCTATCATAAGTGCCTTATGAAAGTGCAAAATTATATTGATAAGCAAACTCCAAACATATGCCATCAAAGTAGGTGAGAAAGTACAGGGCTTAGGATGGATTGTAGAATGGAGGTCTCAGCCTTTCAAAACTTCAATGGAGATGAAGTTCACCATGCATTCATCACTCACATCAATTCTGAGGGCACAAGCACCACTAGTCAGTCATGTGGATACTGAAAAAGCTTGTATTATTCACTTTGAAAGTACTAACTATGGCATTGTGATGAAATCCATGAAGGCTATGTGATTAGATAGGGAGTAGATTCGCCCTTATAGATGTGTAAAATCTATGATTAATTAGATTTGACATACAAGGAAAGTGAGGGCCCATAGTTCCATGTTTGAAGAGTAGTAATAAGTTCGTAGGTTTCATAAATAGGAAATTCATGATGGAAGATAAGGTTAGTAATAATTAATTATATAAATGCCATGAAGTGCAAGATGCATAGAGTGTGATGTGTTTGACATGAAAACAACACCAAATAATACAAGAATCGTCTATTAGTTCAGTAATTATAGAATAAACTTCATATGATGCAGGCACGTAGAGTTATGACATACCTATGAATATAAGGGATAACCTAGCTAGTGGTGAATACAAATAAAGATCTCTCCATGAATATCAAAGAAGCGTAGATATATCTGTGCATCTTAATATGCCATGTCATGACATGTCTTCATGTTCACATATTATATTCGTACTTCCTAGGAGGTGCGCATTGAACGGTTTAAACTAAAAAACCAATCCGACTTGATTAAATTTGATTTGGTTTAAAATATGTCGACGTGGTTAATAATTTGATAATTCATTTTTTTTTAGTTAAATGATTTCAGTTCGAATTCTTGTATTTGAAAACCAAACCAATCAAATTAATCAAAATTTCACATACTATCATGTAATAATGTACTCGAAATTATATAAACTAGTCATGAATTTTTTTTTAAGTTATAATATCTATTATTTTTTGGGGAAATATTCTTAATCTTTATGGCTATAAAATCTTGTAGTAATATTCTATATATTTTTAAAAATTTTAATTTTTAGAGATAACTAATTAAAAAAAAAATTATGATTTTCATTGAATCAAACCGAAAAATTAAATTTTATTTGATTGATTTGGTTTTCGATTTATAGTCTCATTTGATTTGCTTGAATTTTAAAATTTTAAAATAGAATTCGATCTTTTTTCTCTGCTTAGTTAACCAAACCGACCAACCAACCAATCAAATGCACACCCTTAGTACTTCCTAAGTATTTCTATTGGCGTATTCGTGTCCTACAATTTGAGAAGAAGTATCAGCATGTCATATCATGTCCATGCTTCCTAGATGAATATCTTATAAAAAAATGTCATCGACACAATTAGATCCCATCCCCACATTTTAGTACCGAGTAAACGTAGATTTATCACAATAAAGCACATGAATAAGATATTAATACAAGAAACTAAAAGCTTTCAATTGTACTTTAGAAACTAGAATAGCTTGCACTAGTTCATCAATTATACTAAACATAGAGATGTGCTTCAATGTCATTGATATTGTACATAAGTAATGCATTATTCTCAAGTCAACTGGAAGATTCAAAATAAGAAAATGATTAGGGGTTGGCTAAAAAATATTGTCGAGTCACTTGACAAACAGTTGCCTGCGTCTTCTGCTAGACTTACATTTCAAACTAGATGATAATGCTGCTTCATCACTAATAATGTCATCAATCAGATCCTTAAATATTGACCGTTCAACATCCAAGACAATACAAAGCACTTCATTACTGCAATCACTCCACCCAATTGATATTCTCGGTTCTTGTTCTCCAGTTATATTGCTCTCCTCATCACTAATCTCATCCTTCGTACTCTCTGCCTGAAGCTTGTCAAGCTCTGAACACAATTCTTTCAGCAGCTGCTGCCCACTTGAAAACCTTCCTATGACTTTGCTCCTGGCTTCCAAGCAACTTAGTTCCAGCTTCTGACCAAGAACCTCATTCACAACATCAAAAACAAGCTTCCTGTGCAGCTTCTCCAGTTCATAATTTGACTTCCGGCATGTACTTTCATTGTTTAAGGTTTCAGACTTTGGCAGTCGGCTTGATTTTGTCAGCTCGAGAACTAGAAACAGGTCAGAGTTAATAGGAGGGATCTGGACGGGCATCAAACCCACCAATGGAGAGTTGATCAAGTCCTTCATCAGAAGGCCAGAGGCTAATAATATCTCTGAGATGTATCGATGATCTGGGTTCTGGGTTTCACAAAGCGATGCAATGTGATCTGTAGTTGAACTGTTGTCAGTAGGTGAATTAAGCGCTCTGAGCTTCTGCATTAGGTTCTCAATGCTCTCAAGTTTCTTGTGATTAAACCCATAATCGATCTTTTCTGATTCCCAACACTCGCCTGAATCTAGAAGCAAACAAATTGTTTGGTTACATAAGTAGGTAGACAATAAGAAGTTTAATTTCTATTTAGCTATTATTATCATCACTATTTATTCATTCAGGCAGGGATCAGGCCCGGTTCTATAGAACAGGCAATAAACGTATACATCTACAAGCCATTATACGTGGCTTCCATAATTTAACCACTTGCTTCAAGACTGAATGCAAGCGCAACAAAAGAACTGTAACTGTGTGTAGGCTCTTACAAAAAAAGTTCACAACCTAGCTGAAACAAATAGCATTAATTACTTCTATAAGATAAGTTACGCCAAATAAACCAAGTCAAAGATAAGGCCAGTTCCACACCTGTCGAACCCTTTGAACTCCTCTTCAAAAGGGAAACTGGTGGCTCATCTTGGTAAAGTGAAGCATCTAAAACTGAGATTGGACTAGGCTGCTCAGGAGCCAAAGCAGCAAGCTTTAAGGTCAAAACTTCTTCACTGAAACCAATTGGAGGATTCTGTGGATGCAGAAAAAACGCAATAGTTTCCGTGAACAATTAATGCAATTAAAAGTTTGAGAACAGCCAAAATATAATTTGAAAACTTGATTTTCTAATAAATATATATACACACACCAACACAAACATATGTTCAAATACTGCATGAACAGATACAACCTTCAACACTTTAATAATATGGACTATCGATGACACCAATTAGAATCAAGCTACCAGAACTTCAATTTCATTGCACGTACCTTCTGTTTTAACATGAAAGGGGCATCAGGAATAGGACTATGATTTTCCTGTGGGAAGGAAGAAAACTTCATGCCTGTCGATTTATCTGCACTTGTTACTTCTGCATCCTGTTTGAAGCTTATAATGCTGTCAGATCTCCGAGACATATCATTGCCCTGCTGATTCAAACTCCTAGTTTCAGTGTTTTCAATTACCTGAACATCATTATCTACTATTCTAGTTGGTCGGCGCCTAATTTTGTTTCTAGGAGAAACAGACTCAGGTGGCTGATTGATTGTAGGCATCCTCTGCTTGTTAACTGAATCAGGAGGAGGAGCACATGAACGCATTTTCCTTTCTACTTCAAGCTTTCTTTGCTGTAATCTAGGACTAACAGCATTGGTTGATTTTTCCAAGCTTCCAATACTTCCCCTAGAAGTTTGCTGAGGCATAGATGAACAAAGCTCAGTTCTTGACCGACCTCTTTGAACAGCTTCTTCAGTCTTGGCTATCATTCTAGGACTTGGTTTTGGAGCGCATTCTTTTGCAAATTTGCCAGGAGCAAAAGCTTTCTTTTTATCCACAGGCTCCTGAGTATGCAACCTATGAAGACGTGTCAAGTCATGAAGAGGAATGACAGAAGTGCTGGAGAAGTCTGATCTGTTGAGTGATTTGGCGGGCTTCATGATAACAATTGGAGATTTATAGGTTTTTGTAGCATTGCCTCCTTTCATTGACCTAGGGAGAGGTGGCTTCCAAGCATCTGAGGACTGCATATTTTGATCACTCACAGTTGAAGCCAGCTCATTAGAGTTTTTATGGACTAATTTTTCAAAATATTGTTCATTCTTCTTGGATTTCAATAGGCCCTTCGCCTGCATGGCATCCAAAATTTGCTTGAGCGCCCTTAGATCCTTGTTCGAATCCCGGAACTCAAGCTCTTTCAATCTTTTCTCAATCTCACTATAAACAGTCTCATGCTGCTGGTTTAACTGGCCATCTCGACGAGTAAATGTTTTCTGTGAGCTTCGAAGCTTCTCTTGCCGCTTCCAAGGAGCAGGTTCAATTGGAGTCTTTGCAGTAGAAAGAGGCTTCATGATCATTTCAGGATGCTTTATCCAAGGTTTATTTGTATCCTTGTGTGAGCACCTGGAAGAACCCAAAGATTGTAGTTCATACTTAGATGCACGAAATGAGTTTTGTGAGTAATTGCTAACATTTTGGACACTTGAAGATTCCGGTTCTTTAGTTGCTGAACTCTTCAAATTCTTCACCTCCTCCCAAGATACTGAACTTAAGGTGGGCAATGTATCCAAGCCCATTAACTTGGCAACAACGCTGGGAGTAGTCCTTTGGATTCCCGGTTCTTTTTGAGTAATTGGAGGATCAGGGCTTCTTTGCTTGATGCTACTTCGACTTAGATCATTCAGCATAGAATTAGAACTCCTCAATGAACTTTCCTTGCTATCTAGAGATAGCCGTGGGAGCTCTCTGTGTTTTGATGCAGTTCTACCACTCTCCCAGGAATCAAGAAGAGTGTGTGCGATCTCTCTTCCATCATAAGAGAATCGAGGAGCATCCTTTGATACATGACGGAAAGGGGATTCTTTGGCTTCAAATGATGACCTTGATGGCTCCATGTCCCCAGATTTCTGCGGAGCTTTCTTAAGCTTCGTAAGAGTTTGAAAGGATTCATTGAGGTCCAGAGGTGATCTTGGTTTTTCATTAGTAGCAATCACATAAGATCCAGTTGTTGACTTAGCCAATATCACGGGCCTTGGAGAATCCATATTATTTAGTACAGGCTGCTTCAAATCCCGTTTATATGATGTCTTAACTGATAGGCAGCGAGATTCTTTATTAATAGAGTCGGTCACAACATCTCGGATATCTTGGGACTGGTGATCATGCCGAGATGATGGATGTCGTGGCTCAGTCAGGAAAGCTTTAGCATGAATTTCTGAACGCTTCACATTGTTTGAGTTGTTCAGGGATCTGTCTGGAAAATTAGCTTGGTCCATGAAAAGATTTTCTTGGAGAGTTGATTTATTGCAGTCAACGGATGAAAAAGAAGAACAGGAGGAGGAAGAGAATGAAGTTCGGGATGATTCCATTGACATTCTTTGGTTTTCACTTGAGCTCTTGCTAATATTTTTCTCCTGCAACACAGAAAATTGGTTATAAGACTCTATACAAAGTCAGAGAGAGTATCAGATTAGAAAAGCTATTTCTCATTGAAGTGCATCAGACACCTCACCAGATATAACTGAGGAGAGCATGCAACATGATCTGCTTTAACGCTGCAAGCATTTACTGAGGAATGTCCTAAAAAAGAAGGGCAAAACAGCATAACGTTAAGTACCTTCCAGACTGGAAAATAGAATCGACAAACAAATTGTAAAAGAAAATTACAGATTCACGTTAAGCACAATATAGAATGGATGCACACAATGCCTCGTACTCCATTAGAGGAACCAGAAAAAAAACTAATAAGACAAGCTTATCAAAAAAGTATAAATGTGACTCAAGTGTCCATCATTTTAAAAATACTACAAAAACAATGCAGTATAACTTTCAATAATAATAATAATAATAATGCAGTGTCCTTGGGGGTAGCCTGAGCAGCTCTCTTCATCCGAAACAATAAACAGAACAATCCCTGCACTCAGTTAAATGGGTGTGAATACGACATACAAAAACCAGAAGCATAAATTCCACTTAACCAAAAACGAATGATTTCCAAATCTATGCCAAAACAAAGCAGCAGGATTTGTGAATCCATGACATTCATGAATCATAAATTAATCAGTCAGGCTCTTCCTTCTCTGCGGTTTCTAAGAGAGCAAGTTTTTTTAGAAAATTAGATGAAAAAATGCCAAATGAAAATTTGTGAAATATGTTAACTGGACTGAAACTTCCGAATCTACTTTAAGCTTTCAGGAGGAACATGGAGAATGCCATGGATACATCTCTTCATAATTAATTGCAGGAAAGTATCTGCAACAGAAGCAAATGAAAGAAATGTTTTCTACAAAACGTACAACTATGACTACAGTAACTTATGCATGGAATTAAAATAAGGCAAACCTGATGGGAGCCTCTTATTGTGACGAACGTTGAATTGTCTCCCACTGAGCAGATGATGACGATCAAACATTTGAAAGATCCCAGTCATGCATCCAATTTGCTTCTGCAACTCAGAAGTGTCTTCTCTGAATTCATGGAGAAAATTTGCAGACATAGCTCAGTTTCTCAACCCAACCACAGAATAGAAGCCACCACTAGCAGAAGAGATTGAAGCTGCAACTCCAAACCTATAGTTTATGAACAACGCCTAAATCTAGGGTTTCAGGAAAACCTTAGAGCATCTTCATTTACTCGGAACAGTTCCAACCCCATCAACTAACACCAACAGCAGTAAACCACAACCGCGACTCTTTACGCATTAAAACATTGCCCTCTTCAAACAACCGAACAACTCTTTTACAGCGGCATCCAATTCATATTGGCGTGAAGGCCATTACTGCGATAAACTTTCACGCCCCTATATTCCCCAAAACGGCTCAGAAAAAATTGGTTTTCACACACGGAGATCAATCCCTATGAACACAAGATGCCAAATTGGAAGAACCCAAAAGCAGAAACATCCTCCAAAATGACTCAGACCACCATTCTTCAAAGAAAAACGAATGCTTTCAATTAAACAAATAAGCCCAGACAACCTATCAGGAGAGAGAGAGAGAGAGAGGAGCGCAGAAGAAGAAAAAGTACTAAAAAAGGAGGAGGAATCCCAGGCCACCGAGCCCAAGGCGTGCTGCTATTCTGTTCTCTTTCAGGTTGCTATTCTAAAGAGAAGCAGAAGGTGAGATGAAGAGAACGAGATCGCCAAAACCACCACTCGGAACGGAGAGCGCTGAAACAAATTGGTTGAGCGTTTTATTATATGGCAAGTGGGGGTGGAGACTGGAGAGGGAGGGAGAGAGCTCTGTTGGTCAGTGAGTAACAAAACTAATTCATTTAGATTGCGAGTATGAAAGAGATGAGTGGGTCAGAAGTGTGGCCTCGGTGCCTCCTCTCTCTGAGCGTACCATGTGGGATTAATCAATGTTTGTGGGGGCTATTGGTTGCCTTCGTGACATGAGCATGTGATTGCTGTCAGGAGTTAGACAATAAAAGAGAGTGGTGGGCTTTATTTCGCTCTAGAAAAAAACTTTCTTTCCCACTGTCATTTTCTCCTCTTTCCCTTTTCTTTACTTCACACTCATCTTCAATCTTCAATGCTTTCCCACTGTCATTTTCTCCACTTTCCTTTTCTTGACTTCACTCGCCTTTTCATCACCAAAATGCCCCCTCATGAAAGAGAAAGAGAAAGAGAGAGAGAGAGAGATACATGGATGAAGTTTCCCTAATTGACTGTAACCGAATGAGCGGGTTTCTCACCTTTTATCCTTTCAAGATTTTGATTCCATATCAAGAAAGAATCTACACAGTTCTTCTTCTATTTTTAATCATTGGATTAGACTCATCATAATATATAAGTTTCTAATTAACAGAATGGTTAAGGTATTAATCTAGTGATTAAAAAGTGGGTGACCACATTTTAAGTTAGGGGCTGGGATTCTATCAGAAACATTTATAAAAAAAAAAAAAAAGGTTATGGGCTAGGGATGAGTTGGCAAGAGTATTAATATTAATGCATCATCTTATCATATAATTAATTAAACAGCTCATATGCCATAATAAGATAGGTTAAAATCTAAAAAAAAAAAATCTGAACAACTAAAACTTGACAGTTGAAAACTACCACCTCTTAATATTATGGGCCCAAACAATACAACTATCACTCTTTTTTTACTAAAATAAATTTTGAAGCATCTTTAGAAAGTGTGGGCCAGCTCTGAGGTAGATTATTATACAACAGCACTGTTGCTTAGAGTTTGAACTAGTGCTAATTGTCTCTATAGTCCATGTAGATATACAGCACTGTTCTTCCTTGATGGAATACGACCCAAGTAAAGAGTCCTTCAAGGGACCATTTTTATCATGTTTCTTTATCCGTAGGTTTCACTCCACAAATTATTATAACATTACAAAATTTTGAGAGCTCATTATAATCACACCTTCATTTTTTTTATCACTTGATTTCAGCTTGATCATCTAAGCTTATTGAAGAGCCATATCATTCGGTGAAAACTTTTGGTTCGTATTTTGTATCAAGGAACTTGTTGATTGGGTGTTAATTTTTATCCATTCCACAAATGTGACTAATAAATGTATATTTATTTATCTCACATTAATAGAATCAGTTTTTATAATCTAGTATTAAAAACCAACAAATAAATTAAAATCAAAACTCATTTAACATCATATATATATATATGTATTATTGTAAATGAAGTATTTGTCATCTATATACTTGTGAAAAGTAAACGAATTTATTTCATTTTTTTTTTTGATCTCCTCTAATCCTGGATTCTGATCTTGAGTGCAGGATTAGGATCAAAAAGACTATTCGAACTCTACTTTCGAGAGGACAATGATCTTCAAGAAACAAAAAAAAAAAAAAAAACCCATCATTTCGCCAGCACTCATTTCATTCGAATGCATTACTCATGCATCATTCCGTGTTAGATATCAATACATACATATTGTTCAAAGAAAAAAGCAAAGCATAATTGAGGGGCCATCTTGTTCTATTATTTATTTACTTTTTCTTCTTTCTTTTTGTAATAATGAACATAAAAAAAGCAAAGAAAGTGATTGGTTAGAGGGGATGTCATTCCAAAAGCAAACAATCACTGCATAGTGACAAAGAAGAGTAGAAGACTGCTGACATATTTTATCCTTTTACGAGTAAGGCCAACCCCACTGTAATAGTCATATAACTGATAGGATGTGACATTGTCTAAAATGATAATTCATGTATACTCCCAACTCCAATTTTCTCTCATCATTTCTCTATCACATTCAAGTATTATTATCATTAACTTGCCCTCTGTTGGGTAAGGCAAATGAACTAATTTCCATAGTACTATACTGTTGATGCAAAAAATATACCAAAATAGAATGAAATGAGACGATAATTTTTACGTGAAAATCCGAGTGTCCGGGGGGAAAACCACGATGTCGTCTAGGCGATTTAAATCCACTAATTGAATCCCTTCTCTTACAAAGCTTGAGGGTCTCTAAATGGAGACCGAATGAGAACAAGAGAAAGAGAGGCAGCTCGGCCAGATAGAGAGAGAGAGAGCCAGAGAGACAGTGACCCCGACTTCTCCTCCTCCTCCTCCTTATTTATAACTTGGAGAGGAGGGAGCATAATATGCTGAGTTGACACAGTAGTACGGAAGATACGATCTTGTGATATATCTTTAAAAAGCTGTTCGACAAGGAGCTGCTGTTCGACCAAGGGCATTATAGAAGGTTCTAACATACTCCAAAGCAATGGATAAAACCTTTCCAAAAAAAAACAATGGAAAAAAGGTTAAGAGCCATGACTCAACTTTCATGAAATGGTAGAAGGTATTGATCTCTATGACTTGAGCATGTTTGTAATTTTGTTCTTTAATTTGACTTTAGTAATGAGGTAAAATACCTTAATTTGCTATCTCTCTATCAGAAATTTGAAATGCAATTAGTATAACTATGAGCAGTTGGCATAACTACATAAAACGAAAGGTTTAGAAGATTCGGGATTTGATTCTCAACAATGCATTCATAGAAGGGAGTCGGGTGAATTGTCAAGCACTGCCTTACACAGTGGAAAGTGGAAAAGGGACTAAGACTATAGATTCAAGTTTAGAGAAAGAACAAGTCAAAGCCTATATTGATGGACAAGCTTACTAGAATTATGGCAAGAAAGTCCATAAGAAAAGAGATAATAACCCCCCTCCCTCCCCCCGAAAAAAAAAAAAAAAAAATTAAAGAAGGTGAAGAGTCTATGGATATAATCATTGAAGAAGATCAACGCATTTTGGTGTTAAGCATTGATAGTATGATAAAGTCATGAATATTAGAGCTGGGGGTACGTTTTACTTTATCCTAAGAACTACTGTAACAATATAAAATAAGAAAATACTTTAGAAAGATTTATAAAGAATATGACGGGCTTTTGGAGATTGCAGTGAAAGATAATGTATAAGTCAAAAAAACAAATTGATCTTTTTGAAACTTGCATCATATTAGGTACATTTTTAGATTCAAGAAATTTAATTTTTATTGGTTAATTGGATAAAATAAATAACAATACTATATTTGTGGGTAATTCTTGTACGATCATATAGGTGCTATGATTTTTGTTAAATGAACAAACAGAATTACATTATATATAATTGATAGAACAAAGGTATTGTTAATTGGTAACACAAAAAAGAGCTCGAAATTGTGACATTATAAACTTGGTCATACGAGTGACAATATAGAACGAATGTGATGGTGCGTAAAGCTTCACCATCCAAGCTATAATCTGTGAGTGCATTATGGAAAAGCAAAGAATTCAATACACCAAAATTGAAAGAGGACCAAGCGCATGCATATTAGACTTGGTTCATGTTGACAGAGAGAGATGGAATTCTGAGGATTAGCGGCACGCAACGTTTCTAACCCAAAATTTCAGCGTCAGAGAGATAGTAATCATCCAGAAAAAAACTAAGAGATTTAAGGTAGTTCAGGGATAGCTTCCCCTATATCCACCAGAAAGTCAAGAGAAAAGTGTTACTAAAACTCAAGAAAGTTTGGTCAGAGGACCAGTACAAGAAGAAAGAAAAAAGAATGCAAACTTTGTCCTCGATGGTGCTCGGGGGAATCCGATTCTCTTCTAGTCTTCCCTTTCTGATCTCAGACGTTATTTTTTAATGTGTCGTCCTGTCTAATCTCTCGTCTTTCAATTAATTCTTGCCAATAGCCACGCCAGGAAATTAAGAACATAAATCCAGTAGCCCAAACAAGATGGCCAAATAAGAACATCCACGCCCAGACCGATAAACTATTCATACCAAAAGGGTTATATCCATTGATAAGTTGTGAAGAGTTTAACCATAAATAATCTCTTAACCATCCCATCAAATAAGTGGAGGATTCATTAAATTGGGACCTTCTAATGGAAAAATAAAATTTAATGAAGATTTGGTTCATCCCACTCATACCCGTCATGGGCATCCTGTTTTTCTATTTTCTATGAACTTATATATAACTATTGAAAGTCGGGATATTATACATAATGTGAAATTCCAACAAAAAGTTTGATTTTAGTGGCATTTATAGATAAGTTGTAGTAAAGTTCAACAGATGCCCAAATATCATGGCCGGCGTCACAGGAAGCTAAACCATCTTGGCCGAGGTTAGAGATCTGCAAAAGCAAAGCATGATGAGCCAAATATCGTGACTGATGAACGAAACATCGTGTAGTATGATAAGTAAAGTGCCTTCAAATGTCACGTGTACGGCTGAGATTCAACGCTAAATCCAAGTGTAAACATCAGCCCCCCGCATGAATGAGCGTGAAAATTTATGTGAGCCCAGTTATACATCAATGGTCAAGTGGAAGAGTGCGTTGCTCGAGGCCACAAAAATGACATAATCTTAAAGCATTGCCCCGCCGAATTGCAGTATGCTCATTTTGATTCCTTGTATTTGTAAATATGGGCCAAGGTTTTCAAGAGTCAATGCCTCAGCCGCACAGGAGCTAAAGAAGAGGGCGACGACTTAAGCGCCGCCATTGTAATCAGTAGAAGTGGTGAAGGCCTGCAAAATCAGCTTAGAAGGCAGAGGAAATAGGTTAGATGGGATCAGGAAAGCCCAAAAAAGACTAGCATCTACTTTGAAAAATCACTGCAGTTGATCTCTCCAAGTAGATCCCCTTGTTTGGCTATTAATCTCGTGCATAGAGAAAGAAGGGTTGGAATAGTCTTGATGAGGTTATCCAACAGTTGTTTAACCTTTTGGATAACCCTAAAGAGTATTCCTAGACATAAGGCTATACACGAGATCCAAAATATATTTGTATGAAAACTGTAAATGAGGATTTGAGCATTAATGAAATTCATTTTACATACCTGTTGGGATGACATGTATGAATTTCCGATAAGGCCATAGTGGTTTGTATCACGAACAATTCTGGAGGCTTGTAAATTTTTTGAAAACTTCTCTATGTAATGTGAATAACAGTAGTTCATCCACAATTGATTCCAAATGTTAACCAAATAGATGAATTCCAGAAAAAACATGTTGCGCTTAATCAGATAATATACTGAGAGTGAAATCCAGTTGATCAACTCAATTGTAATAGCCATAATGTTGGACTTGTGCGTCTACCATTTTCTCGTTTTCAATTGGAGCATCAAGAAAATATTGATGAAGAGAGATGGAGTTCTGACAATTAGTGGCATGCAATGTTTCTAGCCCAGAATTTCAGTGTCAGAGAGATAGTAATCATTCAAGAAAATATACAAGGATTTAAGGTGATTCAGGGATAGCTTCCCCTATATTCACAGGAGAATCAAGAGAAAAGTATCACTAAAGCTCAAGAAAGTTTGGTCAAAGGACCAGTAAAAGAAGAAAGAAAAAAGAATACAAGCTTTGTCCTCAATGGTGCTCGGGAGAATCTGATTCTCTTCTAGTGTTCTCTTTCTGATGTCAGGCGTTATTTTTTTATGTGTTGTCCCGTCTGATCTCTCCTCTCTAGAGCTCCGCCCAATGGTAATTATAGGTAAGCTGTAATGGAGTTCAGCGAGTTTTTCGCGCTGAAATATTGTATTTGTTGACTCCATGCTGTCGAATATTATAACCACTAGATCCATACTGTAGGCCCCACCATTGTCGGTTCCAAGAAAATTGTCGGTAGTGACAAAGGCATACGGGTCCTTGGATTGCATGACTGGTGGGAGTCTGTGCTAATAGAAGCTGTGCAGACGTGATAGTCTCCACTGGGATGAGACGGTGACAGCTGAGGATAAACAAACATCGTGGCCAATTTTACTGGGAGATACGGATACCCAATTATCATGGCCGATGTCACAGAAAGATGAACCATCGTGGCCGAGATTAGAGATCTACGAAAGCAAAGTATAATCAGTCAAATATTGCGACTGACAAATGAAATATCATGTACGATGATAAGTAAAGTGAGCCTTAAGATACCACGTGTATGGCTGAAATTCAATACTGAATCCAAGTGTAAACAGTTCATGGGATGTGTAAGGAGGTATGCTTGTACATTCTCTCTGAAGATCTCACTAGTAGGTGACTTTCTTTGTTTGATGACTCCTTGGAAAGTACCAAATTTATTATTTTTTGATATTTTTTCAAATTTTAAGAAGTTGAAGACTAGCGTATAAAATAAAAGTAGTTTGAAGGTCAAGTACTTGGAGATAGACGATGCTGATGAGTATACTAATGAGTTCAAGGATTTCAATATAATGAATAACATCGAGACAAATAGAACACTACTTAAAATGCTACAGTAGCATGAAATGGCAGAAAAAGATGAAAATAACTCTGAATGAACATTCTAGAAGTATAAAATTCTTTGTAGAATTGCTCAAATCCTTCCAGGTAGAGAGACGAGCATGACAATGTATGTAACCAATATTCAGCCTCTAGTTTAACGAATTATTTAAACTCAATTTGTTCAATTTTTAATACTTGCATAAATGTTAATAACATGCCAAAAAAAGAAGTTAAAAATTTAACTAAGGGGGCATCTAATTCAATAGTATAATGATGTTATGTTACGTTATTTAAAAAAATAATTATTTAATTTGATGACATGTGTAGATAATCTTCTAAAAGATTATGAAAAATGTCACTCAAAAAATGACAATTAGATACCACGACATCATTGAACAAAATACCCCCTAAAAGAAAAGACTACAAGAAGAAGAAAAAGTTCCCTCGAAAGCATCAACTGGTTAGGCTCAATCACAGCATCCATGACGCAGCATCTATTGCTACCTCTCATATAAGTTATAACATTAGGCAATTGAATATATGCTAAAAGGAATGAATCATGACATGCTTTTTTGTCTTAACAGCGCCTTACAGAAGATTAATGAGATCTTTGGCCATTTCTTTAAACCCCTAGGAATTATCAATTCATGATTGTTCATGCTTGGTCATCTCACAATCTTTTTTTTCATTGCTAATCACTCATCCCCTTGATATTGCTTAAAAATCAGGGCATCTAATTCCATGCCCCTCATATTTTTCATGCAACACTTGTGTACATATGTGATGCTAATGCATGCAATTATATATGGACCTAGCTAGCTATTTTTATTAGCAAATGCATATAGGGTGTTGTTTATAAAAAGAGATAAGAATGAGGGCTCAGCCCACATGGATAAGAGTACTTGTTCACAACATCACATGGTGGTGGGGTTTAGGGTAGCCCTATTGCAAGCAGGACCAGACGGACAGACTCAAACCCAATCATCCCAAGCACGTTCCAAAATAACCAGAATAATATGGCATTAGCTGGCTAGCTAGATTGGCCACATGATCATATTCTAATTTCCTATCAACAACTCCCACTACTCTTTCCAAAGAAAACACCATCTGGCCTAGCGAGTGTAAGAGGAAACTTGGAAATCAGCCACAGATCTTCATCATAAAGATACTCAAGAGTTGTTTCCACTTTAACAAGCGCATTATATATGAATTAGGTTGCAACTTCCATTTAACAATCTTCTTCCCATAGTCTTCGTCATTTTTTCTGGTCAGACCTATTATCGCTACCAAGGATGTAACCTTATTTTGGGTAAACCTCATACAATTACGTGTTCTATCTTATTTATACATGCAATTTATGTAGATTTCTTGGTTTCATTGCCATCATCATGAATATTCTTGTATTCATTTTGGGAGTTCATTTGTTTATTTCCAATGCCAGATTCATCTAAAATCCTATTCTCCTTAATTGCTTTCTTATCTAGTACACATACTACCACTATTATAGAGTTTAGAAAAGAGTCCTTATCATATATCTACAATAACTAACAATAAATTGAACAATCATGATTTAAAATCTTAATGAATTAGATTATTTAGTATATTAAGGATAAATCTATTAGATAATTTGGTAAATTAAAATCCTAAATTATAATTGATCAATTTATTAGCCTGTTATTAGAGCTTATAGCATTTTTCTTTAGAAATAACAGAAGAACAAATAATCAAGAAAGAAAGAATACTAATAGAAAAAGTTCGACACAATTGAAACAAATTCAACCCAACCCAAATAGAACGAAGAGAGTAGGTGAAGATCATATCATCCTACCTACCAAAGTTGAATTTTTTCCTCCCCAGCTACCAATAGTTAAAATTTTTATTTTCTAATGTATTTTATTTTTAAAGAAAACTTGATTTCATTCGAGAAAAAATCC
Organism: Apostasia shenzhenica; assembly: GCA_002786265.1. NCBI lineage: Eukaryota > Viridiplantae > Streptophyta > Magnoliopsida > Asparagales > Orchidaceae > Apostasia > Apostasia shenzhenica. The sequence goes on along the minus strand of KZ451888.1, from coordinate 332,450 downwards.
TTTAAGACTTACTATATTTAAAAAATCTTCTTCCTCTCTCCTCTTCTCTCTCTCTTTCTCTCACCACCAAGTTTCTATATTTTCAAACTCCCAAATTGCTTAAGTTTTTCTTTGAAAGGTTATCAACCCACGAGTTTTAAGTAGTTTTGGATCAAAACAGGACTTGCACAAATTTATTCTTGTATAACATAAAATGACAATCTAAAATAAAATTTCTATGAAGAAAAGCCTTCGGATGAAATTTGCAAAAAGATATAAGCCCTTAGAAGGACGTGAATGGGGTCATGAAGTTTTCAATTTTAACGATTGCCTCAGTATTAAAAGTCTTTCGTTGGAATGTGATAGAAAAGACTGATAAGAAGAACGTGAAAGTTTATATGATTGAGAAAGTAAGAATAAAAAGAATCAGCACACAAGACGAGCATTTTATTTATATAATTTATAGTCTATCCATACTCATGGTCAAACAAACAGCAAAGTTTCATATAATACAGGTCTCTAAGGTTACATTATATATGATATAGAACATATTACAGGAAACATATTGGGAAAACATGACAGAAAAAGAAGAAATAAACATATAACTAAATATGAAAAACTTACGACAATCATAACTTTTACTTGAAAAGAAGTTATGGGACATATAAAATGTTTACGAAAAGCTTTCGATGATCCGACAATGTTGTTTAGCAGGTTCTCTACCAAGTCTTATTTTGTAACTCCAAAATAGAGCATTTAAAGTAGTTTCAGTCCAATTCTAGTAATTTTTGTTAAGTTTCTAACCACAACACACCCTTAATTTTTGTTGGTGCTGAGCACTTTTCCCAAAAAGTCCAAGAAGTCCAAGCTGCTGTCCAACAGAAGTTGAAACGACACAAATGCAAAGTATATGACAGTAGCTAATAAGCATCAAGAGAAGATGCTTGAAGTCGGTAACATAGTTATGATCTCACTTTGGAAAGATCAAGATTTTTTAAGTTCTACTTGTTTAGCCATTTCAAAATTAACTTGATTAATTTTAATCTGATATATCACATCACATATAAAATTTAATATTAAAATTAACTATATTCCACATCATATACATAATTTAAAATAAAAAATTAATTTTATTTTACATCCTACATATATATCAAAATAAAAACTAACTTATATCACATACTTCACACATCCCAACATAATAACTGACTTTATTTCACATCATTCATAATTTTCAATAAAAAAAATATTTTCATCTAGATTTAATTTTAACTTTATTAAAATTAAATTTTACAAACAAACAAGCATGCAGAGCATTTGACATTTTGAATGTCGATTGAAACACTACATATAGTGAATCTTCCAGCATGCAAATTTATCTGAACCTCGGATGTAGAGCAAATTGTTGGAACCTTTTTGGAGAAACTTGACAAAAAAAAAACACAAAACAATAGTAAGAGAAACTTAAGACAACTTAAGCTTTCAATCCAGGAAGAGTTATGTGATTCATAGCATGCTTTTAGAGAGATCTTGATGCGACAAAATGATTAGTACATTCCCTACTAGTGCTTAATTTTTTATCACAAAAGATGCCAATTTAGAGTAAGTATCAAGTTAATTTTAGTAATGTTTCAAATTTCTACCTATCTTTTATTTTAGGGAGATCTACACATATGACACAAGAAGTTTTGTATATTACCTATATGCCACTTTCTTCATAAAATTTTAACTATAAGATGGCATGCATTTAAATTAAGAATTAATATTCAAAAATTTTTATAACATGCATATAAATAACCCTATATTTTATTGCCATTCTCTTAAGTTTTAATTCATTTAAGATTTCCCGTGGTAGCCAATATGACCTGAAAAAGTCAATTTTAGATTTTGTTTTTATTTTATGATAGTACTATGAAATAATCGAGTTGCCTAAAGGCTTGTATCATCCATTTTTAGCTATAATTAATAAAAATATTTTTGAGATTACACTCAGTATTTTGCTTCCCTCGCAATATCAAGATTTCTACGTAGGGCAGTAAATGAAGCGAGCTGATTTAAGCTTAGGTTTGTTTATGTTCAAGCTCATTCCAACTTTCCATATTCAATCTCATTTTTAACCACTATATTCAAGCACAGTTACAAATGAATAAGTTCGAGTCAAGCTCAAGCTCGTTCATGAATGAGCTACAAAGCTCCTTATCAAACCTACGTTCGCCTTTCGAGCTTCAAATCGAGTCGATTATCGCAGTACGTAAATGAACTCATATAAAACTTAATAATTAATCTTGTTTAAATATAATTCATTAACAATTACATAGATCAGCTTTTAAAAATCAATATTAGAATACTAAATATTAAATCAATATCTAGACTTAGAAGATTGTATTTTAATTAAATCTTAAATAAGTAATCAATTTAATTCTAAAAGAGCATCTAACTCTCAAGCCCCAAATCAATCTTATAATTGAACTATTTACTGAGATATAAATGAACCTATTTGTTGATATTGGGTTTCATATTATGTTGATGGAGGAGAAATGGATCGCTAAGAATTAGCAATTCGTGGCGTTTCTCATTGCCAACTCAGAGGAGGTACCAAAGATCATCCAGAAGGACACACGAGAATATAAGGTGGTTCAGAGATAGCTTCCCCTATGTCCACCGGAGGGTCAGAGAGAAGGGGTTTCATTAGTACTCCAAAGTATTTGGTCAGAGGACCAATACAAGAAGAAAAGGGAAGAATACAAGCTTTGTGCGTCCCTCTGGAGTACAATGAATTTTCGGGCTGGAATATTATAACTGGCGGCTCCATACTGTCGGCCCCATGCTTGCCAACTCCAAGAGGACAATTGATGGTGGCGAGAGCACGCGGGTTCTCAATCTGTGTGACTGGCGAGAATCGTGTGACCGAGAACCTGAATCTTAGTGGATGTCATGCTGATGTGACAGTCTCCACTAGGATGAGAGCAACAGCTATGGGTGAACAAACATCGTGGCCTAATATTGCTGACAGAGGCTGTGGGACAAACATCATGACCGACGTCGCAGGAAGCTGTGGATGATCCAATATCGTGGCCGACAGTACTGGCGAGTGTGGACCAAACATCGTGCCCGATAATACAGGAGGAAGTTGTAACTAAATATCGTGGCTGATGCTATAGGAATCTCGACATCGTCACCGATGGTTGGACTTGAAGTCAGACATCACTGCTTTTGCCGCATAGACACTCACATGTATGTTCCAGATGTGCTAGCACGAATCCAAATACAACACTATTTATGAACCTCATACGAATAATTCTTGAACATTAATAAGCTGAACAAAAGTATGTTCAAGCGCGTTCTTTTATTATTAGAGCATTTAAAATTGCCATCTATTTTTATTGCTGCCAGCCTTCCATACTTTGATAGCCTTGGATCTCCACCATGGAACTGATCGTGTATTCCTATTGTTTCCTGTGTCACTAAAATGGTTTATGATCTTTCTAAATCTTGTGAATTATCAAGTCTTTGAATACAAGTTGCGCCCAAGGCCACGTGGTTGAGGGCACGTCACAATTTTTCAAAAAAGGAAAACCAACTTTCAAAAAAATTATTCATGATCGTAGACAAATAATTCAACAGGAGCAAAGTTCATCTTCAGTTTCTAAACAAATTAAGGTTGAAATGACTTTCATAGTGAAACTCTTTTTAAAAAACTTTTGGGAATGGAATATAAGGTGAGGAGAGCAATGAAGCAAGTGCCCGCATAAAGAGGCACAGGCCCCTATGCACATGTGGCTTTGGTTTATTCTATATTAATCTCAAGTCATAACCGAAGAGAACATGTTAGGATGGTAAGGTTTATCACATGGGAAAAACACTAAAAATATATGCTCAAGGAGGCAGTTGAACAAGAAAGCCGGGTTTTTCTTTTAATCATTTTCCTCTTATTTAGTGTTCGTTTATATTTATATTTGACTTCATTTTTTTTTTCCTATAGTAGAAAAGTGTAATATACTTTAAATTAAATCACACATGAACTAAACAAAGTGTAAACTTTACAATTTTAATTAAATAAATTATCACTTCAATAAATATCTCATGTAGATTTAGGTGAATATAGCAATTTTCTTGCATTCTAAGAGAAAAGAAATGCTTAATGGGTTAGAAATTAAGCATCTTCCAGCTTTTCATACCAGATACGGTCAAAGATTTCATCACAAACGAGTCTTAGCCTCTAGAATTTGAGAAACTAATGCAGGAATCTAAATTGCTCTCCACGCTAACATATAATTGCTTTTCGTTGGATGACAGAGAATGAAGCTTAAACATTCATAATTGCTTTTGGACGGATGACAACAAATGAAGCTTAAACAAGTGCATTGCAATCCAAATGAATGAATGCTCTAGAGATCTTAATCCATATGAAGTAAACTAGATCTCATAAAGCAATCACACGCATACAAAGATCTAACAATATTCAGCACAAATTAAAGTTACATTCTCAGGAAATGATAAGACAGAAATTCACTGGATGAAGCAATTCCTAAATAAATACAAAGAAAGAAAAAAGTAGCTATTCAAAATCAAATGCAATAAAGTTCCTACTACTAACTCAAGAAGAGTTTAATAAAATAATCCAAAATTCCAAATATCCTTACAAAAAGGATGATCCCTGTCAAGTTCCAGGTCCCTTCAATTTTGAGTTCTAGCCAAGTAGCTCAAAACAGTCATTTGGTTTTGGTTGTAAGACATGCAACGATAACTTCTATCAAAAAAAAAGAAAAAAAAAAAGATGCAAGGATACAGAAGACAATTTGACAGTTTCCCGCAAAAGTTTCTTTATTCTACTTGATTCCACTTTTGTCCAATTGTTTCTTACAAATTTTCTCCTGTTTATAGGAGGGTACAATAATGTTTAGCAATAATATTTAGCATGCTCCCCATGTAGCCTTCCAGACTTCCCAGTACACACTTCACAGATTACAATAAAGTTCATGCAAACTAAACTTTATGTCCAATCAGGTGAAAGCATTCGGTGTGATTTGGGCAGCAGAACATTATGAGAAATACATCCAGATTTGCGGCGAAAGTATCAAAGTCGGGGGTTCTCAGAACATCAAGTCTCAAATATGAGTCGATGATGAGATCGTAGTGTCGCAATTTGAGATTTTGACCTTGAGGGCCATGAAGTTTTTGTTCCTAATTAATGTCGGTGCTTGTCCTCAGCTTTGATGTCCAACACCCCACATGTCGACATCTAGATATTGAAAAATATCAAGGTGTCAACACCAAGTGGATAACTCTGAGTTACCTTTCGTGCTTCAAAAAATTGTGGAATTCCTACTGGATACTCAAAGTTTCAATTACCGTATCAAAGACCTCAGTAAGACGAGCTGTCTCCTTGATGTAGAGAGTAGAAGAGTCAACTAAAATAGTATAGAAGTAAAGCTGAAATTGTTTGATAAAAAAAAGCTGAAATTGATTTCTGCATTCAGGTTTTGGGAGCTGAAATTGTTTCAGGTTCAAATTTTTAGAGCTCAAAATAAATGGAATTTCAGCAGCAAAAAACAGGTTTCAGCATGGAATTAAGCTACATATAACTAAATTTGGATCCCACCACTCAAACCCATGATCAGGAAACAAATAGTTACTAATTTCATCAGCTAAACTTTGAACAAATAGCTGAATTCTGCAGTCAAATTTCACCACATAGAAATAAAAGTTTTGCCAAGTACTTGGATTCAATACAAGAACAAGAAAGTTTAGCTAGGGACTGAAATGAAACTGAAGCGAATCAAAGTAGGGATTAAAAATGCAAATTGTTCAAACACTTTAGGATCAAACAAGAAACAAGATAGAATTAAGATAAATGGACTCAAAACAACAATCAATGGCTAAGGCGTCGATTGGCTTCAAACCCTTAGGAAACCTCTTTGATCTCCTCTTCAAGTTTCTTCTAGTTCAGATCCCCTCCACTCTAATACAGCCTCAGTAGCGTGGTGACTGGTCGACGTGGGAATTTGGAATCAGTGCACCCTCCGATCACCCCTAGCCAAAGAGCCCTAGAAACTTTCAAGAAGAGAGCCCTCGCCAATCCTCTTAGTGCTAATGTGTCCTCCCCTTTCAACCATTGGACGAGATCTTTAATGATACAATAGATGATATCAGTGCAGTTCATCATCTTTCATTTTAACCCTTAGATGAAGATCTCAATAATCTTATGGTTGCTGATTTTGAAATCCCATCATAGAAGGCCATTAGTGATCTTCCAACTCAAATGATGACCCAAATCCAAGCTAAATTGATCTAAGCTAGATCACCTTTTTTGAGTTGAACTCGATCTCTGTGAACCATCAGTAACAAAGAACCACAAAATATATGTCCACACAAAGATTAACATTTATTTCCTCGCTACAAGAATTCTCATAGTAAAATACACTAAGAAAATAAAATGCAAAAGTAACTACACTGAATTATTTAAGTAGCAGGCTCAATCCACCGAATCGAGTCGATAAAAACTAATGCTCCTACATCACTATATAACCCCTAAATGTCGGTATAACACACACTCGTTTATGGCTCAGATTGGGTAGCTTGTTAAGAATATTGGATGAGCTAGGATGTTGGTGCATTCCTCCTTATGTGGAAGACGATAAACCTGAGAAGGCTCATCGAATAAAGTATCCCTATAAACTAAACCTTGTAAAAAAGAGCTATTTTGAAAAGGCCATCTGTCACGAATGAAGAACAATTGTTCAAAAATAGTGATCTTTAACAAATTGGCAAAAAAGAGAAAGTTCTTTGATGAAGTGAAACTCAAAACGAGATTAGAACCAAACAAGTCTTTGAAGAATGAAGTTCTCGAACCAAGATAAGTGGACCTCGAATGAGAACAACATTGCGAAAGCTGGTCAGAGAGGAGATTTCTAAACTCAAAGAACAACTAGTTCATCTATTCTTCGATATGGAAATCCCTCAAAAAATTTAACTTTTGTTCTAGAAGATTAATAGAATCTATAAATGAATATGGAGGAGTGATCATGTCAACCTCCTGCCAATCTTTTATGCGAGATTGGCCACGTTGAACAACAACATGCAGTCATTCTTGTCAATTCGAAAGAGAAATGACCACATTACTCTTACTATATAATGAGCCAACAAGGGCAATGTAAGTGTGATACTGAAGAAGAGTGATGCTAATGTAGTGAAGATAGTGATTCATACACAGAGCATCTAATGATCCATCATTAGCAATAAAGTCCAATGATGAATGTCAATCATCCAAGTTAAATTCAGCCTCATGAAGCCATCGAAGAGAAGAGAACGACGTAGATAAGTTTTTCTCTTTTCTAACCACCTAAGAAAAGGGTCTAGATGATGAACTTATAATCCTCCAATGAGCCACTGGAGAAGAAACCCAAACGCATGCAAATTTACATCTAGTTGTCTGACTTGTGGCAACTGAGCACGAAGTTCCCATATAAAATTCTATGCAATTGTTTTCAAGTTATACAAGATCTTGTGAGGAGTATTTACGCATTTGCTCTTCTTTATTTATCCTAAAACAAAATACTATTTTTTGTCTCAAAAGGGTGTTGTATAGAAATTTTGTTTTTTTTTATCAGGTTGTTAAAAGTTTAGATTTCGAGCACCAACCATCATAGGATTTAGAACATCTCAACCTATCAAGTGAAGTGACAAAAAATACTGCAGAAGTTTCCTCAATCACGTGATGCCCACCAAAAATGCTTTAACTGTTGATAATTAAGGATGTATCACATTGGATTTTGAAGCAAATGATGACTAAACATTTCTCAAGTGGATGCAAGGAGCACACCTGTGTGCAAACTGGTTACCAATATTGGGCTTTCTGTTCACAACTTCTTGGTATTGACTCCTATTGTTACCACAATTGGACTGGGTTACCAAAATGTCGCCCAAGACTGCAAGTTACTTATAGATACCGAATTTAGGGTTTTTCTACTTTCGTTAGAAGCCTTTAATTTTTTTCACATCTTCTGGTCACATCATTATTGTGATGTTATTGCCATATCTTCCTACGAAAAAAAATAAAAACCTAAACTACAAATTTTATAATTTTCAAAAGCCCGTGATCTTAAAAGTTTGCGCACTACAAGCAATCCGTTTATAAAGCATATCTTACAAACCTAATTAACTTCATAAATCAATTATTCTACATCCACCATTTTGCAATCTAACATTTGTAATGTCTGAGATAATTAAAAATTGATTAAACCCATATGATCTCAAATTTTCTATTATCCAATATGTTTCTGAAAGGAAATCATAAGTATACTATATTGCTAACCAAACAACTATTAGCTTATTGCAAAAGTCGTGCTTTTGGCAAAGAAGGAACACAAATGAAGGGAGTGACAATATCATGTGGGTTTCCCCAATAAGGAAAAAGTACATTCTGCAAGAAACTTTGAAAATATGATCAAAATTAATAATGTATCATTTGGCAGCTACGCATCTCATAGTTACAATCATGTCCTTGAAATGTAAAAAATAGCAATGATAAATTTTTAAGTGTCACATCAGCTCCTTGATTCTATTTATACATTTCACACATCATCAATATCACAATTAAAAATCAGAATTTAGTTGAAGCCAAAAAGGTAACATCATTTCATCAAAAAAGAGGGTAACATCAAAAGAGGTTAGATTTATTTGTTGAACTAGTTTAATGTTATAACTTTAGTATACTCGAGGGGGAGAATGAATCTACATGCTCTTAAACAATATTTATAATATAAAAAAATTTATATATGACGCTACAAATTAATGAATTTTGTGATACAAATAAATAATGCTGCACTCTAAAAAGAGAAGAAAAAACAAAAAACACAAACAAAAATGATCATAACATGCCAAACCTATACAATTATCTATGAAAACTGTATCCGACTACTGCCATCTAAATAAACAGCAATGTTGCTATCAAGTAACCGATCCCTAAAAATCTGAAGTGTTTTACTCATCTAGTTTATTAGAAACCTATAATCCAAACACCAGTACGCAACAAAACTCCTGTAAGCAATTCAGATATCAAATTCAGGAAAGCCAATATATGTGCACTTTACAAAAAATTTAAAGCTGAAAGAAGAAAATACATTACCATTCTCATGAAAATGGAGTAGCATGACTCTCTATGATTTGGCAGTAGAAATTCCAATGCTGATTAGAAGCTGTTATTGCAGGTTGTCCAAAAGGATGCTCTGATACAAAATGTTGGACATCATCAGCAATAGCAAGCTTCTCAAGATAAAGTCGAAGCTCTCCATCTGGCCCTGCATTTGTGTACAAAAGTATAATGTGAAATGTTCATTATAAAAAACAGAACATATATTGCTAAATTCATGTAAGCGTCCTCACCCAAGGAATTGTCTCCGTGGTCATTGAAATGGTATGGTCGTGGAAAGATAGCAGTATGTGGCTGTTGAACAAAAGCATGTTATAATCAGTTGTTCCACTAAAAACTAGACAATTGCAATAAAAGATCAAAAAAAATAACATAAAAAGTAAAAGTAGAATTATAAATTACGGGATTGCAAAGGGCTTTGTATGGAGAATCATCTACAAGCAACGTATTAGATGGAGAATACTCCCCCTTCTTCCATGGAAGATCAGATTCTTCCTTGTTCCATAGTTTCTTTAGCTCCTTTAAAACTAAGGGTTTATGATGATTTTCAAGAGTTCTAACACCAGTACGAGTACATCTAGATTCGTCCTGCAATTATGAGAGTAGAAACATAGTAGTAAGATTAAATCTGAAAGGAAGCAAAAATAGAGGTAGAATAAGCAGCTAAAAAAAGAAGAGTATAATCTTTGTAGCATGGATGAAGTCTAATTCAAAACTCATGACTCAAGCCTCCATACCTTGAAAATTTTGAGGGACATATAATATATGTTAGGATTTCGGAATATTTGAATGCCAAAAACTAGGAGTCTGATAGAGATTAATTGGACTCCAAGATTATATTATAAAACTGGTTAACCTCCGCTCCATTATAAGAGAGCAAGCATCATTATAGCTTGAATCCTTGAATAAGATAATGAACATAGATGAAAAATCGCCAAACCACATAAATCTAATGTTCTTCTTTTTCACTATCTTTGATATTCAATCTAAGGGGCGGTTTAATTCAATATTATCTTGATGCTAAGTTAAATTATCTAGATATCCTAACATCTAAATGTTATTTTTACATGACAATTCTATAATTTTAAGAATTTTCTCTACACATGTCATCAAACTAAACAATTATTTTCTTTAGATAACATGACATAATATAAAAACAATATTAAACTAAATGCCCCCTTAACAGGAAATGAAATTTTATGGCCACATCTAATCTTCAAGTACACAAATATTCAAAAATTTGCTTATACATCTTACTAAGCTGCAGCAATAGGATGTTTCACTAGGTGGGCATATGCCAGAATTACGAAGATTGCATACAAAAGCATAGGCTTCCAATATTTCAAACTGCTTTTTAATACATTTTTGCACAAAATTAAGAGAGCTCTCTATCAATTTATAAATATTTTCCATTATCAATCACCATCTACAAGAAACCAAACCATTTTAAACATGCTTAAGTGAATGGAATAAAGTTTTACATCACTTTGAAGACTGAGAATAAAGTTGCCAATACATGATGGCTTACACAAGGTGAACATTACAAATCAAACTAGATGGATCAGCAAAAGAGCAAAAGGAAGCCAATAAAGCAAAGGTTTCAAATGGCTCCTAACATCACAACCATGGAATGTTTCCCATTCGCCACTATATAGAGTACCAGATGGAATCATACAAACAATGAAGAAGGAAACTCAAAATTTTGAAAGTCCACAACCAACTTAAAAGGGGATCAAGGGAAAAACTCCTAGCAAATTTTAAAACAATAAACCTTGCACATGTCAAATGATATAAGAATAAAAAATAAGCAAAATGAACATTAATTGATACAAGAATTCTCACCCAACAAAATAACAAATTATGTTTAAACTCCCCCATAAGGTAGTCAACAGCACTTTCAACATTATATCTACAGAAATTGAAGACAATCACAAGTTATTCAAATACTTAATGTAAAAGTATCTCAAATTGATGATTAGAATGCTAGGATAATTACTGAAGCCATACTTTCTTCTCGAGGACCAAATGCCTATATCAAAATTCTCAAAGCAGAACTTCAGAAAATCATCACAAAATGGCCTTTTAAAAACTGAGAGAAGAAAACAATAAAAATTAGCATTAGCCAATAAATATCAGGGACATAACGTAGACATTCACTTATGAAGTTTAAAGCTTTTCATGAGACTTACTCGGCTTTCCCCCAACCTTCTTTTCTACTCTATAAGCAGGTCTATAATCATTGACTATATCAGCAAGCAAACCATTCAGATCAAGGACAAGAAGCTTTTTCCTAGTGCAACTTGTCAATAATCTTTCTGGTTGAATAGACTTGAGTTCCTGTGCTTCTTTCACCTCCAAACATGGACTATCTTCAGAAGTGCAGCAACATGATAAAGAAGCTTCCTGCTCTGTCTCATTTACTCCATGAATAAAAATAGCTGCACAATCCAAAAGTTTTTCTACCAATATGTTAGTGACATTTCTAGACATTTACTCTCCACAGAGCATCTGGCATTTGAAAACCATTCTTACTTTTAGGGGTCTCCTTGTATGTATATTGGTTTGGCGGCTGGAAAGAGAAAGCAATCATCTCTACATCTTTAAGAGAGTCAATCTCATTATTGTGGTTTTTAGATTTTCCAGCAAAGGAATCTATGACACCCCTAATTGGTGAAGGAGGCAAACATGAGTCCACTTTGCAATTAGCGTAAGAAATTTTCCTGTTGCAATCAGTGGACATGGCAAAATAAATGGGATCCTCGTGAATCACCTCGGTTGAAAGCTCATTCTGCACACAGAAAAGGGAACTACAAATACTTTCTAAATGCTTAAGAAAATTCAATGAAATAGGATGTTTCAATAACATGGGGTCTGTTGAATGCAGCATTTATGGAGATGCAAAATGTTCCTTGATAGCACATTCAGCCAATATGAACCAAGCATATGTTCCTTGACAGCTAAGGTCATACCAACCTTATCAGCTGGAGCTGCAGTCCCTTCTTCCTTTCTAATTACGTCTGAGCACCTATGTCCCTTCTCAGACGAGAATGATCCAACCGCAAAAACTCTATCAAGCTTTCCTTCACAGTTTGCCTCAATATTTGCTTCTAGATCACCTTTTTCACCAACCAATGACATCAGTTTATAACTCGCAGCTGCTTCATGAATATTTTCACCGCCAAAATCCATCTCAAAAGTCTCTTTTGATTCATTTTTCATGTCAAAACTCTCACTGTTTTCCACTTTGCAATTTGCAGATATCATGCAGCATTTCTTCTGTGCATTAGGTTCATTACCTTCCATGCTCTTCGTGCCCTCCTCTATCATCTTTAGATGCCGGTGCTCTTCTTGATCTCCTGCATGATATTTTAATTAACATTTTCCTGACGCTTCCTCTTGAAAATTATGCAAAAAAATACTTTAAAAATCAAAGCTAGCTTTTAACTATAAGAAAACATACCAATTTTCCTCGAGTTGCATAATCTGACCTATGAAGTATAGATACAATACGAGGAACAACATGACACAACACAAATACGACATGACATGACAAATAATACAATAACAAAATTTGATAGATTGTAGTTTTACTTTTTTTTGACATGTAGTCAAGAACTTTAGATCAAACTAAAATGAGTACATACATCAAGGGAGACATACCTCACCAAATACAAAAAACTTTGCAATAGAAAATACATATTGATCCTTGTTTGTGCTTGATAGTGAAGATGATGCCACCCAAATGATTATTGCATGGTGTCTCTTTATGCCATGTCGATAGGTAGGGATCATCTGAAATACAAGGGTTTACGTATATCGTGACGAAGAAGGAGATCCCATGAAATTAATGGGAGACGCATGACATTTGTCATCCTAACTTTTATCTTCACGCCTATCAACAAAAAAGTAGCAAAAAGAGTAGCAAAAAGACAAACAATAATGACATGATAAAAAACCAAATAATGTCCTGGGCTTGAGAATGTGAAGTCAAAGCTTTCTCTTGGCTGCATAGATCTGCCTTCATAACAGTGTTGTAGGTTGTAGTCTCAATGGGAGTTCGTTTCATATGTGGGCTTGTCATTGTAGTACAAGGGAAACAATAGTACTCATTTGGGTAGGTCAAAGTCCTTATAAGGGAGGTGGTTTTTCTTGCTCCCCTACCATTCAGGTTCAAGAGAACCCCTACCTGCATTTTGCTTACCTAACCATCACAAAAACGTTGTCCGTCTTCTTTGAAGATATGTAGAGGAAGGGCTTTACTTCCATTCTTATTTTTATTTGCTATCGAAGTCAAGATATTAACAACTACAATTTTGTCTTTCTTCTTACTCTTAATGGAATTAGCCTTATCCCCGATGCCCCAACCTTTGACATATTCACACATTACACTAGAGTCATGTAAAGATCATGTTTTTCTATCATAGCATCCTCAATGTTATTGTTTCACTTTTGAAGGATTCGTGGTTTGGTACGTGCAATGGCCCTGAGATTTTTAGCTAGCTACAAATCGCTTGGGGATAATATGGAATTATTTTAGCTTTGCTTGCCCTATTGTTGCTCTACCCCCCTAACATCTTTGGATGTTACCCTTCCCCTTCGCACTGTTGCACTCAAGTTTGGGGCAAATTTTAGCGACCAACATCCAAGGCCCATCCTTCCTCTTATTTGATTCCATTGTTGCACTATCCAGCCATATCATGCGTGCAATGCTTTGTAGAGCTGTGCTTGCATTAGGTTCAACCTAATTCCACATCTAATTGGTGGTAGTTTCACCATTTTGTGAACTCCATTCTTCAATGTTGGTTCCACTAACTACTTGGGGAGAGGAAGCAGAGTGCAAGTGTTGGCAGCAGTGTCCCACTTTGACGGGAGGCAATAGATTTATGGCCGACAACAACCAACGACATAGTTAGGAAACAGTAATTGGGCTAACATGCTGAGCAGACATGATGGAGGAATAACTATGTGATCCAAGGGAAGTAATGGACTTTGGGAAGTCCAAAGCACTTCTGTCGTTGTCGATGCTAGGGATTAGCATTCTTTTGCTAAGAAAGAGTTTCACTTCCTTAGCAATATCACTGAGCATGTGCAGTTCAAGATGGGTTAGTCAAAGATTAAGGCTATCTTGAAGTAAAAGGCACGGGCCAAGATATAATAATATTAATTTAATATTATTTTTTATTTTTTTATAATAAATGAACCAATTTATTCTTTAACATAACCAAAATGGTATAAGGACCAAACAGACCCTTAGAAAATATTATAAAAATATTCTTAGGCCTATTTGGTTACATGACCAATTAAGATCTAGAATTCTCTAAGCATCTGTACATACATGTACGGATGTATTTGAAACATTCTTGTATACAATAATAAAAATATCATAAAAAATATTCTAAAAATATTCTTAAGCTCTATTTGGTTGCATGATCAAATTGGCCATGCCTTGGCCAAAATAGCCATCACATTAAAATAATAATAATAATAATAATAAATTTTTTATTACATCTCACACAAACTGCAATATAAAAATTTATTTTATTTCGCATCCTACACAACTTTTAATATAACTTTATTTCCTATCATGCATATCTCAAGACAAGCCCAAAATTTTCATAACCAAGGCCATTTTTTCATGCAACCACTGACTCAGGAAAGCCCCTCTACATCGTTAGGTTAAATCAATTCTAGTCATCCATTCAAGGGGTAGCCAACTATAAATACAACCTAGCCCTCTGTTTGTAATCATCTAAGTTTTGGAGTGAGATTTCCATTGCTCTGCGTTATGTAGAAACACTATCAAATTGGTTTAAGTTAGATGGATCCCAAAACAGGTTGAATTTGAATAAAATTAGGTTTAGGTTAATTAATTTGAACCTACAGGTGAAGTTGCAAAAGGACAAGAATTAGATTGCAACATTTCCAAGATTGAAGCAAAATGCTAAACTATGGAAGGACCGAGGGTTTTGAGTAGTTTGCCTACTTTTCTTTCATTATCGAGCCCAAGATCACATCGGATCAACTTGCAAGCTCTGTTTCTTTATCATGGTCTATCGCGCGTAAACTTTCCTGATGTCAAGCCCGCCCACAATGCACGGCTGACCACTCACACGCTTTTTCCATGCACATTACCACACAGTCTCATCTTGACTTCCCCTTTTCTAGAAACTGCCACCTCTTTCTCTTCTTCTATAAAAATGAATTCTAGGGTTGAGCTAGGGGAATAAAGATTCGCCTAAGTATTGAAAAGACAGGTGAGAGAGAGGCTCTTCATCATTGATTAGGAGATCCTTGCATAGTGTGCATGGATTAAGATCTAGGATTGTAAATTTTCATCACATTTAAAGGTGCGTTTATTTGCAAAATTAATTTTAATTAAGTTAAAGATAAACATGGATGAGTATATTTTTTATTAAAAATAGCGTATGATGCAAAATAAAGTAATCATTATATTGAAATTGAGAAAGATATAATATAAGTTAGTTATTATTTAGTATATGTATAAAATGCGAAATAAAATTAAATTTTTATTTTAAGATATGTGTATGATGAGAAATATAGTTAAATTTTAATATTAAAATTAAAGTTTAATGTAATATGTCAAGTTAAAGTAAACAAGGCTAATGTTAATGTGGGTAAACAATTGTTAAGCAACTAAGTATGCCTTCAGCTCAAACAAATAACAGCTTAGTAAAATACATTAGTTTACAAAAGGATATTCTTGAATCCTAACTTCATCAATGTCCATAAATTGCCTGAGGAAGTTGACAAACAACAGAAAAGCAACCAAAAAAGACAAGCATCCTTCTTATACCAGCTGTGAGCAATGGACCTTGCAAACAACCTTCAATTCTAACAGCACCAGTTATGGGACCTAGCATATTAAGAGTAACCAAACACCCAGATAGGAGCTGAAGTTGTTCTTAAAGGGAAGCCTGAGAACAACAATAGTTTCTAGTTTCCTTCATCAGGCAAGTTAATCATCAATATACATATGGCATATGTCATAGCATTTACAAACTATAGCATACTGAGAAACCTAATTTTCTTCCTTCAACATGCACTCTTAACACTTTTCTTGCATTACAGATGAATATTTCTTCTTCCTACCTTTTTAAACATTTGTAGTATGACAATACTACAGAGTCTACTATAATGGAACCCATGCAATCAACGAACACCACCACCTTATAATTGAGTTGATATTGTCATATATTCCATTTAAGCTCTAAAAATATTTCTTCTCTTCCCTCTCTACGAGCCCTTCCTTTTACCTTCCTCTCTTAGGGCTTGTTTAGTCCCTACACTAATTTAGTAATATGGCATGACCAAGATGGTTATTTCATTTTAAAAGAATAAATAATAATAAACTAAATTTTATCATATCTCACACAACTTTCAATATATACAATAATCAATTTGATTTTATATCCCACATAATTTTTAACATAACTTTATTTTACATAATACATATATCTCAAGGGAAGCCCATAATTTTCATTGCATGACCAAATTGATTTTTTGCCATAAAAGCCCTTGTATCCTAAGAATTCTCTCATCTCTAGTTGCTTAAGGAAATTGAAGCTCTTGCCATTTTTGCACCAACAGGTATCACAACCCAATCCAAACCTACTTCTGATAGACATAATTGTTACCACTGTTACTTTATTACCCTAAAGTAATTTTAAGCATTTTTTCCTATTGACGCCAACACCATTGTTCATTTGATTTATATATCCTTGACACTAAAAAAGGATAAATAAACACAAAGGCCCCGTTTGTTTAGGAGTTTAAAATTAACCTGGTTTAATTTTAACCAGGCATATCACATCACACATAAAATTTAATATTAAAAATTAAATTTATTTCACATCCTACACATATTAATAAAATAATAGCTAACTTATATCACATCCCTCACATATTCCAACATAATAACTAACTTTATATCACATCCCTCACATATTCCAATATAATAACTAACTTTATTTCACATCATTCACAACTTTCAATAAAAAAATATCTCCATCCAAATTTAATTTTAACCTTCTTAAATTTAACCTTACAAACAAACACACCCAAAAAAGTTAAAAAACATGAAAAACTTATCATTTATCTTGTACCTTGTTCCTAATCATAACGCCCGACCAGCATAAAATTACTAGAGAGACTTGTACTTTTCAATCTTTTCCCGGTCATCACTGCTACCTCTTTGAGCACCACTACCTAGCTACAGAACAATCCCAAATTAAAGTTTTTCTTTTAAGGAATTCTAAATTAAAGTTGCTAAAGCCATAGTCTTCACTCAAGTTATTTGTCATGCTTCCTTGATTTCTACATTAAATTCCAAAGATGTCTCTTCAACATTTTTTCTTCTTTGAGAAGTAGCATCCCAATTCCATCCTACTCTAACCATATCATATCTCTAAATTATATTATATGTGTACATTGGTTTTGAAGCACCATCATGGGAATCCATAGTGATTTCAAAAACTTAAGATTAACTCTGTTTGGTGAAATAAGTATTCAAGCTAAATTTGCACATTCACTTTCAATAATGGATACCTGCACTATTCTACAACATATAATCCTATAGCAACCCCAAAAAATTGCGATATAAATTCAAGAAATTGCAAAAAACTTTATAGAACCTCAAACATAACAGCTATTAATCAAATGCAGGAGACAATGATTCATGAAGCCAAAGTGCACGACTAGCACCCACTTGCACATAAGATATCTAATCACAGGGTTAACCCAGCCTAAAAGCCCATACTTTTTTTTTATTCTTTTCCCCAAATACTAAAATTTCTCCCACCCCAATTGAGAATTGTAGTAGTGTAGATTCGAATACGGACCCCTTAGTTCCAGGCAAGCTCCCTCCCCACTAGGCTAGGAGAAACTCCACCCTAAAAGCCCATACTTGCGAATTACAAATGATGTGCTACAGCTAACATACTTACAAATAGGGCGCTCTTCCAATCTCTCAGAGATCTAGAGCAGCCAAACAAATCATTTAAGCACGAAGAGCTCTAGCTCCTTGTTACCAAAATAAGAGAGAGAGAGAGAGAGAGAGAGAGAGAGAGCAACAAGGAGCTCGACGTATGAGAGCAATTTAAATTAATTCCAATTCACTGTCAGTAATCAGGGTATCCATGAGCACGAAAAGATGCGAAAGAAGTTGCAGAGACTACCATTTCGACTACAATAAGCACAATACGGATAACATTCTTTTGAAGAAGTTCAAGCACAAATCAGAGACGGAGACAGGGAAAAAGAAAACCCATAACAGTAAACAGTTGACACCAAAGCATTGAAAGATCCATGGGGAATCCAAAAGGCGTGAATCATGGGAATCGCACCTGATGCTGATACCTCGGCGAGGCCTCGTTTCATCTCTCCCGGCCGGTCGATGTTCCGCGACGTCGCTTCGTTTCAATAAACGGATCTTTCATTGGGTTCGGAGGATTATACGCATGTAGGCTGCTGCGGCCTTTCAATTAGAAGGTTATGTTACTCCCAAGGAGCTATGTTACTAACGTGCTCTACAAAAATCCTAATCATCTCACTGGGCCTCCCGGTGGGCCCTGCCTTCTTTGCCGAGTTCGCCGGCCGGAAACCCACGGTTCGCTGAGTTTCTTCGCCAATCATCAACGGTTAAAATCGTGATAATGTCATATAATTAATTTCATTTAATGATAAAAGAATATCACCAAAACTCATTTTTAATAATAAAAAAAAATTAGTATATTTTTCTTTTCTATCAAAAAAGAAAAAGAAAAACGAGTGCATTTCTTTTTTAGTTAATAGTTTACGTAATTCAGGAGAAATTTTTTATTCATCATATCAACAGGCAGTGGGCCCCACATCGTTAAGTAATGTTAAAATCATATTAACAAAAAATTCCAAACCATGATGGTTCAATATTTACAGAACCACTTCAGTCATACGAGAATAAAAAAATCTGAACGAAAATATAGATTTTGTATTTATATAATTTGGTGTGAAATAAAAATTCTTAACGAAAAAAATTTAAAAAAAAGGATCATGACTTTGCCTTATTGGTAGTTCCTCACTTCGGCACACCACCACCACCAATATGGCTGACAGTGCTGAGCAGAAGGAACTCAGAGCTGTCTCATATAGAGCGAGTTGCTAGTTTAATTTTCAAAAATAATAACTTTCATAATATTTTTATGACAAAAACACAATAAAAATAAAAAATTTATATGATCTACCGTATCTAATGAAATAAAAACTTGATAGTATTTATTATTATTATTATTATTATTATAGTAACTTCCATATTAAGCAATGATTGTTCTATAAAGTTATTGAGAATGAATTTTTGGCGAGGCGCCACACAAGCTTTTTAAACTTGCACATCTAACGAAGAAGGCTTGTCCCCGGATGAGTCTCAATCGAAACATTAGCAAATAGCCAAACAAGCCAAATTTGATCTGCAACATTTGACAATTAGAGGTGTTTGAAGGCAGATAAAGCTACTGATAGATGTATAGAATCACGTGCAACTCTGATGCAAGCTCGCTAAAGAACGATTGGATTATAATGATTTATGTGTGAATCCAGAGCTCAATATAAATTGCAAGTTGCCTATTAAGGGCAACCAACAGCAAAAAAATAAAAAAATGAAGGAATTAGAATTGTGGACTTGAGATATCATAATCATGCTTTGGAGCTTGTAATTGCCTCTTTACGAGTGCAGTGTAGATGCCATTTTGACTCAGCAGCTCATCGTGGGTTCCGCTTTCTGCTATCTGTCCATCTGATACTACTGCAACAATATCAGCACTTTTCACAGTTGACAGCCTGTGAGCTATCACCAGCACGGTCCTTCCTTTCATCAGCGAGTCCATAGCATCCTGCCAGATTATAATGTTGAAGCAATTTGTCATGCAATTGATTTAAATGCAGCTAAAGATTTTATTTCTGGCTTTTTTTCCCTTTTTTTTTAAAAAATTTTTTAAAACAAAAAACTTTTTTTTCTTACTTGAACAAGATATTCACTCTCTGCATCCAAAGCACTTGTAGCCTCGTCCAACAGGAGAACACGCGGGTTCATCAGCAGAGCCCTTGCGATAGCTATCCTTTGTTTTTGGCCACCAGAAAGTCTAATGCCGCGTTCACCAACATAGGTTTTGTATTGCTCAGGAAATTTGGAGACAAATTCATGTGCATTTGCCATTCTCTGCATCCAAAGTTGGATTATAAATGTTCTTAGAACAAGATGTACATAATTCACTGGAAGAGATCATGGTCACTAGTTTGTGCGTACAGCAGCATTTTCTATGTCTGTGCTGCTTGCTTTTCCATCCAATCCATATGCAATGTTCTCTTCAATCGAGCAATTAAAAAGAACAGGCTCCTGACTCACAATGCTGACCTGCAAAACGAGACTGGTAAATTATTTCTTTAGTTTATACACAAGATCGTGGCATAATAATAAGTCAAATGTGCAGTGCTAGAAAACATTTCATGCACACATCAGTTAAAATCAGCGGGTTACTATCTGGAGCCTAGACTGCTTATTATCCATATTATAGACCCGTTTCCTTCAAGAACAAAGAACCAAAATAATCAGAGACCAAATTAGAGCCATCGTAACAGCAAAAAACATGCTCACATAACCAACACTTTCAAATGCTTCAAGGGAATCATTATTATTGGGAAGTACTAAAGAAAAGGTGGAGCAGCAGCATGCCTGTTTGTGCAGATGATGATGCGAAATTTCCACCAAAGGGACTGCGTTGAGTAAGATTTTCCCCTTAATCGGGTCATAGAAACGCTCAATTAAATTTGCTATTGTACTCTGCAATACACATGACATTCAGTCAGTTGTAAAATTCCAATTGCATTCTCTAAACAAATCAAAATGTATTTCCTGTGAACTAAAGAATATTAAAGGAAAATACTTTTCCACCACCACTAGGTCCAACAAGTGCTATCTTTGAACCAGGTCTCAACTTCAAAGAAATTCCCTGAAATTTCAGAGAATATTCCAAATAATGTCATATTCAAAGTAACAAACTGTGGTAAGAAAAGCTCCAGTCTTCACTCATATTGTCTGAGTTCCTTAGAACAAGTTTAAAACCATTCAAACAATTATTCAGGGATGGCAACATTGTATGCACTGAAAAATTCAAACAACGAGACCGGTGCAACAGCAAATCTTCACGACTACTAGGGAGTCTTCCAGAGAGTTATGGGCACCAAATTGTTCACGAGAGTTGTCAGAACAGCAAAGACCAGAGGGGCTCTAAAGGCTGTGTAACACCTAGGTATTTTAATATTTGGAAAAAATTTTAAAATTTATTTGTTATAAATTTATTATTTTTAAATTAATTTTAAATAATAATTAATTTATAATTTATCTGAAATCTAGATAAGTGTAAATAAGGAATTAATTTAAAAGAGATTTGACAAAATAACTCATTAGAATAATCTAGAACATAATAATGATGGAAGGACAACATAATTTTTAATAATTAAATTAATGAATTAATTAATTTGTGCCATAAATTTAGGAGAGATTGAGGAGAAAAACATTTTTAATCATTTCTTTTCTTCTCCCTTGAAATCATCGGCCCTAATTAGAGAAAAGAAAGGGATGGGTCAAGATAGAGAGGAATAGGAGGAGCAGAAACCTACATCTCGAATCATCGGCCCTAATCGTTTCTTTTCTTCTTGCAAGATTCCCTTCTCTCGAAACATCTCCAATGCAAAGAATATAGCTTCGATGCATAAGAAGGGGAGAATTAGAGGATTTTAGTGAGGATTTTAGTGAGAGTCAGTATGTATTTTAGTGAGAGTCAGTATGTTTCGTCATCATGATGAATATGTAGGCATAAAAGAGACTTATCATATTTAAAGTTAAAAGTTATATTAAAATAAAATGACATAATTTAAGTTATATGGAGTAATTGCATACTTTGGTAAAATGAGATCGATGAAGAATCTATAAATTTTTCTCTACTCTATATTGCATTCTCACTATGAATTGGCATGCATGGTTGTACTCTTGTTTTGGTGCATTAAACGAAAGGCATGTTTGACAATAAGATTAATTTGATCTTACCATGAAATTTGTAATCATGTCCTAATATATGTGTGTGAAGGAAAATAAAATTAATTATATTAAAAATTATATAAATGTGAAAAATAATTAATTGATGTATTGAAAATGATGTAGAATGTAAAATAAAATAGATTTTTTTATATTGATACATGATGTATAAAAATTAATTTAATATTATGTTTTTAATTTTTATAATAAATGAATCATTTTGGTTTTTGGCATAACAAAAAAAGTATGAAGACCAAATAAACTCTAAATAGATTTTCTATAAATGATGGTCAAAATCATTATTTTTAAACGGAATGGTATAATCTAAAAATTATTTGGTGAAATGCTCCCATGGTATGCAATGTACTGCTTTCTTCAAGTTGATAGTAATCACTGACGTTAATGAATTTAAGAATCGATTCAAGATGTGTGACCAAAAAAATAAAAAATAAAAAAGAGATCTGAACCATGCGATTTTAGTTAGCTCTCCGTATGTACTTTTGAATCATGAAACTGTGGATATATATACATACAAATATATATATATATATATATATATATATATATATATATGTGTGTGCGCGCACGTGTGCTTGTCTATTTATTATATGAAAGGCTATGATGGCAAAAGATAATGTACAAATTAATGAAAGAGATAAAAATTTAGCTAATGATGACTTAAAGGTGAAATTGGCTTCTTAAGTCACTAAGGACTTCATATATTGAGTAAAGACACTTCTTATGTTAGTCACTCATACACGACGTGATGATAATCATAAGTTGATAAAAAACATAAGGTGAAAATATCACGAGGTGATAAAGGCCAAAGAAGTGATAATATCAGTATTGCAGGGCTCATAATGAAAGAAAGTATACATTACTTATTTATCCCTATGCCATGATATATGTTTATAATTATCTAATATTTAAATCTATTAATGTGATGTAATTAGTTATACATACAAGATGTTTGATGTAAAACTGTGAACGCATGCATATTTGACTTATTTTATTTAAGCTGGTGGGCAGCGTTTGTCTTTTCAATCCATGCTTTTTGGGACTACCGCCATTTTTATAGTAGGTACTGTAGATCAAAGTGATGCACAAAAGAAAAAGGTTCATGATGGAGAGGACTCATAAGATGAGCTAAGATTTATTTTTCTTCTAGTTGCCTTTAAACTATGAATATTTAATTATGTAGATGATGATAAGACGTGTTATTCTCTTATGTTGGTAATATAGATGTTAGTAATCCCTACTAGTAGTAGAGAGCTATGAATATGAAATTAGTTATATGATGCTTATTTTTATTATTCCATTTAATACTAGTTTCAATAGTTCTCTTTATCACAATGTCACAATTCTGATTTATTTTGATCCAGTCCATGTGTGTGTTAGCCACAAGAGGCCATGATAAACTAGGGCGGTGACAAGTGACAAGACTAGTTAGCATTTAGGTAGATAGAGCATAGTGCATGTGGCTAGAGAGGGATTCTACCATCGTCATAAAAAAACATCTTACTTTCTCTACATGGAGCTGCTGAAAGCTGCTTACCGCCTAATTTTTTCTATTTTTTGAGTGCCTTCAAGGCACATAAGTTATACATGTATATAGATCCGTTCACAATGCGGCAAACTGTATAGCTTGTTTTACTTGTATAGTTGATATAGAATGGGATGGAAGTACACCCCTCCCAGCTATTTTTGCATAATTCTCGCTGAGAATTACGAGTATTGTACTTGATGTATTTGTTTTACTTTTTATATTATTCTAAGTTTCAATCTGAGTTTCAGGAAAAATCCACCACATAAAATAATATATAAAACATATCTAAAGGCCTTTTATCAAAATTAAACATTGATTAGAACAGTTTTTGTTATGGTTAAAATCAAATGATCGAAGACAGTTATAACCTATACGCAAAGAAATCAAGCTATCACAAGAAAAAATAAGTTCAAAAGGGGACCAGAAAATGAAATATACATCATATTATCGTTTCAAGATTTGAGGTAGTTAGCAAATAACACCATATAAGAATAAATAGTGAGTCCATCTAGTACACCCCCACTTCTCGAAGGCTTGGAAAGTTCATTATCTAGTAAAGTTAGAGGATTATTTTTGGATAAAAGAGAAAATATATTAGTCTATAAATTTGATGAAAAATAAAATAATTTTAATATTTGAAAGTGTGTGAGATGTGAAATAAAGTTGTTTTTAATATAAAAATTTGCGTTGGATGTAAAATAGAATTTTTAAAAGTTGTGATAAATTTAAAATATTAATAAAATATTAGTTTGGCTCTTTTGAGCCATGAACCAAACAAATAAACATAAAACATCTTAACAAGTTAGCATGGGAAACATTTTAACTTCTTCAATGGAATTCCATGATCCCACTTGTAACAAATTATTAGCAAATGAAGCCCATCATGAGCTAGGTTAAAAAATTACCTTTAGTACCATATGAGAGGGGCGAGAAGGATACGCAAACCAGACATCATCAAGCTCGATATCCCCATCCCCATTTTGTTCGCTACTATAATGATAAATAAGTAAAAAATGGCAATAAACAAAATCGTGAATAAAGAATACAATATTCAGATGCTCACCCTGCAGGACATTCATCACCTGACTTTGGCATGGTTGAAACACGATCAAGGAGCTGAAAAACTCTTCTACTTGCACCTGCAGCTTTCATTGCTGTTGTATACAATCCTGACAAGGAAGAGACTGACGAACCAACTGCAAAAAATTGGAATTAAAAATCATCAAAAACATCTTGGTATATCATTTAGAAATCGACAAAATAGACGCGGGAACACACACACAAACACAAAATTTAACGATATTTAATCTTAATTATGGTTAAATCCTCCAACCGACACAAAGAGAGAAATTCTTTATGATAATAGAGGGAGTGAGGAGAGATAGGCGAACCTCGGTATTAAGAAAAAAATTATACCTGATTTAATTGAATTTTAATTCATATACTATTCTGAACTATATATGAAGTTCCCAAATTACCCTTGCATAGGAGTATCACCAATAAAACCCCCTCTTTCGCTAACTGGACAGCAAGACACTGTTGGTGTTACCCCCAAACCCCGAAATGTCTGCGCATTGCACAATAGTCTAGAGCTCGGACCTAGTCGCTGAATGGGAACAGTAAACATGCTAGGATTCAAGGCATCGAAACAAATATAAAAAGTTAAATACTAGTCGTATCAATCAACTTCTATATAGAAATCTGAATAGCTGCAAATGTTCAACTCTTTGTCAGATACATAAACAGTTTCTCCCACAATAATTGAAAAAGTTCATAATCTATAAAAGGTGGGGAAACTAATACCAGTAAGACTGTAAAGAATGAAAGAGGTCAGGTCACCAGTTGTCATGGATCCTCTTATGGCAAGGTTAGCCCCATAGATAACTACTATAGTAACAGACAATGTAGATGCTGCATTCATTCCACCAGCAAAGAGGCCAACAACTTTCTGGAACATAGGGTCAAGTAAAATTCAAATGCATTCTCAACAAAAGCATATATGATAACGCTTCAAATCAGAAACTCACAGCTTGTTTGAGTCCAAGGTTCAACGTCTCAACTACTTTGGCTGAGTAGCGTGAGACTTCATAGTCTTCTTGAGCAAAAGACCTCACAGTGCGTATCGATCCAAAACATTCCTAGAAAAGAGGATCCACGCATGAACTCTATTGATTTAATCTCCCCATCAAACAAACAAAAAATTTTAACATAAAATTCATACAAAGATGGGGTGACCATTTCCAATGTCATGGGTCTCTTGGAATTGACAGCCCACAAGCTAAAAATTTGAGCACTGATATAGGTAGGTATGAAAGAGAGTTCCATGTTCATGTCTAAAACTCATATAAAAATGATGTCATTAGTATTGGTTTTGCTAGGATGATTCACAATCTATTTTTTTCTACATAACAGTGACATTCTTTAAATAGAAACCAAAGATGTTAGAATCATATAGAACTCCTCTTGCGTACTACAGGAAGTAATTAGTAAGGAAATAGAGAAAAACACAAAAATTTACGTGGTTCAGCAAACTTTTGCCTATGCCAACTGCCACACTAGGAATTATCATTCCAATATATTAACTTAAAATGAAGGTTCATCCTCTTATTTATGGAGTGTAGGGCAACCTGGTTTACAAAATAATCTCAAACATCAATAATAATTTACAAGAAAAAAAGCAAGAATAAAACTGATGACAATGATAGCAAAACTACTGGTGTTTGTAACTTACTATTAAACTATTGGCAAGTTATGCAATAAAAAAAATTGGTTAGCCCCATAAAGGAGTGGAGATTAGCACAATATTGGCAAGCAATGAGGAATGAGACAAAATTAGCAAAAAGCAACAGACTGATGAATCATGGAAATGTGAAGATTGATCATCAGCATAAAGATAGAAGTTTCAACGAAGTAAATATTTCCTCCTACTCCATTATGGAACATTTCCCTTACAATTTCAACTTTCTTTAATGCTATCAAGGCATAGACAAACCTCAGCTATCGATGCAGCTACAGCAGCTGCAGCTTGAGTTTTATGGGAAAGTTCACGAAGGAAACGTCCAAATTTACGCACAGCCACCGACATCACAGGCACAATAGCTAGTGACAATACTGTTAAATTGAAAGTAAACGTGCTTAGCTTGCTAATCTATAACAAACACAAACAAAAGAAACAATGTAACATATGGGGATCACTACAAGATTTAATACATAAGTAAAAATTCAATCAAACACAATCACCTGATCGCTACAAGATTTAATATGATAATACACAACAAACAAGACAGTAAGAAGTATGGCAAGAAGTACAAAGATTCATGTATAAAATCTTAGTCATAAAACAAAGATACTCAGCAAAGGAATGAGCCATTACAGAAATAGCATAACAATATTAATCATGAAACCGGACATATGCAATAATAGAATGAAATCCACAGAAACACCTGAAGCCACTATGGGAGGCCAAGCTTGACGCACCTATCTTCCCCCAGTCCAAGGCCAAACCTGGTCCAACCCTGCAGCTTGGCTCAAAATTTGCAGCTAAACAGTTCTTCCATCAAATACATCAGCGCCAAGCATAGCCAATATGCCAAGCATTTTGGGCTTGTTTGGTTAGAGGATGAATTTGGGTAAGGAAAGAGAAAATAATTTATTTTATAGAGTTGATGGGAAAGAAAATTATTTTAATATTGGGAGGTGTGTAAGATGTGAAATAAAGTTGATTTTAAGGTTGGAATTTGTGTTGGATGTGAAATAAAGTTTATTTTTAAGGTTGGAATTTGTGTTGGATGTGAAATAAAGTTATTAAAATTTATAATAAATTTAAAATATTATTAAGATATTTTTTTGCCTTTTTTTGGGCTCATGCCAAACAAAGCCTTTGAATAAAAATATAAATATATTTATACACACTAGATTTCTCAAATGTCATAAGTATGACCATCATTCATCATCATCATGATCATCAACATCATTCTCAACAGCCTGATCCCAATTATTTGTAATCAGCTTTGTGAATCCTTTTTCTACACAACACATCCTGATGTTAATCCAATTTGTCCAAATCGCTTTGCATAACCTCTAAACAAGCTTTGTTGGCCACCTGTTTTTCTTCCTATCCCTTAGACCAAAATATCGTCTACTCGAATCCTCCATTTTCTACTCAGTTATAAATGCACATACCATTTAAGTTTGTTATCTACATCCTTTTAATTAGATTTAGTCCCTAACAGGAAAATGTTGAGGTAAAAAAGTACATTGTTTATTAGTCCAGTGGGGAAGGAGCATGTCTAGGTACTTGTGGGTCTTAATTCCAAGTGAGGTGAGGAAATTGTAGAGTCTAGAGAAAAATTATAAAAAAAACATTATTTACTTCTATATTCCTACATGTAAATTGCATAATTTACTAATGTATATAGGAGCATAAAACTTCAACATATTTTGAACTCTCAATGTTGACTTGCAAGCACAAATCCAAACTTGGACCAAATTAAACCTGAGCCCCTTGCAATTCAAGCCTACCTGACAACGAAACATGAACATAATTTAACATAGTGTCACTCACAGATATGAAAATTATGACATGAATGTGGGATAAAACTAAAAAGAATAGAGTAAATAATAATCATATAAAAAAAGCACAACTATTAAACATTATCTGTGGTCAGTTAGACTTACGGGTCAACCTCCAAGATGTTGAAAACATAAACACAAGTCCAATAAGTGTGGTGGACAAGTTACGCAGAGCCTCTGACAGATTGGTAGTAGCAGCATTCTTAATAATTTGTGTATCTTCAGATAATCTGCTTAAAAGTTCCCCAGTTCTTGTAATGTCAAAGAATGCTATCTCCTACAGAAGATATAGTATTCACAAAACAAATTCGATAGTAAGGTAGTAAAAGAAACATTATAAGAACGGACATGCAAGACTTACCTGGTTTACAAGATGGCTGAACAAGTTCTTTCTCAAACGAGCAACTACTCTTTCACTGGCAGAACTAAACAACCATGCTCGCAACGCAGCACAGATAGACCTACATCAACAAACAACATATTCCTCTACTGAGTTTGGAATAAGATCAATACTAAGACGATGCGGGACAAAAAATGAAAATGATAATTTTTTAATCAGCAAAATTAACTGGCAAATTATTTTAATTAAGCGCAAAAATATTTTCTAAATAAATTATATGATAAATTAGATTTTTAAATCCCACAAATTTAAATTATTTTAAAATTAAAATTAAAATGGATCATATGATAGATAAAAAATTATCAAATTAAATTAAAGTGTCAATTTAAATTTAATAAATTAGATTCGAGGTTCAGAAATTTAGGATAGATGTCTTGAAATTAAATCCAATAGTAATTATCACTCAAATAAATGTCGGATCACACAATTAAAGCCAAATTAAATAATTCATGTCTCATAATATAATTTCAATTGGATCAAAATCAATAATTTTATAGACTCAGAAAGATTCATAATAAGGTTGAAAAATCTGAGTACTATGATATAATTTTCCCACACAAAAAGGCACTCTGAGGTGCAGTCAGACTTGAGCATAGGTGTGAGTGAGTCGTGTGAGCCCAACAGGCATGGGGGGTCGGGGTCTGCGACAAGGGTGGGCCGGGGGCGGCGCGACTGCGACGAGGAGGGCCACGAGCGGTGTGGCTACGACGAGCGAGAGCAACGAGTGGCGTGGCTGCGGTGAGCAAAGGCCGTAGAAGGAGTGGCTGCAAAGAGCGAGGGCTGTGAGCAGTGCCTGATGCAGGTGCATGTGAGTGGATGGCGGGACGCACGCTGCTCACGCACAAGCCGGACGTGCGCGCCGCTTGAGCTGTGTGGACTCGCACACCACTGGCACAGGTGGGCTGCGCCTACTGTACTGGCACAGGGCAAGTGCAGAGAGAAAGCTACTTGCAGGGTTGATGTTTGCTGGAGGCAGAACAACAATATAATTGAATTCACAGAGAACAAGAAGTCACCATTTTCTTAACTGGAATATAAATCTGTTAACCCAAGTTTAGTCTCTAAAAAAGCTCAAACATAATTTCATTCATCAAAGATTCAAAATAAGCCCCTATTACAATGCAAGAAAACCTCATATATAGAGAGATCTCATAAATAAATTTGAAAATACAATACTAAATGTAGAAAATAAAATGTCAAATAAATATGAAGTAAATATGAAACTAATTCTATCACAATAAAATAAAATCAACTACAAATATGGCAAATCTTCAAATCTCTCAAAATCTATTCTGAATCAAATCATATTTGGATAAAGCTAATATAAAAATCTGTAATTAGCTTTAATCGATTTGAATTTGAATTTTGATTTAATACATGATATCATCCTGGCCATCAGATTTAATGTTGATCCGTATACCCACCAATTCTCACCAAGTGAGAGGAACTCAACCCTGTCGAGTATAGGTCATGCGACTCACATGTCTCCAAGTAAACAAAACAACTATAGCCTCTGAGTCTCCTAAAATAAGTAAAAATCTCCACTGAACAAAATATCACTAATAATCAAATTTAATTAAAATTATTTACTCAACAAATTTATTCAATCAGCCTTAAATAAATATTGAAGGAGATTTTAGCTGTGGACACTCATGGGTAAAGTTACACTTAAATAGAGCAACAAGCTAAAACCTCACTAAGTACTACTGTTGAATTTTGATAACCAATAGATCTGAAATATTGAAAATCTCAAATATTCTCAAAATCCAATAATAAGATTCGAACTTATTCATCGGAATAAAAATTTTAAAATAAACTAATTTGGAGATTTAATCATCTTACTTATCATAATAAAATATTCAAAAAATCTTCTACACTTAATTATAATAAGTTGCAACAAGATTGTTGATTTTATTTTTTTATAATATAGAAAAAGCAAAGATTGTGACATACAATGAACTAGAATGAAATATAAATGTGAATGCTGACCTAGACTCTCAAATATATGATATTAAAAGAAAATTAAATACATGCAGACTCGACTCATGACCCTATAGTACCTATTGGATGATTAATTCTATTCATAAGCATATGAAAAACAGATCAACTTCACGAAAGATGTGGTTCCTAATAGGTGTCATAAAACCCTCCAAAAATATCTGACGAACCGTATAGAACACAAACTAGATATCCACGTGATCAACCACTCAGTCTCATACGACCTCTGCATGTATCGCTTTATAGGTGTTGAGGTTTTTCTACAACTAAAATCATTATGTGTATACGTGTATTTTATCACATTATATCGATTAATCTTATAGTGATCATGGCCTAAAATCATCTCAATGTAATCAATGTGTCATCAAAGCAGTCAAATGATTTAGTGGCCTCGATCGAACTCATGATATGCTTTCTTTATGGCTCAACCCTATGACAACTTCATCGACTTAACTTTCAATTTCTATCCTATAATTATCTTCCCCATGCAATTGATCCTTAAATTTCTTGAATTTTTCAGCTATGCTAGAATCTACTACATAAATAAATATAGGTAAGAAATCAAATTCTAATACTTCAGGAAAAGTGAATGTTCCTATAGAGAACTCACTCACTACTTCTTTCATGAGGAAACTAGATGGATCACCTTAATCTCAATAGGTCTAGTAATAAGAGTAGAAATTAAAGTGGATGTCTAGGGTCATGCTGTTTAGGAATTATTGGATCCACCTATCTAATGTAGAGGAATATCTCCTTCAATAATAACATTAATTTCATCTCATGCCTCAAATGGCCTAAATCAACCCTAATGACATTGATTCACTATATCTCTAATATAATAATTTGCTTCACCAATAAGCATTGACTTTACATATTAAATTTCTCTGACTCGTCCTAACCACAATAATCAAAATAACAGTCCAAATTATTTTTCCGGTCTTTATATAACAAATAATCTGAATTGACATAAAAAATAAGAATTAATCACTACTTTCTCTATAGTTTGTAGTTTCTTAAGGGAAAATATGTGATCAAATGTAGCTATAAGGTTTGACAATAGAAATTCCACTTTAGGGTCCACATTCATATAATACTTATACTAGAAAGAATGAGAAATAAAATAAGAAAAAAATATAATACAGAGTATATAAAATGACCAATAAAATACCACAACCTAAACTATGCACTGATATCAAGTTGATGTTGCACGGAAAAAGAAAATGATAATTTTTTAATCAGCAAAATTAACTGGCAAATTATTTAATTAAGCGCGAGAACATTTTCTGAATAAATTATATGATAAATCAAACTTTTCAATCCATAAATTTAAATCATTTTAAAATTAAAATTAAAAATGAATCGTATGATAAATAAGAATTTATCAAATTAGATTAGAGTGTCGATTTAAATTCAAGAAATTAGATCTGAAATTCAGAAATTTAGGACAGATATCTCGCAGTTAAATCTAACAGTAATTGTCGCTTAAATAAACTTTGGGTCGCATAATTAGAGCCAAATTAAGTAATTCAAATATCACAATATAATTTCAATTGAATCAAAATTAGTAATTTTATAGATTCAGAAAAAATTCATAGCAAGGCTGAAGAATCTAAGTACTATGATGTAATTTTTCCATACAAAAGGGGCTCTAAGGTGCAGTCGAACTTAAGCATAGGAGCGAGTAAGTGGGTGAGCCCAACCGGTAGGTAGCGTAGGTATCTACGACAAGGGACAGTCGTGAGTGGCACGATTGTGGCCAAGAAGGGCCGCAAGCAATGTAGCTGCGGCAAGCAAGGTCAACAGGCGGCGCAACTGCAGCAAGCAAGGGCGATTGCGCGGGCAGGCTGCACCTAATGTGCTAGCACGAGTGACTATAAAAAGAAAGCAGCCCGTGGCGTTAATATTTCCTGGAGGCTTGGGAGGAGTGACATTAGCGGAAGGCTTGTCCACAACGAGGCAAAACAACAATATAGCTGAATTCACAGAGAAGAAGGAGAGGTAAATGGCAGAGGCTAAGGATTTTTTTCCTCACTCAAAAAAAAGAAAGGTAACTAGACTGTTTTAAGAATTCTCATCTAAAGTTACCCTCACCCTTTCTTCCACTAGAATATCAACCCTCTTAATTCAGATCTAGGCTCTGAGAAAACTCAAACATAATTTCATTTATCAAAATAGGCTCCTATTATAATGCAAAGCGACCTCTTTATATAGAGAGATCTCATGAAAAAATTTAAAAATACAATACCAAATGTAGAAAATAAAATGCCAAATAAATATAAAGTAAACATGAAACAAATTCTATTATAATAAAATAAAATCAACTTCAAATATAGCGAATCTTCAAGTCTCCCAAATCTGTTCTGAATCAAATCAAATCAAATCTGAATAAAACTAATATGAAAATCTCTAATTAGCTTTAATCAATTTGAATTTGAATTTTGATTCAGTACATGATGTCATCCTGTCTATCAGTTGGTAAACTGTGTCCCCACCAAAGGCCCTATTAACTATTTGAGAAGCTGTAGCAATCTAAATAACTCACTTTTCTATCATGCTTTTATATGTTTAGCTTTTGTTCACTAGCATTATTCCATAAATTTAGGCTAAATTACTAAACAAGTTATTCCTTTTTCATTACAAAGGGAAAAAAATCCCTTCCATTTCCAAAAAGAATTCGCACTAGGTCAATGGAACAGCTTTTACATACTAAGTTCCCAATGTTAAAATGTTATCCAAGAGGCCATTCCTATTGAACCCATGCATGAGTAGGATAATTTTATCATTAGGCTCAAGAAGAAAATCTAAAGAAACAACATGAAGAAGTGCGAACTATGAAGAATACTTTACAAAATAATATCGAAGTCGTAGCATAAGTTGCTTTAGTTGGCATGAGAAAGAAAATAGGGGCACAATCAACGTCGTATGTGACATGAATTCCTCACTTCTATCTCTGGTTTCAATAGTTTGTTCGATCGAAGCCATTTCTGAGAGCAAAACAATTGAAGTCAAATACCACGAAAGTCAAACAATTATTCAACTCTTCATAACCTTTACATAGAAGCACGTTAATGAGAATGTCTTTGCTGTTTCTTGTCATGGTGCTCTTCAAATATTTTCTTCGACTCCATCTAGACTTCAAAAACCAATATTTTACGTCATGCAAGAGGAATCTTTAACCACCCATCAGGAATGCCAGAAGGCCCATCGAAACTAAGAATATTTTTAACAAATCAAGGACAATCCAGTTGTGCACTTTATTCCCATCATCCCATTGTAAAAGGTAACAAAATTGGAGTTTTAATAGAATGCCACATTGAACCTCGTGTACATTCAGTCACTGAGCCAAAATTACCATAGAGGTATAAAGATTATGAACTTGCTGCTTATGATTTGTTTTATTGCATTGGAAACAGAAGACCTCGATGAATTGAACTAGAAATAGATGCCCTTGATAAGCTTGGAATGTTCAACGAAACATTGCGTGCGTTTATTCTTTAAAGTGGTTGATCAATAAGGAAGAAAAGATAGAGTATTTTCGATGAACCCAAACTCTGGAACTCCCCAAACTTCCCAGAGGCAAGAAAGATATTAAATGCAAGTAGACATTTTAAAAACAACTAAAAATACTAGAAGTCGAAGGCAAACATTTTAAGACAATATTGGTGACAAGATGATATCGCAATATTCCAGGTGTCGAATTCGCTTTAGTGTTTTCTACGATCATTAAATACATGTTAATCCGCATCTTGCTTGAGCTAGTGTCTTGGTTCGACATGGAGCTAGAGCAACTTGATGTTCAAACAAATTTTCTTCACAATGAGTTAGACGAAGAAACTTACATGCAACAATCCCTTTCTAAAGTAGTGCATGTTATTCCCTTCTTTCTTCTACCAAAAAGGAAGAGATTAAGATTGTGATAGAATGCCTCAGTGAGCCTATTATGCAATACAGTGAAGTGAGCGAGATTCACTGTGTAGCACTTGGCGTGTGAATGGCTCTTCTTCTTCCTCACTATAATCTTTGGCTATCCTTTTTATTATTTCTCTATTTAAAGTGAAGTTTTTCTCATCTATTCTATGTGGTTTTTGTCCAATAAGGGTACCCACATAAATTTGTGTTCATTATTCTCTTTTTCTCTTTTAGTACTTATTTCATTGATTATGTGGTTGTTTGTCATTAGTTGTTTGATTCTATTGTTGCAATCAAAAGAATCTCCTGGAGCCTTGGATTTTCTGCTGCAGCTACTCAACAACTAATAAAGCTAGGAATACAGGTAACTTGACAGAAAGAAAGATTTGAACCATACCCTACAACAACAATAGATATGATCTCAAAAACAATGTTCTTAACAGCATCCAGTGCTTCTTCTTGCTGTTCTGGCACTTGGATATCCTTTGACACAATGTCAATAATCTTTCCACCATATTTTGGCTGCAAAATCAGGAGAAAACGTATGTGAGAGTGAATTGATATCTATCATTTTTTTATTGCAATGAACTGCTACATAGTAAAAACAATGCTGCTAAATCCTTAGTCCTAGGAACAAAATTCAGTTTTCAATTCAACTCCAACTTATTCATATAACCTCTGCGCTTTAATGGACTCGTTCATAATGTGACAAATGAAAATATGTCAATGGAAAATATCATGGCCTCTTGATCAATGCGGGTAGAAAAACTAAAGCCACTCAGTTCCCCAAACAGAAATAAGCAAAATGTCAATGTTAGGTAAAAGGCCCAAATAAGAAACAATAATGCTTTCAACCACTTGAAATGTTTATAAAGGGTAGCTTGTCATTTTTAAAAAAGGAAATTTCACTGCTACCATTCTTTGCTAGCATGAATTGTCCTTCTTATTTAAGATTCTCGAAGTTTATGTTGAGGCATTTTATTCATGACGAAAGCATCAACATGATCATCACATCTGAGCAGAGATCGATTTATCTACACAAGTTGAAGCAGAATCACATGGACTAAATCGGGCTAGTTTGTAATGAAGTAGAAAATTAGGAACTAGATCAAAATTTCCCTAATTATTTTTTTATATTAAAATTTTCCTAATTCTTATTCCTCAAATCAGCCCTAATTGCTCAGGTAACTCCACAGGCTTTGTTAATCTCACGATCTCCATCCACAAGAGCACACGCACACTAGCACTGTCAGTTCCGCACAAAACTTCTCCTTGTCGCGTGACGCCACAACATTCTCTATCTTCTTCCCCTCTACAAAGGCCTCAAGTGTATTTTTTACTGGGGGATGTTGATGACTGAGTTAAGAGAATTCCACTAGGAGGTGTGCAAGAAGAGCATCTTTTTATTCATATGAGCCAATTCTGCACAAGGGGTACATTGATTTAGCTGGCAGTGGTAGTGGGCTGCAATCACCATTGTATTCAGCGTGGCAAAGGATTGTGTCGACCATCTCAATGAGGCTTAAGGTTCTTCTTAAGTGTTGGGTCTCGGCCATGCTACGTTTTAATTCATTTTTCTTTCTTTTATATTTCAGTTGAGTCATTGTAGTTCTCTAGTATTAAATCTTATTTCTATTTGATTCATAGACAAGATGAACTTTGGATTTGGATTAAAATTCCTTGTCAACATTTCTATGTTCAACCAGTGCTAGAAATTTCTGATATCCAAATGCTTTGAACATGATTTCCCTTGCTAACTTAATCTTTGATATAGCTCTAAAATCTTCATTTTACCATCCTACAAAGGTCCATAATTTAGTTCACTTGAAGACTTTATTGTTCTAAGTATTCAAGTTCAACTACTCTTCAATGCACAGCAGGTAATTTTCTATATACTTGATACTTTTCCTAACAAGAATGCATTAGTCCTATATTTATTTGGATCAGGCTGAATTTCTTGATAGCATTATGAAATATGTGAATGTGTGATCAACATGTTTAAAGGGCAGCCTAGTCCATTGTTTCTTGCTACATTAGTTCAGCCTCAAAAAAATACAAATCCCTTTGCTTCCCTCACTGCATCAATGTGGTATTAGAGCAACTTTTGTATATTACTTTTTAGTAGCTCCCAATTCTTATTCGTGTTACTTTGCTTAATCATTTTAGAATGCCATTTGCATTGCACTTAGTATCATAGCATACAGGAATCTTTATTTAGATATTAAGTTTTGAGGTACATGCCTAGTATTCCTAAGATTCTAAAAGTTTAGGTCATGTTCCTGATATGAATGTAATATCTCCTATGCAATTATAACAAAAAGTGTGTGCCAATCAGCAATATGAAATAATCCTTAAAATGCCTAATCAACATTAGGAGATGAGTGATCGGCTCAATAAGATCGAAGTCATTACATCTAAAAGTAACCTACCTTCTACTACACCACCTCAACTTACAGGTGAACCCGATAGGAAAACTTTAGAAGAACCATGGGAGTTTGTCTACCTAGATCTTAGTCCACCTCCATTCCACCTCTATCATAAGAGGACTACTAAGGCATGCAAGTTGGCTATAACTAATTGGGTGAAGACAATTTAATTGCCTTACTTTAGATAGGTTGACCCTTATTGCCAAATCACATTCTCGTCCGTACAAGACCAATTTAGAAGATGGTTCTATCATATTTATTAGCCAGCATTGCTTAGTTCTCATACAGTTACTTCATATTCAGATCAAGTATAATACGATGTCATACTTATGTGCATTGCACATGTAGTTTGGGTAGACTTTGGATTATGGATATAGTGATGCAAGAGTATTTTAATCATGATAAAGGTATTGATTTATTTATAGTTATTTTGCTTGCATTTTGAGTCAGATATATTTTATTTAATTGAGTCAATCAGAGTAGTTGTTACAAAATGTAGAATATTGGCCCACAAAGCAAAAACACACAAGTAAAATAAATATCGTAGAAATGAAAAAGCTAAGGTGAGTGAGTTAGTATACATGAAAAGATAGGATGAAAAATGAGTATATTTTTGATAAGATTGGTATAACCTCAATTGAAGATAAGCTCAAGGAAAGTCAACTAAAATAGCTTGGATATATAAACCGCAGGCTGATGAAAACTTTATTAAGGAAAGTTGAGTTATTGAATTTTACCTATTTTAAAAAAGGAATGGAAGACTAAATAAGGTATGATAAGAAATTATCAAAAAAGATCTAACATATTTGAAAATAAATGAAGGCTTGTTACTTGATAGAGTGCAATAAAATAAAAGATTCATGTAGCTGACCCCACCTAGTGGGATAAAAGCTTGATTATTGTTGTTGTTATTGTTCTTGTCCTTGTTGAGTCAATCAGATTAGTTCTGTTGGTAGGAATGTTCACTTTAGTATCAGGCTTGAGGTTCTTCCTAAGTGTTGGGTCATAGTCATTCCGATTTTTAATTCATTTTTCTTTCTTTTATATTTTAGTTGAGTCCTTGTGGTTCGCTAGTTTATTAAATCTTGTTTCTATTTGATTTCTAGACAAGTTGAACTTTAAATTTGGATTAAAATTCCATGTCAACATTTCTATGTTCAACCAGGGCTAGAAATTTGGTTATTCTGAATTGTCCTGTTGTGTTTCTAATATCCGAATGCTTTGAACATGATTAATTCTACGATTTCCCTTGCTAAATTAATCTCTAACATAACTCTAACACCTTCATTTTAATATCCTGCAAAGGTTCACAGCTTAGTTCTTGAAGACATTATTGTTTCTGAATGTCCGTAAGGGTTGGAATGAATATCATGTTGAAGTATTCAAGTTCTACTTCTCTTTAATGCAAAGTAGGAAATTTTATATATACTTGATAATTTTCTCAACAAGATTGCATAAGTCCTGTATTTATTTGGATCATGCTGGAGTTCTTGAGAATGCTTTATGGAGTATGTGAATGAGTGAATCAACATGATTAAAGGGCAGCCTATCTTAATCTCTTCACTTTCACATAAAATAGAATAGCTACGTGATCATATAGTTAGAGGCACATAGTTAGGCTTTAAAACTTATAAAGTCCATTGTTTCTCAAGACATTAGTCTGATATCAAAGTGAATCGTGTTAAAAAAAATAAGGTCCATTCGCTTTCCTCTCTACATCAACATGGTATCAAAGCTAATTCTGTTAGAAAACTATACGTCCCTTCGCTTCCCTCACTACATCAAAGGCAAAAAACTTTGTTTATCCATTTATCCTTGAAAACATAATAAAGGATAACGGATAAACAATCCTCTAAATCATTAATTAATTTCAAAAAGTTAATCATCTGTTTTACCTGGGGCATAGGATTGAAAGTTACAAGGAGCAGTTATCAAAAAAAAAAAAAAAAAGAAAGAAAAAGTTACATGGAGCAGAAAAATTAGTAATAAGCACATCACATACTCTAGAAGGATGGAAACTTGAATAAAGGTCATATTAAGCCAGCTTTTAGGAATACCTACAATCAAAATGTTGCTTGTAGATGCTATCAACAATGCGAGGGTAGCAATAACCAGCTTCCCAGCCTCAGGTTTTGCCTGCATCAAGTGCTAGGTTAAATTTTCCAAGATATATAGGCATATAAACAGAAAGACGACACACTTACCAGCATTAGAACTCTACAAAACCCAACATTTGCTGGCTGAAGACAGAGGCCAATGTTAGTGTACGTTTGCAGAACAAGTTCTGCAGAAAAGAAAATTTGAAAGAAACAGGGAATGACTCAGAATAACAGAACCTCGACTGCATCCCCATGCTCAAGATCTGATATTGTCCGGCTTGATGATTCCTGATAATGGAATTGAAACTACCTATTACTTCAAAACATGAAGCATTGTATACTACAAAAGCTTACCTCAGTAAGTCATATAGGCACGTCAAGTACTATTTTCAGTAAATATTTAGCTTAAGAACAAGGTTAGCATGTAGGTGCAGTGCAGAATTGTGAGAACTTTTGCATCCCTAGTGTCAATCTGGAGACAAGAATCAACATGAAAAACCTTACACAGCACCAAGAAAAGGCTGGCACATGGCAATTAAAATCTACATAGAAGTCTGAAAACTAACAACAAAACTGTGATGGATACTAGAGTCTAGACTCCACTAAGCATGGAACGATATGATATTTGAGGAAATAATTCCATACAAAATCATTCGCAGCCTATGTGTTACTCGTTAAACTGATGTAGACAATTATAACAAGACGTAAATCGCAAAAAGCAAAACCAATAGCCAACCAAACCCACAACTATTCAAGATAGAAACAAAATAGGCCAAATCAAATTATGCCGCAGCACAAACTCAATCAACAGGAAGTTTCCGAAATCTGCATTAAGAAGAAAACAAGCCAAACCCAAGGAATCCGGATATGAGTGCCAGGAGAAGGAGAGTAGAAAAGGAAAGGGGTCGCAGTTTGGACCTCGCCGTTCAACAGAGGCTCCCTGTTGCTGGGAGTGCTCTTGATCTTTAACTTCCCCATAGATGCCGCTATCTTCCTTGTACCTAATAATACGAAAGATGGAGATCGCTTCCTTTTTATCGTCGTTAAGTAGGGAGGGAGGAACTGGACCGCGTTCTTCCAACAGGCATATCCAGCGCCAGCCAAACTACTCTTTTGGAATCGTTCCAAATAAAAATCACCGGTGGGGACGTACGGCTTCCAGACTGCTAAATTGTTGTATATTTTAAAATAAAATAATTGAGCGGCGGAGCCAAGGGGTCAAATAAAATATTTATAATAATATTATTATTAAAATTTAAAATTATTCAAATTATAAAAAATATTTAAAAAAATTAAAATACAATTTTGCATAATTGTTTTGAAGTTATTAAAAAAAAAGTTGTAAAATTTGAGATATGGTTTTGTCTGGAGGGTGTTCTTCCGTAGTTCAACGAAGATTATTAATAATGGTATTGGATTATACTTTTCTTTAAATTTTAGAATTTTGTTATTCTTAAGTAGCGGAGAAGTTATCTTTTTGGTTTTGTTTGTTTGGTTGTTGAAAATTAATTTGATTTATTTTTAACTGAACATATTTGGTGTTGTTGACGTAGGATGTAGGAGATCCCAAAAAATACTAAAAAAGAGAGTTTCGAGAGGTGGCGGGCGCAGATGGCTAAGCCTGATGATTAAAGCTTAAGAGAAAGTAAAGAGCATTTAGAACAACGCACAAAAATTTAAGGTGGTTCAGAGGAGTTCCCTTATATCCATCGGGCGTCAGTGAGAGAGTTTTCACTGAGTAAAAGGGTGATCGGAAGATCGGTATAAAGAGCTTGCAAAAGAAAGAGAGAGGAAGAGCTAGAAAGAGAAAGGGCTTTTCTTTGTCTCAAGCTAGAGTTTTTAAATCGATATTTGATACGACGCAAAGCTCTCTTATAGCTTTTTTACAAATCATTTAGACTCCGTTTTATTAAATTACTAACATTTATATATGAATTATAATAATTAGTTCATATATTATTTAAAATAAAAAAATTTTAATTTAAGAGTTCAGCTTCACATCTCAAATAATTGACCAATAAATTAGTCAATTATAATTTAAAATTTTAATACACTAAATTACTTGATAAATTAAATATTAATTCACCAATAATTTAGTAAATTAAAACTCTAAAAAATTATGATCAATCTAATTCTTTAAATATTTGTTCAATTTGTTATCTCAATCTATGATATGATATTTATTTCATAAAACTTAAAACCCGGGAGGTGGAAGTAAATAAAAAATCAGGGAGCACAGTTGATACAGCCTTTGCCACTAATAGTTTCTTAAGATTGAAGCTTAGATATTTTTACGCTGAAGATGTGCATGAAATAAAATTAAATTTTATTTTGAATTTTATATATAATATTAAATAAAATTATTTTTGATGTTACAAATCATATAAAATTTATATCATATGATCTTAGAAGCTAATTCTAACTTAATTTAAGGGGCGTTTGGTTCAGTGTTATCTTAATATTATGTTATGTTATCTTTAAAAGTAATTGTTTGATTTAATAACATCTTTAAATAACATTATAATTAATTACAAAAATATTATTACGCGCTGACATCTAGATGTCACTCTAAATCGGGCGACATCTCAAGATAACACCGTCAATTCGTCATTACAATGTCAATAACTTCCAACTAAATAAAATTAATTTGGATAGCATTGATATTTTCTAATATCATAATATTGAACCAAATAAATGTTCATTGATGAATAACAATGATATTTAAATAACATTGACATTGAGATAACACTGAACCAAAAGCCCCCTAAAATTAATGTCATCAATCAGCATATAAAAACAAATTTTAATTTTTATATACATATTCTATAATATATATAATCAGAATATTTACACACATGTAACAATAAAACTTTAAAATATTACATATTAATCTATAATTTAAATTTTATTAAAAATAATAATATATAAATAATTTTTAAAAAATTTTGAGACATATATGTAATTATCCCTATAATTTTATTAAAATGCATATTAGATAACATATCTTTGAACTATATATATAAAAAAACTATATAGAAACTCCAAATTTAGACAGATGCTAGCTAGCCCAGATGAACAAGTGAATAAATTAACTTCATCTTGGAGCATATATGTTTTACTTGACTTTCTTATATATATCCAAAGCATATATAGAATGAGTTTGTGAAAGTAAATTCATATTTTGGAACATATTACAGCTGACTTTGTTCACAGCCTATTTTAAAAATAGATAAATAATGTCATTCAAGAGTACAAATTTCTCTGATCTCTCTCTGGTTGACTCTCTTCTTATGACACAGAATATATATATATATATATATATATATATAAATTTATTAAGTAAATTCTAGTCATTTTTTAAAAAGAAGAAACTTGTTTGTAGTTTTGAGTTTTTAATATAAAAAATGATATATATAACTCCAAATTTAGACAGTGGCATATATAGATTCTTTGACTTTTTGTTTTGCATAATAGTTGAGAGAAAAATATGTTATACTATTTATCAAAATAAATATATATTATACTAT
Source organism: Apostasia shenzhenica (assembly GCA_002786265.1). NCBI lineage: Eukaryota > Viridiplantae > Streptophyta > Magnoliopsida > Asparagales > Orchidaceae > Apostasia > Apostasia shenzhenica. Next base: position 289,759 of record KZ451888.1, on the reverse strand, counting down.
TTCATTAATCTTATGTTATAAGGCTAAAGATGGTCTTATAAATTATTGAATTTTAAAATTTTTATTTTGTTCGTGCTAAGTTTTATGATTTTTATTCTGCCTATTCTTATCTTTTTCTCTCTCTACCGTCCTCTCTCCTCTCCCTTTCTCTCTTTCCCTCCTGCCACCCACTGCCACCCTCTCTTTCCTTTCTTTCTCTCTCCTGATCTCTTTCTATAAAATCTTAAAAATATAATTATATAATAAATTTAAGCGGTTCAAGCAAAGCCATGCAAAGCTATATATGATGGTGGAGGGGGATCGGCTTAAGGCTAAGTTCTGCAATTAATGCAAAAAATGATAGAATAGAAATGATCAATGAAGAGATTATCTAAAAAAAGTAGCAACCACAAATGAAAATTTTTAATCCCTAAAGGCCGTTCAAAGAGGTTATACAAAGGGAGCTATAGAGACAAGTAGAGATAATGCAAAATGAGTTGCACGTGCATATAAGGAGGACACACGAGAAGAGTAGCACGAGAATAAAATATTGTACAATAAGCCGGCCACTAGAGAGAAGTGGAGCGCAAGAGAGTAGTGGCCTCGAGAAGAATAGTGCGAGCGACACGAGGAAGAGGAGAGTGAGTGTGTGCATTGAGAAGTAGCATATATGGCAAGTTGAGAGAATGCATGTTGATAATTGAGAGATAAGAGTCTCGATGCATGAAAAGTACTATTGCCCATATTGATGGAGGAGCGCAATTCAATATAATGGGCATGTGAGAGGAGTTTTGCGGAGGTGCATTAGAGAAATGCGGCGAAATAAAAAGTAAAATAAGGGAATATAATATTCAAAAATTTATTCTAATAAAATTTTGATTCTTAATATTTTAAGAATTTTTTCTTAAAAAAACGCCAATATGCGCATAACAAAACAATATACTCATTACAAGTTTCAAAAAAACATTTAAATTAGACTAAAAAAAAATTAAATAATTTATAATTTCAAATTTTTATACAACTTTTTATAAATTATTTAACATATAAATTATATAAATGAATTTTGCATTAGTGAAAATTCCTTCTAATAAAATTTATTTGTATATTTAATATTTAAATAAAAAATTATTATGTATTTTTAATAATTATTCAATTAATTTATAATATAAAATTTTAATTTACTAAATTATTAGACAATTATTTGAAATATATAGTAGAATTCTTAAATTAAAATCTATTATTTTAAATAAATTAAATTTTTAATTTTCATTTTAATTCCTTGAAAAATATTTTAAAAAAATAAGATAAAAAAGTATTGCAAAAAAAAATATTAATTAATTATCACAATTTATATATAATTAAAGTTTATGTAGATTATTTATTTTACTAAGAATTTTTTATTATTATTATTTTTACCATTTTAATTATTTTAAATTTTTATAGCATTGTTATAAATAATTTATTTAGCTTGTTTGGTTGGAGGATAAATTTGGGTAAGGAAAGAGAAACTATTTTATTTTATAGAGTTGATGTGAGATTTTTTTTTAATATTGGGAGGTGTGTAGGATTTGTAATAAAGTTGATTTTAAATTTAAAATTTGTGCTAGATGTGAAATAAAATTGATTTTTAAGGTTGAAATTTATGTTAGATGTGAAATAAAATTATTAAAATTTATAATAAATTTAAAATATTATTATTATATTTTTTTTTTGCCTGACATTTGCCGAACAAAGCCAACGCCTATTTTGAGTTCTTCGCCCCCAATATATATATATAGAAATACATTTTCGGTGCAAAGAAATTGTCTACCGGGAGTACAACGGCGCCGTCTATGCTGTGTTTTTGATCTTAGCAGATATTATAATAAAACAAGTTAATAACTAGGCAATGTTATTATAATTTTATGGCATTGCCACTTTTAAAAAAAAAAAAAACTAGGCAATGAGGCAGCACCAATAAGAAAGATAATAATAGAAAATTTGAAATAACATAAATCTTTAAAAAATATTAAAAAATTGAAGATATATTAAAGTTAATAACAGCAAGATATTACAAATGTGAGATATTTTTTGTAATATTAGAGAACTGAATGGACTTTTAATAAAGTTTTAAAAATTATGAATTAAATAGTAATAATAAATTAATTAAAGCAAGTTTTTAGTAATTAATTATTAAAAAATTAAATCTTGCATTTGTCTGATCACATAAATGCTCAAAAATTATATTTTTATGTCTTATTATCAAAAATATTTTTTTGTAATGTCCTATATATTATCAAAATTAAAAATCTATTTTTACAATAATATAATTTGAGAAATATAATTTATTAAATAATTTAAACTCATATATGCCAGGAGAGTTCATTCTTATTTTAAAATTGCAATAAAGCATTTGCGAACAAAAAAAATTGCCTAAAGAGTTTGTTTACCTTAACATTTCATTGATACCAAGAGTTAGTCTCAAAATTTAAAAGAGAAGAGATTAAGGGGGCGTTTGATTCGTTATTATCTTGGTATTATATTATGTAATCTAAATGTCATGACATATACATAATATTTTTTTATTAATAATTTTATAATCTAATAAAAAATTATTTGTAGATGTTATTAAACCAGATAATTGTTTTCTCTAAATAACATAACATAATATCAAGATAATATTGAACTAAACGCCCCTAAGGCCTCATTTGGTTGGAGTTATTTTTTTTGCCCAACACAAATTTCAACTATAAAAATCAACTTTATTTCACATTTAATATAAATATGAATATTAAAATTTAAATTATTTCACATTTTACACACATTCTAATATTAAAATAAATTTTTTTCTTATTAAACTTAAAAAATAAAATATATTTTTTTTTATCTAAATAAAAAATTCGAACCAAACCAGATCTCAGGAGAACTCAAGATTACGTGTAAATAAGTTTTTTAGATAAATTTAAAAAAAAATTATATGTTCTTTGGATAATAGTTTTGCATATTTGATAATATTAGGCCATTTTACCGTTTACTAATTTAGAGAAAAAATTAGTTTCTTGGAATAGAAATTTTAACTTAGCTTCAAATACATATATTAATAAAAAATAAAATTAATTATTTTAAATAATATACTATGTAAAATAAAATTAATTGCATTAAAAGTTACATGAAATGCAATATAAATTAATTTTTTATATAAAAATTATATAGTATTTAATGTAAAATTAATTTTAAAATTTTAAATAAAAAAGTTGTGATAAAAAACAGCTATTTTTTGTTACTGCTATTTTATTTGAATTTGATGTTTCTTATTTTGATTTATTCAATTAATTTTTATTCTCTAATTAACTATAAAATAATAAGATCATGTAAGACAAAATATATTAAGAGTTTCATTACAATTAAGCATCCACCAAAATAATTAATAATATTAATTAAAAGTAATTACAAAATAATTAATGATATTAATTAAAAGTAATTACAAAATATTTTTGATTAAAACAAAAATAAATTTTAGGAATAAAGCTGGCACATTAATAGCATTAATAGCAGAGAGAGCTTCAGCTCTTTATAGCTAGAATTTAGAAGGGCGGGTTTCACTGCCTCAACTAGCCTTAGGGCATGTGGGCACTGGTATAAAAAGGACTCTGGTAATAAATATATAGACGCATTTTGGACATTTTGGACAGTTAATTGATATGCATGTGGTCCTGCAGATCCTGACTCAAATAATGCTTAGGTCTGATCAGTCAACTATTAGGCTTCAGGCCTCACCTACTAGCTATCTTCATTTCTATGTTGTTATGGCTTTACTTTTTTTATTTATTTATATATATATATATATATTGTTATTAATTATCAAGAGACAAAATAACAGTAATGGAAACATAGCTATCGTACTCCTATTATGTGATTATCAAAATAGTCATATATTATATTAGTTTCAAAATTTTATTATAATAAATTAAATTATTTAAATTTTAATTAAAATAGTTTAATGATTTCTTTTATTATATAAAAAATAAATAATTTAATTATTTAGACTTGTTGAAATAAAAAATTAAGCTACTAATAAAAATTATTAAAAATAGTGACAGCAACATTAAAATTAAATATAAATTTAATAATTAATTATTAATAAATAATATAAATATATTATAATTAATTTTATGTTTATGTAACAAATTAACATTAATAAAGTAAAACTAGAATTTTGATATTAGCAAATAATTCTATTACAATATAATATTAGATTATCATATAAAAATGTATAATTATTTATTCAAATATTTAAAATTTATATTTAATTAATATAATTATTCAATAACAATTTATTATTTTAAATAATAACCAAAAGGTATGTTTTTATTTTGATGTATTTAATTAAAATATTAATGATTAATGTAATTTTTGAAAAAATATACTTATTATATAATTTATAATTTTTAGAACTTAATTTAACTTTATTTGCAAAAATATTACTCATTAAAATTCGTAATAATATATTTAATTTTTTTTACAATAAATTAACATAAAATAGCTTTATATATATAATATTAAGTGAATTACATAATATAAATTTAGCTTAAAAATTTATATAACTCAACTTATTATTTAGATATATACATATATACTCTTATATAACTATTTAGGAGAATTTATTGGCAGAATTATTTGCTAATATAAGTTTTTTAAATTAAGAGTTAATGTACAAAATATAAAACAGTATAATATATCATAAATTAAAATTTTTAATTTTAAAAGCATATTTTAATTGAAAATTGAATTTTTAATTTTTAATAATTTTTGGTCACTAGTACTTATAAGATATTGCCTTGTCTACTATTTTTATATATGTTTAATGAGATAAAAGATCACTCAAAGTATAATATGGGACTAAATTATTGTAATAATATGAGGAAATATTAAAATTAATTATCATAATAAATTAATTTTATTTTGCTTTAAATATATAAAATTATATGTTAAATTTAAATAAATAATAAAAATTTAACAAATATGCTATACAACTCTTCCTATATTAAATAAAACATCAAACATTTAATATTTTATTAGTTAAATTTTAGTTTTAATATATCATAAATTTAAATTTTTAGTTATAAAAGCATATTTTAATTGAAAATTAAATTTTTAATTTTTGGTCACTAGTACTCATAAGATATTGCCTTATTTATTATTTTTATATATGTTTAATGAGATAGAAGATCGCTCAAAGTATAATATGAGATTAAATTACCGTAATAATATAAGGAAATATTTAAACTTAATTATCATAATAAACTAATTTTATTTTGCTTTAAATATATAAAATTATATGTTAAAATTAAATAAATAATGAGAATTTTACAAATATGCTATACAACTTTCTCTATATTAAATAAAACATATTTTTTTCAAAAATTTAATATTTTATTAGTTAAATTTTATGAAAAAAAATCTTATAAATATAAATTTTTATAAATAATTTATGTGGCATATGTAAATGACCCATAAATAATATACCTGTAAATATATTTTGATTTCAATAAAACTAATTAAATGTTTTGTGTTAAGATACACATATAAATGGATGTAATTATTTTGGCATACTTTTTTGAGGTTTGTAATTAATATCATTTTTATGTTTTAAAATAATAAGAAAAAGCTTTTTTACTATAAAAATATATTATTATTTTAAAACATCATATTATATAATTCACAACTTTTTTATAGATATAATTCATAAGTTTTAAAATCTTTAATTATTATTTTATCTTTTTAAGCTCCATAATCATATTTATATTATTCGTATATCACCGACTTTTTACTAATTATATGTGTTATATTGCATCATTACGTTGAAATTAATCATTCACAGTATATTTCTTTGACATAATGAGAAATTATTTTAAGTTGTCATAAGTGTAATTTATATTTAAATACTAAATAAAATGCACGTAAGCTACTTAATTTTAAGACTCTTCCTAAATAAAATGCAACTATTTACTATGATTTAAGCAAATTATAGTAATCATATATATGTGTATGTGTGTTCGTCAGTCTGCAAAAAAACTCTAGTACTGTTATAAGAAGGCTGTTGTTACCCCTCTACATTCCATTGGGATCCCCCACCCCCACGATGGATTAAGATGAACTTTGACGGCTCCGTTAAACAGAACGGTGCGGCAGGCGCAGGGGGGTTTTGCGGGATCACTGTGGCAACCTCCTACTAGCGGCTGGCTACAAGCTCTACACTCATGCCACTACTACAGCAGAAGCGATGGGAGCACTCATCGCGATGACAGCCGCCCAAGAGTGGGCGGATACGGCGGACGAGATTTGAATAGAAGGCGACTCTGCCATCACTATTGCGGACCTTCACTGGACAGCCAAAGGACACCCTCCCGACAAGACCATGGCCCAGATTGCTGAGCTTTTTTGTGCCTTCAAGGCATATAGGATATCTCATATTTATAGAGCTGCTAATAGAGCGGCAGACTTTGTAGCTTCCTTTTCTTGTTTCGATGACACAGAGTGGCATAAGGGCATGTCCCTCCCACTCAATTTTTGTGCGATCCTCAACGAGGATTGAATCTTTTGTACCTGATGTAACTTTTTACTGTTATAGTATTATAGGTTATGACCGAATTTCAAAAAAAAAAAACTCTGGTAAATCATTAGACACATGGCGGGCATTCAATTCTATACAAATGAACCTGCACAATTCTCAATAGAGGAAGTGAGTTCCTTTGTTACTTATAATAATGGCTTCTACTTTTATAAATAGAGAATCCTCTCTTAGGGGAAGACAATCAAGGATCATACCATGAAATTTAGGCATTCTTTGGAAAACTCTTCTCTCTCCATTTGTATCTTTTTACGTGATTTTGTATTTGCCCATGGCAAATTTCTCCATCTAGGGGATATTTTATATTATGAGTTTTTCTAAATCATATAAAGTTTGGTATATTTTGATTGTTATTCTTTTTGTTGTCATGTTTTTTTTTCTATAAGAGTCTATATTGAGTCGTGGATTATTTTTTAGATAAAGTTCATCATCTATCTTTTTTTTAACACAATTCATTTGCCAATAGCAAGTAATATAAATGGCGATACGAAAAAAGTAGTATATATACTATAATTGTGTAATAGGAATTAGAGTAGCAAATAATGTATAGTTTTTTAAAAAATTTATACAATTTGTTTCTGTTAAGAATATTTTATACAACTATTTTTTTTTTAATTTTTTTTTACAGAAAAGGTTATACAATTTTTTTTTGAAAAGAAAATTTTCATTTTGTTTATGAAAAAGGGACCTTTTTTTTATGGATGTCACAAACTCGTGGTCCGAAAATCAAATAATTTTTTATTATCTTATACATAATAAAAATTTACTTAATAAAAAAAGAAGGGATTTTTACCTACAAGATATGAAATTTACACGAAATTATGCATTTCACCATCAATTCATAAATATTATCACTATCACACCATATTCATTTAAATTTTACGTATTTCACACCATATTCTTTGATGGTGAACTTCACATTTCTAAACTGGCCTTGATCTTAACTATATTATTAATATATTAATTAAATACTATAAATAAATTAATTTATATAAATGATATTTTAAATATTTATGAATTTATATATTTTAATTTATTTATTCTATTTAAAATTTTCAATTAGGGTGCCGAATTTAAATTCGTATGACTATAATTTTTAATTGAAGTAAGAAAATTGACGTGTTTACAGTAAAAGAATAAAAATATATATTAGAATTTAAATATTAATGAATTTATGTATTTTAATTTATATATAATATTATAAAGTATGTAAAATATGTAAAATGCGTAAAATTTAAATAAATATAGTATAATAATGATAATATTTACGAATTGACGGAGAAACGAGTAATTTTATATAAATTTTATTTCCTATGTAAAAATCCCAATAAAAAATTACAAAAAAACTTTGTCGACAGTCAATTTTCATATTAAATCAGTTGCTCAGGTCGCAGTCAAGCATGCATGTAGCATTTTGTACTGTCGCCAGTTGTCCTTTAGCATTTCCCACGTCGCCCTTTCCATTTTTGCTCTTGATATCCAGTTTGGGGGTATACTAATTTTTGGATATATAATTGTCTCTTCTGCCCTCAATATATATCAAATTATTTTTAGTCATTAATTAAAACGATACATGCATGTTTCAGAATTTAATTATATTAGTAGCTACATCTACTTAATTTTATATTAACATGCATCCAATATTCACAGCTGATTATATATATATATATATATATATATATATATATATATATATTGTGCATGCGATCCTTCGGCTCTATGCGTATTCAATTTTGTTCATTTTTAATTGACATATATAAATATATATATATATATTACAGTAATAAAAATTTTTAATATTAAAATTAATTGTATTTTAAATTTAAAAAAAATTAATTCTTTTTTACATTACACATTAAAATAATAAATTTATATTGTAACCCTAGTATATCCTAATATAATAATTTTTAAATCACATCATATATAATTCTCAATAAAAAATATTATTTAAATTTAATTTTAAAATTAATATTAAAAATCTATTTATTTGTAAGAATTAATTTAACAAGATTAAAATTAAATTTAAACAGAGATATTTTTTTATTGAAAGTTATGAATGATGTGAAATAAAGTTAGTTATTATATTAAGATATGTAAAAGATGTGATATAAATTTAATTATTATTTTAGTAATGTGTGGAGGATATGGAATAAAGATAATTTTTAATATTAAATTTTATGTGTGATGTGATATGCCAGTTTAAAATTAAATTAGATTAATTTTTAATTACCAAACAAACAGGGCCTTAATATTAAAAATTAACTTTACTTCACATCCTACACACATTACTAAAATAATAACTAATTTATATTATATCTTTCACATATTCTAACATAATAATTAACTTTATATCATATTATTCACATATTTGAACATAATAATTAACTGTATTTCACATCATTTATAATTTTTAATAAAAAAAATAATATTTTTATTTAAATTTAATTTTAATCTTATAAACAAACCGACCTTAAATGGTTTAACAAAAACTGAAACATGCATGTATAATAGATGAACTACAGTTAATTCTTCAGATTCAAGCTGCATATTATAAAAGTGTATTTAGAATTAAAAGTTTTTTATTTTTTTAGGAGAAAATATTGCCAAAAGAAAAATAAATATAATATTAATATATTTATTTATGATAATTAAATTTAATTAATTAAAGTGATTTAAAAAGCTAATTAACAGTCAACTAAGGTCAATTCCCAAAAAAAAAGGGCCCACAGCGCCGTCAAACACATCGTAACTCATGCAACCCTTCATCTGCCAGCCAGTTGTCTCTGTAGCAGCTATGCGTCCCCCCTACCCCTTTCCGCTTATGCCCTCAACTAGGGTTCATTCCACTTGGGACAAATTTTGAAATCTATTGTTAAAACCTTCCCCCATGGAGCTCTATATAATGGGGATTGATCCTGAAGCTTAGTCGCCACTTCTCTTCCAAGACCCACAACTTTAATTAGATCTGCAGAGTCTTTCAAAGTCGCTGGAGAAATGACATCCTCCGATCCCTATGTGGACTCAGTCGTCTTCCAGCTCCTCTTCTCTAGAGCTGCATTATCCCCGGCAATCGCAGCCGCCGTGATATTTACAGCAGCTATCTGGCTCTTCCCGGGCGGTATTGCATGGGCGCTTTCTCGAGGACGCCGGTCAATCCCGGGCCCCTCGGGTGTCTTCCTGGGGATGTCCAGCTCATTGGCGCATCGGGTCCTCGCCGGCCTCGCGCGCTCCCTGGATGCCTTCCAGCTGATGGCCTTCTCTGTTGGCATGACCCGCTTCATCGTCTCCAGCCACCCGGAGACGGCCAAGGAGATTCTCAGCAACTCGGCCTTTGCCGACCGTCCGATAAAGGAGTCGGCCTACGAGCTCCTCTTCCACCGCGCCATGGGTTTCGCTCCCTTCGGCGAGTATTGGAGGAATCTCCGAAGGATCTCAGCTACTTATCTTTTCAGTCCGAGGAGAATCTCCTCTTTTGGGGTGCACCGGGTGGTTATTGGGGAGTCCATGGTGGATGAGGTGAAGCATCAGATGGAGAGGGACGGGGCGGTGGAGCTGAAGAAGGTCTTGCATTTCGGGTCTCTTAACAACATCATGATGAGCGTCTTCGGGAAAAGATTCGATTTCGGCAAGGGGGATGGCACGGAGCTGGAGGGTTTGGTCAAGGAAGGGTATCAGCTTCTGGGGATGTTCAACTGGAGCGACCACTTGCCGCTCTTGGGTCTGTTGGATTTCCAAGGCATTAGGAGGAGGTGCAGGAAGCTGGTGTCAAGGGTGAATGTGTTCGTGGGTCAGATCATAGAGGAGCACAGAATCAAGAGGCAGGCCAGCAGATCTAGAGAGGCTGATGAGCGTGAAGCTGCTGACTTTGTTGACGTTCTTCTTGACTTGCAGGAGGACGAGAAGCTCTCAGATTCTGACATGATTGCTGTTCTATGGGTAAATATTAATTATCTAGTTAATTAGCTAATCACTGATCATAGATCTCAATTAATATAGATGTTTTTCGATAATTAATGCATGCATGCATGCTCAAATTTATTATTGCTAGCAAATGCTCATTAATTAAATATATATATATATATATATATTTAGCTAGAAATTAATTTACGTTTTTTTATTATATGTGCAAAAATAAAAATAAAAAAAATTACTGCATGCATGGATGCAGGAAATGATCTTCAGAGGAACAGATACAGTGGTCATCCTGCTGGAATGGACGATGGCGAGAATGGTGCTCCACCCAGAAATCCAGGCCAAGGCTCAGGCTGAGATCGATGCTGTCACCGGATCATCTTCGAGGGCGGTGTCGACTTCTGACATCCAAAATCTGCCATATCTCCAGGCCATAGTGAAGGAAACTCTCAGAATGCACCCTCCCGGCCCTCTTCTCTCATGGGCTCGCCTCGCCATTCACGACGTTCAGGTTGGGAAGCACTTCATCCCAGCCGGGACTACTGCGATGGTGAACATGTGGTCGATAACCCATGACGGAAGGTTCTGGTCTGAACCCAACGTGTTCAATCCCGAGAGGTTCATGGCCGAAGAAGTGAACATCACGGGCTGCGACCTCAGGCTGGCTCCCTTCGGTGCAGGAAGGAGGGTGTGCCCTGGCAAGTCCATGGCCCTGGCAACTGTTCATCTCTGGCTGGCTCAGCTGCTGCACAACTTCAAATGGCTTCCCAATTCCTCTTCTGCTGTCGACTTGTCTGAGTGCCTCAACATGTCGCTCGAGATGAAAAACCCGCTGGTCTGTGCCGCCGTTCCAAGGTTCTGATCGATCCAGCTAAGCTAAAGATCAGAAATATATATATATATATATCTCAAAACTACCGCTAGTAGACCTTTGTGTGTGTTTTTTCTTTTTTAATATTCTGTCTCGCGCGGGTGTTGAAATGGAGACGTTGGGCAATCTCCATGATTTTGTAACTTAGTGCTTGCGACCCTCCTGAGTAGATCTCTATCCTCTGCTGTTTTCCTTTGGTGTCCTCCTGTTCTTAGTCTTGTGAAATGTCGGTCAAATAACAAGTCCCTTGTCTTAGTCACAAGCAGCAGTTACTGTTACATGTTATTATATATATTATAAAATGTTTAATTATGCAGCCAGCAGCTTATATATCCATGTGATGGTGATGGTGATGGTAAATAATTAATTACTAGCTTCAACCTTTCTTTCCTTATCTTTTAATATGTCTTCTTTTGGTCGATGGGAATGAACGACAAAAATTGTATATTGCTTTCAGTTTTATCTATTTAATATTTGGTCGGCGCGCGGCATTAATTTATTTCCAACAGTAGTACATAGCTTGACACTAACCAACATTCTTCTGGCGCCATTACGAGCTTTCCATTTTAAACTCATGCACATATATTGTTTTATTATACTCTTATTGCATTAATTTGTTCTTCTGTTAACTATACATTTTCTGCATTTCACTATATATATTATTTTAATATTTTTTTTACTATTTTGTAATTAAAATTTGTTATTTGACTGTGAACTATATATAAAAATAAAAAACTTATGTATTTTGTAATAAATACTTAATTGTTGTTTTAATAAAAAAAGAATTTTAATTTTAGTTTTTTATTCATGTAGATTATAAAAACTGACCTATTGTTCTAACTTTTATATTCATATAATTAAGACTTTTTTCTAAAATTTTAAATATTTTATTCACTTTGTGTTTTTATCAAAAAAAAAAAATATAAAATTAAGAAGTGCTATAATATCTTGTGTCTTATTAATAATTAAGTTCCTTTTACTTCTCTTCATCTTTAAAGAATTTGTAACAATTCAAATGATTTTTCGCATACATAGAATACTACATAAATTCATTTGACTGGTTAGTGAGATAGGGCTGTTATAATAACTATCTTTCAAAATTATTTTCACTCTATGAATGGCTCCTTTGTAGTTGCAATGTTAGTCCAATTTAATTACTTTCTTTTCTGCTTCCCTTGTGTACCATCCAAAAAAAAAAAAAAATTATGCAATAATTTTTTTTAACTTAATAATCAGGTTATAATGTCTTTTTTATACCTAATTAACTAGGTCGTACATGTAAATATATTTGATTTTGATATGTATAAATTAAAAACACTTATTAAAAATAAATTTAACATAAATACATATATATATAATCATATAGTTAATGTCTGGAAAATAAAATCATTTAGCATACGTATGTTGCTTATGTTAATATATAAAATTATATAGTATCATATAATAGCTAAAAAGTAACATAATTATTTTACTTTGTAAATAATAACATAACGATATAAATTAAATTTAACGATAATTAACGCTCAAAAAATAGATCAATAATTTCGAATATATTTTCTTTTAAAATATTGAAGATATATAAGACACATGATATCAGAAATATTTGAATATAATTTCAAATTTTTAATTTTTATCAAAAATAACATTTTAATAAACTTTTTATGATACATGGATAATATTATAAAATTAAAGAATATTAACATAATATATTTTACATATAAATATGTGTTATTCAAAGTTAAAAGGATGATTTTAAGTTTCAACCAAATTTGGCCTATTTCAATAACTATCTATATATCGATCGATTTCAGTTAAGATTACAGCAAAAACCAAGCCTTAGTCTCATAAGCTAGGTGAGGTCGGCTATATAAATTTTTTATTTTCATTATACTTTATCAATTAACTAATTCATATCTAGGTTTAATTACATAATATCACTCCTTATAATTTCTTATTATGCTTTTCTTGGTCTCTAGGTCTCTTCCACTTTGTATATGAGAAAGTTCAATAACTCGATTTTCTTAACTGAAACTTTAATTAGCGTATGATTTATATATTCAAACTATTATTTTGGTTCGAACCAAAATAAGGACCAAAATTATAGTAGTTTAAAAATAATAATAATAATAATAATAATAATAATAATAATAAATAAATTTTTTTAATTATTCTACATAAATTTAATATAAAAAATATTATTTTACTTCACATATTTAATAATTTTTAATAAAAATATTAACTTTATTTCACATCCTAATTAATTAAAATACTCGATTCGAATATTTTAGTCTAAGATGTGAAATAAAATTGACATTTTTATTAAAAATTGTTAAGACAAAAATCTGTGATTCTAAAGTATTCTTTTAAAGCTTCAATTTCGCTTTGACTCCCTCTTTAGTTTTATCAATAAAGACAATATTATCTGTAAAAAGCATACATTAATGCAGCTCATCTTGGATATATTGAACCCTATTAATTTTGATGATGCCAATTACTTCAATATCATCGAACTAACTTTTATCTTAAGTGTGTTTATAGATTAATTACTTCATTAAAAATAAAAAAAGTTTAAGTCTAAGAGATCAAGAGCTGCTATTATAATTTTATTTTATTTCTCTAGGGCATTGATGTAAGTATGTGCATATTTGCAAATGTTTCAACCGTGTTTTTCCATTTAATTTTCTAGGTAAGAAAACTTTATTTTCTCTCATGTTTATTTTATTTGGTTTATAAGCTAAAACCTCAAAAATCTATTCATTTTAAGTAGTTTAAATTTAAAATATAGCTCACTCAATTAATTACTTCTAATTAAGAATTGATAATTGGAGTTTAAAGTTTAACTCAAAATTAATTATTTATTATAAACTAGGTTGGATGAAAGTTTAGTTTAATATCTCAAGATTGTTTGGCTTAAATGTATTTGAGAAGTAATTATGTCTTTTTTCCTCCAAAATAATGTTATCAGGTAATGAGATATTTTTACTTATTTCTTGTATATTTTTCTTTATTAAAAAATTAATATCTTGTCTTTTATGTCTATGATGAAGAGCTTACTTAGCTTTTTGATATTTTGCATTTACTCTTTGTACTTTATGATTGCACATAAGCTATTAGAAAATATTTGTATATTATCCATAATACCTTCATGGACCACATTAATCCAAAAGATGTGTTTTTATTTCATTCCTTTGTGTTTTGTGCCTCATTTTTCTATGAATTTTGGCTTTGTGTTGCTGACCATTTTAGCTTGAATATATATTTTTAATGGTCTTATATAGTATGTGTAATGACTATCTCTTAAAAATATTAAGATATAGTCATTTTATTTTATATTTTACTTTCTTCACTTGTTTATATTTTATTGTGTTGGCTTATGTTAGAAACTTTAAAACAAAAGCTTCTCCTCTTCTTTAAACGGATAAAATATATACTTGAAAATTTTTTCCTGCTTTTTGTCTTAGTTTTCTACAGCAAAAATTCTTCTTCTCCTCTCAAGTTCTGTTTTACTCTCTTAAGACTATAATTGCAAAGCTCTTGAAAAAAAATTTAAGAAAAAAAGATTGTGATGATTTTAAAGTAACAAAAAACTTATTTTCTTTCTGATTGTTTCTTTCTGAGCTTTTATAATTTTCTGTATTATTGTTTTGTGCTGCGATTTTATTGCGAACCTTGAGTTTTCATGCTTTTAGTTGCTGCGATTTACTGAAGCTCTTTGTTATAATTTGATTTCTTAGTTATTATTGAAAGAACATATAGCGGTATTATTCTTTAACCTTTTAAAATTATTTTTGCTCACTGTTTTCTAAAACATACCGTTCTCGACTTTATTCGAGTATTGTCTTGACAACTTTGCATGTATATAGAGCCCTCATAGTAATATTTCTACTTATTCAAAGTTATAACTTAAGCCAATTAGTCTAGTAAACTCTCTTTATTTTTGCTATTCTCCTTATGTGGAGAATATTATAGTTATGTTGGTTTGCTCGACTTTGGTTCTTACAAAAAAGTTGTAAGGATTTAAGATGTTTGCTCGACTTTAGCTCCTACAAAAAATGCAAGAAGTTCCTATGCAGAGAGCTTTGCAGTAAGCGAGACAATAGATTACATTTATAAAGGTATTTTAACTTTGAAATGTCGTATTTGAAAGTGATTCTTTATCGATGATTCTTCGAGATGGAAAAAACTTCCATGTTTGCCTTGATAACCAATAAATCAAAATATTTCTTAAAGCTTTTTGATTCACATGCTTGTTTTTGCAAGAAATATGTGTTAGGGAGTTTGATGTAATTATAATATAATTCTAACTGCTTATATATATATATATATAAATAACAATATATATATATATAATCTATTTGATGGCAGAGGCAACAATTCATTTCTTGGTATTGAAGCCCTAGTGTCACGCCTGGCCGGTACACACCTCTCGCACATATCGCGAGCTTGTCAGTCTCTTGCATCGCACCCCGACCCGTCACCTTCTCGCTCATATTGCGAGCGTCTCAACCCCTTGTGCCGCACGCTTGTCCGTCTCCGCTTCTCGCTCACATCACAAGCGTCTCCACTTCTCACTAAAAAATGATTTTTTTTAATAATATAATCAAAATAGCATCAATCAAATATGGCTTTTACTATTTGAGTGCAGTCCAGTGCTCACAATAACTATATTATAAAGAGCAATTATATATCATAATCCAAGCAAGGCTGGAAAAAAACTGTGATCTCCCAATATTCGGATAGTTTTTCAATTAAAATTTATAACGCTCGTAAATTAAATTTCACATTTCAGTACACGAGAAAAGTAAGAAAAGATTAAAAAATGCTTAATTGAGTGCACGAGCACCACAACAAATTATATTTTTCTCTAAAACTTAAATACATAATATTATGTCATATAATATAAATAAATTTATTATTTATTTTAATGATATTTATAAATAATTTTATAAAAAATTTTAAAATTACCTTAAAAAGTTACATCTATCCCGTTTGTTTAGGAGTTTAAAATTAACCTGGTTTAATTTTAACCAAGCATATCATATCACACATAAAATTTAATATTAAAAATTAAATTTATTTCACATCCTACACATATTACTAAAATAATAACTAATTTATATCACATCCCTCACATATTCCAACATAATAACT
>KZ451888.1:233699-273226 GCA_002786265.1 Apostasia shenzhenica | reverse complement strand
ACTTGAATATAGATATTTTTTTTATTGAAAGTGGTGAATGATGTAAAGCAAAGTTATTATTAGTTGGGTGTGTTGAGGGATGTGATATGAAGTTAGTTATTATGTTGGGATATGTGAGGGATGTGATATAAGTTAGTTATTATTTTAGTAATATGTGTAAGATGTGAATAAAGTTATTTTTAATATAAATTTTATTATGTGATGTGAATATCTGGTTAAAATTAAAACCGGAATTAATTTTAAACGGACAAACAAATAGGGTAGAGTTTTATTAAAAATTGACATTTTATAGTATAAAATTAGAATAAATGAGGCTTATGATCCATTTTCAATTTAGGATTTCAGAAGAGCTTCAAAAGCTTATTTATTGGATGACCACATATTTGAGTTCGATGCAATGCATTGTTCAAATATTAATCATCGCACACTATATAGCTTTTCAAGTGGGCTTATGCACATGTGGCTGTGACTGAGAACCGCAAAGGTTCGTAGAGCCGAATGGTTCCGGGACCTAACCCACTAATTTTTCTACTTCATTGAGTTACATGTCTTTAGTAAGCACTGATATTTATTCAAATTCAATCTCGTTAATTAATTGGGTAATTGCATTCGGTCTCTGACGTCGGATAGCATTAAATTGGTCCCAACTTTTTAAAATTTTTTATTTAATTAAGTTTCTCTAAGTTGCAAACCTATATAGTTTTGGTCAAATCAAGACGTAATTGTCAAGCTTTTACTAGTATGATATAAAAATCATTTTATTTGTTACATTTATGACTTTTTAAATATAATATTTATATTTTCTTATTTTAATTTTGTTAGGTTTTTAAAAATAATAAGAGTAGAGGGTGTAATAGTCTTTTAAATTATTATAAATTTATTCAAATTAGTCCAAAAAATAATTAAATTTTATGTTTTTGTCGAAAAAATAAATAATTACTTTTTAGGAGATGTTTTGTTCGATGTTATTTTAATATTATATTATGCTATCTAAATTCAGATATCATTTTTTAAATAATAATTCTATAATATTTTAGGAAATTTTTAAAATATTATAAAATAAATAATTAATTTTCCTAAATAACATAACATATATTAAGATAAATAAACTTGAATCCAACTTCACTTTAATAATATAACATAATATAAATATAGTATTATAATTAAATGTATTTTAGGGCGTTTGGTTGTGTTATCTTGGTGTTATGTTATGTTAATCTAATGTCATGACATTTAGATTGTCATCTTTTGACTAATAATTTTATAATCTAATAAAAGATTATTTGTAGTTGTTTCATTAAACCAAACAATTACTTTCTTTAGATAACAAACATAACGTCAAGAACACTGAACCAAACGCCCCCTTAATTTATTCACAAACTAACATGTAATATTTTAGTTCTTAAACAAAAAAATTCTTGATTCTTACTGAAAAATAATTATTTTAATCGTGACTAAATAATAATTAATGACAAAAAATTTTAGTCTACTTATTTTTTTTTAAATTATTTTATATTTATATATATAAATTTTAATATTAAATAATTACTATATTTCATATTAATATAAATTTTAATAAATAATTAGATTTATTTTATATTTATTTAAATTTTAATATAATTAACTCAGTTTTGATAAAATTTATTTTATTTTATATTATATATATATTTAAAAAAAAATCATAAAATTTTGAGACTTTTTTTTTTCTTCTGCCAGCAAAACGTAGCCTAATGCAGCTTGTTCGCGACAACCCCAGTCGCATGGTTTTCATTTTCTCAACAAATTGAATCTTCTTCTTCTCTCTCTATGAGCTGCCGCGGGAAAGAAAGCGATCGGATATCTACTCCACTGTTGTTATCCATGGCGACGATGTTTCTGACACTGATCTCGCTCCCTCGCCACCGTCAGACCACGCTGGCCGGGCCGTGTCGACGATGATGGAGAGGATGCCTCATTCCTGCCCCCGCTCCTACACGCATCCAAAGGATTTCGATAACGCCGCCGGATACGCATGAAGGTGAGGAAGATGATGGCAGCGGCTCCTCCTCCGGGATCTCTGGAACCTTCATATCAAGCGCGATCGCTCTTCTGCATCCACTCTTCCACCCGCCGGCCACTTCTCTCGCCATTCCTCGAAATCAAGCGTTCACCCTGGGACGCCTTTCCCAAGCCGATGATCTTACTCCACTTTCTTGATCCGATCGACCGTAAGGTCAGGGGCACGCTGAGCCCGAGGGAGTTCGTGTCAGATTACGGTCGTCAGGAGACTGCGGTGGCGGAGGGGGATTCGGGTCGCTTTTCATGAGCGAGGCAGTGGAGAGCATGAGGGCGGCGTCGAGTGGGAAGAGGGGAGGCAGCACGAGTTGCGCAGCAGTCTGAGGAGGCAGGCTTCTTTAGTCGGTGCCAGAAAGCGTCACGAGGAGAGGATCGAGCACCAAATATGAGTTGCTTCATGAGCTCGGTGAGTTATTACGGCCCTCCTCTCTTCTTTCCTGGTAGAAATTTTTTTTAATTAAAGCTGTGTAAGCATTTTTAGAGCTTTCTAATTCGTCCAATAGGCAACATGAATTTGTATGAAACAAAGTAGCGGACAGATCTGTCAGAATTAGGATGAAGCCTTAGATGATAACAATGAATACTAGATGAGCCTAAAATGAATCGATGATTGAAATAAACATTGGTTGCTGCGATTTTGTAAGTAGAACATTCAGCAAGAAATAGACTGAATCTATGAATATTTTGGAGAGGGGTATATTTATTCACAAATTTCAAATTGCAGATAGAACACTACCTAGATTAATGCAAGGTTAGTTTATAATAAAGTTGGAGAGAGAATGGAAGAGGAGATTCGACAATAGAAATTTCTGCCTTATTATTCGTCTCATCCATTTGATAGTGGGAACCTAGGATACGAAATAATGTAGAAATAAATTCTCTTTAACAGTTGAATTTTTTACATACTAATGATAAACCTAATACCATCACGAATATATATTGCCTAAAAATTCTATTCTTCAAATGATAAAAATGTTTTGTACACTGAGCACAGAGTTATTTTTGGAAATACGCCATTTTTTGTAATATGCATATATTATTGAAAATTCAACGTGGGTGAACAGTGTGGATATTTGTGACATAATGTCTGAAAACATTGTTGAGTTAAAGTTTTGTAAAGAGATCGACTTAGTTAATCTTTTGGTGGACGAAAGATACTTTGAGCTAGTGATTCCGGACATGTTTTTGAACAAAGTGAAAATCAATTTAATGACAGTGAAAAACAGATTGGTTGCCAAATATATTGCACTAATGTATTTAGTGTGTATGTCACACCAAATGGTAGGTGTTGTATATGATAGGTATGAAATTAATGAGAAGATATTGGAGCTATATTAACTCAGCATAGCATAATGATGGCTTTTGTATTCTACCTTTGTGCTTGATCGGAACTGGTGTTAGTAGGTGTTCATCCAGTATGTTACAATTTACAGACAATGGCGTTAGTTTGATATGTGTTAGATCCTGCATGGTCAAAATTCATGCGTGCTCCTTACAGATAAGCATCACTTGAATCGTATCAATGCACTCTTGCTATCTAAAGGCCACTACCTCTTGCTTAGGCATCATCATTTACTCGTTAACACATTACATGCTTTAGATTTGCATGTGCAATGCTCTCTCTCAATTACAATGTGATCTCATATGGTGCAATTTTCTTGGCAAGACAATCAAATAATTCTGAAGCTCAAAGAAACAAAGCGAATACATCTTGGCCTTTTCATGTACAAAATGAATGAGCCCATTTCATCTCGCATCAATGTGCTAACTTTCTACAAGATTCTTTACATGGACGGGATAACTTCGGTAGGCTGTGGAATGTCGAGCAAGAAATAATTGATATCTAGAGAATTATGTAGCGTTGAATGACTCTGTGAAGCGTGTTTTGCATGACCAAAATATGTCTGGTATTTCAAGGATATAGACCTTGAGGTGGATTGTACAAACGAGGTATAGAGTAGATGTATTTGTCTTTAGAGGTCAAGATTCTTAGATTCTAAAGCCACTCCACCAAGATGGTTGAACAAGAATGGATGAGTATTATTTGATACGATATAGGGATTTGCGATAGAACAAACTTGAGATGAAAATAGTGGATGTGTAAGACCTTAGTTGGTTGGCTCCATTAATGAACACTTCGAAGTGATTGTAGGAGTGCATAAGAGACATTGATAGGATTTCCAGTTTAGATGTTATGGGAATAGAGAGCTATCTAAACTATTTTATTCTAATGTACTGGACTTCGGAAGTTCTGATAGTTGAGTCAGGTCTTCGGTGATCATAGCAAATAGCATAAACGATTTTGGACCGTCTGATGATATTTGAGTGTATATCCAGTTTAAATCTATTGATTTGTTGATAGACTAAAGAAAAGATCCATGCGTTTACTACAAAAGTTATAGCATTAAATTCAGTGCTATTGATAGGATGCAGTTAGATCTTTTGATGCTGTGAGTGAGGCATGTTGTTCATTTATATAATTTTTTTAATTTAAAGGCAACTAAGGTAGCGAGTGACAAGGGCAAATCTGTGGCCGAACGACCGATGATGCCAGGAGATAGAGAAAGAATGAAGTATTCGTTGGCCCCAACGTTCCAGTAACGGAGGGACTCGAGGCGTTTGGAGAATTCTTGGGGGTCCAGTGTTCGTGCTGAAAGAGTTCGTCGACTTCTTTCTCTCTTGATGAACATATATGGTCTCCATAGGAACACTTGAGTGGGTGTGGCCCTTTTTTTCCGTGAAGGTCGACTACTTAAAACATGGTATTTCTAAAATTCGCTATTTGTATTCCTATTCGCATGAAGCACATGCAGATTCACATTCCATGATCAAGCCAGCCACAAAGTCGTAGAATCTCGACAAACAAACACACGATGTTGAAATAAATAAATTTTAAAAGAATATTTGATTCAATATTATCTTGATATTAATCATGTATTCGAAAAAAAAAGATTATTTATTCTGATAGCATGTGTAGATAGTTTTCTAAAATTTTATGAAATTACTGCTCAAAATAATATCTAAATATTATAATATATAATATAATATATATAATATGAATGTAACATCGAGCCAAACGCTTGTTAAATATGAAACCATATGTTACAACGTAAGTGGAGATTAACAAGTTTAATCTCATTTAATATTTGAAACCTTAGGAGTTTTATAAAATTTGACATTTATATAGTATAAAATTAGAATAAAAATGAGGCCTATGATGCCATTTTCAATTTAGGATTTCAGAGGAGGCTTCAAAAGCTTATTTATGGATGAGACATTATTGAGTTTGATGCATGCATTGTTCAAATATTAATCATCGCACACTATATATGCATTTCAAGTGGGCTTATGTACATGTGGCTGTGACTGAGAACCGAAAGGTTCGTAGAGCCGAATGGTTCCGGGGACCTAACCCACTAATTTTTCTACTTCATTGAGTTACATGCTCTTTAGTAAGCACTGATATTTTATTCAAATTCAATCTCGTTAATTAATTGGGTAATTGCATTTGGTCTCTGAGGTCGGAA
The DNA here is from genome assembly GCA_002786265.1 of Apostasia shenzhenica. Taxonomy (NCBI): domain Eukaryota; kingdom Viridiplantae; phylum Streptophyta; class Magnoliopsida; order Asparagales; family Orchidaceae; genus Apostasia; species Apostasia shenzhenica. Next base: position 267,644 of record KZ451888.1, on the reverse strand, counting down.
TAGCATTACAAATTGGTCCCAACTTTTAAAATTTTTTATTTAATTAAGTTCTCTAATTTGCAAACGCTATATAGTTTTGATCCAAATCAAGACATAATTGTCAAGCTTTTACTAGTATGCTATAAAAATCATTTTTATTTGTTACATTTATGACTTTTTAAAATATTAATATTTATATTTCTTATTTTAAATTTTTGTTAGGTTTTTAAAAAATAATAAGAGTAGAGAGGTGTAATAGTCTTTTTAAATATATAAATTTTTCAAATTAGTCCAAAAAATAATTAAGTTTTATGTTTTTGTCTAAAAAATAAATAATTATTTTTTAGGAGATGTTTTGTTCGATGTTATTTTAATATTATATTATGCTATCTAAATATCATGATATTTAGATATCATTTTTTAAATGATAATTCTATAATATTTAGGAGATTATTTAAAAATATTATCAAATCAAATAATTATTTTTCCCTAAATAACATAACATAATATTAAGATAAATAACTTTGAATCAAACTTCACTTTAATAATATAACATAATATAAATATAATATTAAATTAAATGTATTTTAGTTCTTAAACAAAAAAATTCTTGGTCTTACTTGAAAAATAATTATTTTAATTGTGACTAAAATAATAATAATGACAAAAAATTTTAGTCTACTTAATTTTTTTTTAAAATTATTTTATATTTTATTCTATATAAATTTTAATATTAAATAATTACTATATTTCATATTTAATATAATTTTTAATAAATTAATTAGATTTATTTTATATTTAATTTAATTTTTAATATAATTAACTCAGGTGATAAAAATTTTATTTTATATTATATTATATATATATTTTAAAAAAATCATAAAATTTTTTGAGACTTTCTTTTTTTTTTCTTCTGCCAACAAAACGTAGCCTAATGCAGCTTGTTCGCAGACAACCCCAGTCGCATGGTTTTCATTTCTCAACAAATTGAATCTTCTTCTTCTCTCTCTATGAGCTGCCGCGGGGAAAAGCGATCGGATATCTACTCCACTGTTGTTATCCATGGCGACGATGGTTCTGACACTGATCTCGCTTCCTCGCCACCGTCAGACACCGCTGGCGGGGCCGTGGTCGACGATGATGGAGAGGATGCCTCATCCCTGCCCCCGCTCCTACAGCGCATCCCAAAGGATTTCGATAACGCCGCCGGATACGATGAAGGTGAGGAAGATGATGGCAGCGGCTCCTCCTCCGGGATCTCTGGAACCTTCATCATCAAGCGCGATCGCTCTTCTGCATCCACTTCTTCCACCCGCCGGCCACTTCTCTCGCCATTCCTCGAAATCAAGCGCTCCAGCCCTGGGACCCTTTCCAAGCCCGATGACTCGTACTCCACTTTTCTGATCCGATCGACCGTAAGGTCAAGGGGCACGCTGAGCCCGAGGGAGTTCGTGTCAGATACGGTCGTCAGGAGGACTGGCGGTGGCGGAGGGGGATTCGGGTCGCCTTTCATGAGCGAGGCAGTGGAGAGCATGAGGGCGGCGTCGGAGTGGGAAGAGGGGAGGCAGCACGAGTTGCGGCAGCAGCTGAGGAGGAAGGCTTCTGTTAGCTCGGTGCCAGAAAGCGTCACCAGAGAGGATCCGAGCACCAAATATGAGTTGCTTCATGAGCTCGGTGAGTTATTACGGCCCTTCCCTCTTTCTTCTGCCTGGTAGACAATTTTTTTTTTAATTAAAGCCTGGTAGACATTTTTAGAGCTTTCTAATTCGTTCCAATTGGGCAACATGAATTTGTTATGAACAAAGTAGCGGACAGATCTGTCAGAATTAGGATGAAGCCTTAGATGATAACAATGAATACTAGATGAGCCTAAAATGAATCGATGATGAAATAAACATTGGTTGCTGCGATTTTGTAAGTAGAACATTCAGTAAGAAATAGACTGAATCTATGAATATCTTGGAGAGGGGTATATTTATTCACAAATTTCAAATTGCAGATAGAACACTACCTAGATTAATGCAAGGTTAGTTATAATAAAGTTTGGAGAGAGAATGGAAGAGGAGATATCCGACAATAGAAATTTCTGCCTTATTATTCGTCTCACTCCATTTGATAGTGGGGAACCTAGGATACGAAATAATGTAGAAATAAATTCTCTTTAACAGTGAATTTGTTTACATACTAATGCATAAACCTAATTACAATCACCCGAATATATATGCCTAAAATGTATATCTCTCAAATGATAAAAATGTTTTGGTACACTGAAGGCAAGAGTTATTTTGGAAATACGCCATTTTTGTAATACTGTCATTATATATTGAAATCTCAACGTGGGTGAAACAGTGTGGATATTGGTGCATAATGTCTGAAACCATTGTTGAGTTAAAGGTTTTGTAAAGAGATCGACTAGTTGATCTTTGGTGGAGACGAAGGATACTTTGAGCTAGTGATTCGCGACATGTTTTTGAACAAAGTGAAAATCAATTTCAATGACAGTGAAAAACAGATTGGTTGCCAAATATATTGCACTAATGTATTTAGTGTGATATGTCACACCAAATGGTAGGTGTGTATATGATAGGTAAATGAAATTTAATGAGAAGATATTGGAGCTATATTAACTCAGCAGTAGCATAGGTGATGGCTTTGTATTCTACCTTTGTGCTTGATCCGGAAACTGGTGTTAGTAGGTGTTCTTCAGTATGTTACAATTACAAGACAAGGCGTTGAGTATGTTGTTAGTCCTGCATGTCAAATTCATGCGTGCTCTTACAGAAGATCACTGAATCGTCATCAAATGCACTCTTCGCTATCTTAAAGGCACTATCCTCTATGGCTTAAGGCATCATCATTTCTCACACACATTACATGCCTTTAGTAATGTTGACTGGGCAAGCTCTCCCAATAACCAATGATCCATAGGTGGATTTGCAATTTTCTTGGCAACAACCAAATATCTTGAAGCTCAAAGAAACAAAGCGAATACATCCTTGGCCTTTTCAATGTACAAAATGAATGGAGCCCATCCAATCTCCACTCCAATTGCTACACTTTCTACAAAGAATTCTCTTACCATGGATGGGATATACTCGGTAGGCTGAGGATGAAGTTCAATCCTAAGAAAGTCAGCATTTTCGATATCTTTGATAGAGAATTTATCGCTTAGCGATTGAATGATCTTCTGAATGCCTTGTGTTTTAGTACCAGTGACCAAAATATTGTCTGCATATTTCAGGATATAGACCTTAGAGGTGGATGTACAACGGTAGTAGGTAGATGTATTTGTTTTAGAGTCAAGAAATTCTTGAATCTAAAGCCTTCCACCAAGATGGTTGAAACAAGAATGATGAGTTTATTTGAGACGATATAGGGATTTGCATAGATCACAAACATGAGATGAAAATAGTGGATGTGTAAGACCTAGTGCTTGCTCCATATAGACTATCTTCTGAAGTGACTCATGTAGGAGTGCATAAGAGACATTGACATACCGAATATTCCAGTTAGAGTTGATGGCAATAGAGAGCCATAATCTAACTATTTTAATTCTAATGACTGGACTGAAAGATTCTGACTAGTTGTGTCCAGGTCCTTGGTGATATAGCCAATAGCAATAAGACGAGTTTTGGACCGGTCTGAATGATATTTGAGCCTGTATATCCATTTACAATCTATCACATTTGTTGATAGAGTACAAAGAACAAGATCCCATGCGTTACTACAAAAAGTATAGCATTAAATTCAGTAGCTATTGTAGGATGCCAAGTAAGATCTTTTGATGCTTGAGTGAAGCAAGTTGGTTCCAGTATGTTAATAAAGGCAATTAAGGCAGCTGGAAGTGACAGAGGCAATCCTGTGGCCGAACGACTCATGGATGCCGGAGATAGAGAAAGAATGAGAGTATTCAGTTGGCCCCAACGTTCCAGTAACGGAGGGAACTCGGAGGCGTTGGAGAATCTCGTGGGGGTCCAGTGTTCGTGCTGAAAGCAGTTCGTCGACCTTCTTTCCTCCTTGATGAACATATATGGTTCTCATTAGGAACACTTGAGTGGGTGTGGCCTTTTTTTCCGGTGAAGGTCCGACATCACTTAAAAACTGTATTTCTAAAATCGCTATTTTGTTTTTCCATATTCGCATGAAGGCACATGCAGATTCACATTCCATGAATCAAGCCAGCCACAAGTCGTAGACCACAGTGTGAGCCGACGAGAGAGTAAGTCGGAGAAGAAAGATAAGGCGATCAGGTAAGGAAGAGCGTCGGAGTTGGTTGGAATCGCCTCCTATAGACTCAACAAAGTTGTCCAAGCATCCGTAGGTACAAGATTCCGTTCGGCGAAGGGTAATCTCCGTAGCCGTGCTTTAAGAAGAAAAGGAAGCATCCAGGGAGAGAAAGATAAAGAAAGGTTGGGAGAGATATTGGGAGAGCGATCAAACCTTTGTGGAAGCCTGCGTCGTCAAAGCCAAAGTACAATTTCGCATGCTGATAGGTTTTTCTAGAGAACGAAAGGGTAGAGGTGGTGATGTACATAGTGTGGGGCTATTAATAGTTCCGAATGTGTCTTCATCGAATGTGTTGATGGAGTATTCTCAACCAAGATTTAAAAAATATCAGTTTCAATAGTTTTGATAGTTTCGGTATTGATAGTTTTGATTTTTTTATAAATTATTTAAATTTTATAAATTTACAATTGAATTTATTAATAATAATTATTGAATATTATATTTTGGAGGGGTTGAGTTTTGACAGGTTCAGCTGTTTTGGCTGAGTTTTTACAATTTCGGTCGAAACTCAACCAAAATTGCTAAAATTACTGAGTTTCGGTTTAGTAGCTTTTTTAGATGGTGGAAACCGATCCGAAACTACCAAAATTCTACTATTTCAGTCGAGTTTTAAAACCTTGTTTTCAATACGAGGGGACAATGGTGGTGAGGCTTTAGATGTAGGAACAATACTGCGAGAATGTGGTGGGGATTGAGGAGTCACCGCTAGTAGATCACCAAATGTAGTATGCGGAAGAGAACTAGTGTAAGGTCTAATGATGTTGGCATTTAGAAGAACAACTCTAGATGATTGCTTTGCGTTAGAAGCTGTTTTTGCAAAAGGAATGTAGTTGTTGTCAAAAGAGTTATATGCAGCTGATATATATATATATATATATATATAAACAACGATAACCATAATGCATATTAGTATAACCAATGAAAACACACAATTGTAAGCGAGATTGCAATTTATGCTTTGTATAAGGTTGCAGCTAGAGATAATAGGCACAACTGAAGACATGAAGAAATTGATAATTTTGAGAGTGAACATAAAGGTTTTTTAAAGTAGTAGTATAGCAGATGATGGGCATGGGTAGTCTATTTATTAGGTATACTGTTGTGGAGACAACTTCATCCTAATACTTATGAGTGACAGAGGCATGTTGAAGGAGAGCCATGGCAATTTCAATAATGTGACGATGCTTCCTTTCTGTGGAGCTGTTCTGTTTAGGTGTGTGAGGACATGATACTTGGTACTCTCCTCCCCAGAGTGAAAGGAGCAAATCTTAGAATTGAAAAACTGTTTATTATGTCGCTAAATTGTAAAGATATAATAGTAGATTAGATTTGTGTTTCGTGAGGAGCCAGGTGAATTTACTACCATTAAGGATAATAGGAGCAAGCTCCATGCATCAGAATATATAATTCTAATGAAAAAGAAGTAGAAGTTGATAATGAGAAAGGCAGCTTATGGCATTTGGCTTTCATGCAATTAGAGTAGATTCATGACACTGCAGCTAGAGATATAGGTTATTCCAAGTGAATGTTTAACTATCCAGTATCGGTTAATGATTTTAGATTTTAAGATAAAATGTTAAAAAAGAAATAGTAAGTCAAAATAGTGCCTTTAGACTTGATGATAGAATTTAAAAAATGAGAATAAAAATATCCTTAAAAAAAGAGTTCTAAATCATGGGTACTTGGACGTTGAAAAAGAATCTGACTTTATGTGGTTGAGGGTGTTAAACTGCATCCGTGAGATTGTAAAGAATATATTGAGAGAATTTAAAAGATAAACTCTAAACAATAATGATGCTCGATAGTGGAAAGAAAAATTATAAGAAAAGATCAAAGAAAAAAGTTTGTTATAAAGTCTAGTATAAATACAAGGGTAAGAGAATTTAAAGAAGTATAAAATTGCTCAACAAGAATTCAAAAAAGCAGTCTGTAATGTGAAAAATGTGGCTTTTGATAAGTTTTATAGGAAGCTGGACACTAAAAAAGCTGAAGTAAAATGCGTTAACAATGAATATCAAAAAATATTTTTTGAAGATGAATGAGTTACTTTAAAAGACTTTTTAATGACGGTTGTGAGTACAATTGATTTTACTAATTTTAGCATCCAAAAAGAAGATAAAAATTACTTTTACATCTAACATATAAGTAAAGTTGAAGTTGGAGAGGTTTTAAAAAAATGATGTGTAGAAAAATAGTTGGATTGGATGATATTTCAATAGATGTTTAAAAACATGTATGAGATGAAGGAATTTCTTGGCTCACTAAGTTGGTTAATACGATTTTGAATACTAAAAAGATGCTAAATGAATAAAGAAAGCGTACATTGATATTTATTTGTAAGAATAAAAATAATGTATAAGATTGTGTTAATTATAGAGGAATTATGTTGACGAGCCATATTTTAAAACTTTGGAAGAGGGTGATTGAACATAGATTATATCTTGATACTAGAGTATCACAGAATCAGTTTGGTTTTATGCTACGTAGATTTACTATGGAGACTATTTATTTATTCAGAGGTTTTATAGAATGTTTAAAGAGAGAAGAAGATATGCATTTGATTTTCGTTAATTTAGAAAAAAAATTATGATAAAGTTTCAAGAAAAATGCTTTAGAGAGCTTTAGAAAAAAAGAATTTGTACTGCTTACATTTAAGTTATTTAGAATATGTATAAAAGGGCTATTACATGTGTTCGGGTACAACAAGATTTGATAAAGCATTTTTCTATTTTAATTAGATTACACTAAGGTTCAATTTTAAGTTTATATTTATTTATATTAGTTATGGAGATTTTGATTGAATATATTCAAAAAAATATCTTGGTGTATTTTTTTTGGAGATAATATTTTTATTATTAATAATACGAGAGAATATGCTAAGGTAAAACTCGAGTTATAGAGAAATACATTCGATTTAACGATTTTTGTCTTAGCAAATTAAAATCGAATATATGGAGTATAAATTTAATTAAAATAGAAGCACTTGTAATGACGAGATGATAATTGATGATCTACTTATCAGTAAGAGTGAGCTATTTAGATATTTTGGATCAATCATATAGATAATGATGAAATAGATAGTGATGTTATTAGCAGAATCTAAGTAGGATGGATAAAGTGGAGGAATGTATCTGGCATATTATGGGATCAAAAAATTTTACTTGGTAAATTTTATATAACAACTATAAGATTAATAATATTATATGGTGCTAAACGCTTGTTTACAAAATAGAAATATAGAAATAGATAAGTGTCATAGAAATGAGAATTCTAAGATGGATGAGTGGTTGTATATGAAATGACAAGATGAGAAATAAGTATATCTGTGAGAAAATTAGAGTGACCTCAATTGAGGATAAGCTTAGAGAGAGCTGACTTAAATGGTTTGGATAGATAAATTTTAGGATTGTTAGATTTTGCCCATGTAAAAAGAGGAAGAGGGCAGCCGAAAAAAGCATGAAAAGAAATTTTAAGAAATGATTTTATATATGTGGAGCTAAAAGAGAATTTTTTATTTAATAGAGTGCAATGAAAACAAATGATTCATGTAGTTGACCTCACCTAGTGAGGTCAAAGTTTAATTTGTTGTTGTTGTTATCGTTGCAGCTGGAGATGTAGGCGAACTATATTTTTGAATATGGTGAACATTATAAAAAAGAACAAAAATAATATGGCGAACAATACATAGCAAAGGATGTTTGAAACAGATCACTTGCACGTTCCCTAAATTACTTCATTGTTAGTTTTCCATGGAATAGAACCTTTGCAGTGGCTTAATCCTTTACAGAACATTCATAAGGATGAAATTAAACATAATATTATTATCATGAGTGAATTGTTGGACATAGAATATTCTCAGTGATAAATGGGACATGTACAACATTTTTAAGGTGTAAATTATGAGAAGAAGAGGGCAAATATGTGTTTCCATGGTTAGTTCTTTGTAAACTTGTACCTTCGCCAATTTGAACAGTAGTTGCACCCACATATGTTGTAGGGTTGTTCAGAATATTGTAGTCCGACATGACATGATGAGATGCTCTAGTGTCAAGATACCAAATAGACTCAGTAGCTATGTTAGGAGAGGAGGTGATAGAATTGTGATACTATGGAAAAAGGGTTGCCGAGATGGTGTAGTAACAGCTTGGGTTCCATCACGAGTAATGGAAGTGAGACCTCCAATGAATCAATGATCAAAGCCTTTGTAACATTCACGAGCATAATGTCCAGGAATAAGACAAATTGATAGCGTCCTCGTCAATGACCTTCACGTTCTCCATGACCACCATGTGATGAGGATGAAAATGAGTGTCATTGTCTAGCAATTTAACTGGTGGGAATGATGTTTCAGTGGTTTGCGCGAATTAAGTTAGAGGAGTCGTTCATGCAATGAGAGAATCCTATGAACCTCTTCTATTGTGAAATCATCCATGTGAGTAGTAATGGAACGACCCAAGATGTCATATGTGGAGTTAAAATCTACAGGAATATACATTAAGATATTTGATTTGGCTATAGAATTTCCAATGGCAGCTAAATTGTTGATGATGTTCTTTACCGACTTTGCATAGTCATCAACATAGCTGTCTCCTCTTTCAATCATCTATAATTGAGCTTTTAATTGGGGAATTTGTGCTCGAGAGTGTGAAGCAAATGTTTGAGCAAGATTTTTCCAACTTGCATTATAGGTACTCCGGTTGACAACGAGTGGGAGAATTGATTCAATGAGATTGAGATGATCCAAGTGAGCACCAATTGGTCTTTCTTTATCCAAGCATTGTAAGCATGATCACATGGTGTTGGACAAGGTTGTCAAGGAAGTCATGGGTGCGCAACAGAGGGAGAATCTGTGTTTTCTATAGAAGATGGTTATCACAGTCAATTTTAAAGGTAAAAACGTTGCTGTTTTGAAAGGATATAAGGACGGTATGCTATTTATAGATAATTGTGGGGTGGTCGTCTGTCCATTTGGACAGGGATGATAAGGTGTTTAGGGAAGAAATGGAGATCCGACGAGTGATTGTCGGCCTAATTTTGTCCGGCAAGGTAGGAAACTGTCTCGATGAGATGAAGGCTGATCAACGATTTCTTGTAATACAAATGTTAAAGAAACTCATTATGGTTCAGGAAAACAATTGCAAAGCTAGGATCTAGATTATATATTCTCCCTTCATTATATGATTTTCTGGTGCTAAAACGAGCATTTTCATAGGTGAATATGCAAGCCTACTATTTGGAGCTGTTGAATTACTTCAGACATATTCTTGTATATGCCCTTGTGCAAAAAGTTAATGGGAGATAGACAATCATCATTCTACCCTTCTTATTGATTTTCTTTGAAAACCTAATTGCAATGTAAATGAACTGATGGAAGGCTTTATCCTTGGAATTTTGTTCAGATTCAGGAAAGGACTACATAGGTGGACTGTCTCCAAACTCCTAAATGAAAGGGGGCTTTTATCAGATGAATCTCTATTCGTAGAATCTAGTGATGTGAATTAATTCAATTTACCCTAAAATACTTATTAACTTGGTGATTAAAAAGCTTTCCATTAGCGCGTTTCTTATAATCTAAACATATTTTGCACTACAGTCATAACTTTCTTGCTTTTTTAGTTTATTTTTATATTTCTTTTGTAATTCATGTCATTTTATAAGTGTTTTCCATTTATTTTTTTGATATTAGGCTTTCCCTTTCAAATAAGTTGTTTTTTTGTAGTTTCAAATAAGTTGTTTTTTTGTAGTTTCAAATAAGTTGTTTTTTTGTAGTTTCAAAGAATTGATGATGTGGGACGGACGAATGACGATGCAGTTTAGAGATCAACAATTTTATAAAGCAGATTATTCACAAACTAATGTTAGAATATCATAGAACAATTTTGTAATGACTGAGAAATTAATTAAACCCGCAAAACTGATTTCTTTCAAAATTTTAAATAAATTAGATCGAAAGCTCGATTTCTTGTGGAAATTATCTGCTCATCAAGAATTTGCTCTATTTGCTCCTGTTTATAAGTGGATTTAGCTGGTGGACACTCGGGTAAGGGTTCACTCTCAATCGGTAATGAAGGCTTAAACGGATCACTGGGTATTACTGTTGGCTCCTTGTAAGCCACCAAGTCTGAGATATTGAAGGTTGAACTGATATCATACTCTGGTGGTAAATCAACATACGCGTTCTTACCAATTTTCTTTAAAATTCTAAAGGACCAGCTCCGCGAGCTTGTAACTTCTTAACAGTTCCAGATGGAAATCGCTCGGGTCGAACCCGAATCATCACATAATCTCCTTCTGAAAATTTCTGCATTCTTTTGTGACAATCTGCTAATTTCTTATAAGTGTCATTACTGGCACTTTTTTTTTTTTGCTGATCTTTTTATGCAATTCCCTAACATGCTGTGCAAATGACTCAGCAGACTCAGACATTCTAGCATGCATAGGTAATAGAATGAGATCTACAGAAATTCTAGGTTTATAACCATGCACAATTTTAAATGGACTCATGCCTACAGACCTATTGACAGAATTATTGTGCAAACTCAGCACGAGATAAGATAAGATCCCAATTTTTTTCATTTTCTCCCACTAACAAACAAAGTAGGTTCCCTAAACTTCTATTAACTACTTTTTGTCCATCTGTTTGAGGATGAAAGGTCGTGAAAAATTTAAGTTTTGTACCGAGGAGATGCAACAGAGCTTTCCAAAAATAACTGGTAAGTTTAGTGTCTCGATTAGGCACCGTTGACTTTGGCAACCCATGTAGTCTAACTAACTCATCAAAAAATAAGCGAGCGATCTTAGAAGTATATGATGTTTTAGAACAAGAGAGAAAGTATGCCATCTTAGAAAATCGATCAACCACGACATAGATAGAATCGTGCTGAATATCGCGCATCGTTGGTAAACAGTCAGGAAAATCTTCCAGGAACATGTCAGCAATTTCCTTAAGGATAGGAATTACTTCAGGTGAGGGTACAACCGGATTACTCTCCTTTACTTCCTTAACAACAACAGCCTAAATTAAGGAATTTTCATCTATTTCCTTCTCGAGCTCTCGAGCGCTAATCAAGTGAAGGTCTTTCTTCTTTGAGATCATTTTCTTACTTAAAATTTCTCTTTTGCTGATGGCCTTAGGAGGAGAAGGATCTATCACGATCTTGTCACCTTTATAGGTGAACACACAGGAATTGGATCGTCCTCGAAGAGTGACATCTAAATCATACAACTAAGGCCTACCCAAGATGACGCTACCAGCTTCCATTGGTAGGATGTCACACCAAACCTTGTCCTGATAGGAATTGAATTGAATCGGGATTAAGCATCGTTGTGTAGCCTCCAAGGAAGAGGCATTAATCCAGGAAACTTTATATGGATTGGGATGACTCTCGGGAATTAAATCAACCCTGGACACAGTCGTGGTGGCGATTACATTCACACAGCTTCCACTGTCAATGATAATCTTACGCACTTTTTCATTGACTTTTATGTAAGTGTGAAAGATAGAAGTTCTGCGCCAATCACCACTTTCTTTAGGCTGGGTTAGAGCACATCTAACAACCCCAATTTTTGGATCACTATGAGACTCAGACTCGTAAGTAAATCCAACATATCCTAGAGTTTCATACCTGAGATTCTCAAATTCATCAACAAGTGTCTCATCAGCCACATTGGTGGGTGGATCATCCTCATAGGCTGGAGATTCATCATCCTGCTCTATGATCATTGTCCTTGTAGGACTTTCGGATGCCATGTGACCAATTCCCTGGCACCTAAAACAGCTTATAGATCGATTACCACCACTACGAGAGGTTTCCTCAATAACAATCTTGCCTTTGTCAGTGGCAAGAGGTCGGCTAATGGCTGGTGAACCATCAGCTGGCTTGGTCCCCGAGGGCGTAGTCCTTGTAGGAGCTATCGTCAGGCGCGGATCAATTTTACGTAGTATGATCGGCCTTTGATACCTCTCTAGATCTTGAGCAAGATCAAAATCTAGAAAATGTGACCTCTGGATCCTCAGGAACACCACATTGCATAAGAAATTCATCGAATTTTGCTATGTATTCATCTACAGTCTTATTACCCTGAGTCAATCTCTGTCATTGATCTAATAGGCGATGCTGATATGAAACATGAATATATTTTTTTATAAGTTTCGCTTTAAGCTCATCCCACGATCCAATAGGTTTTTGTCGACCGTGTTGCAAGATATGCTCAATATTATTTATGTAGAGCTTGGCTTGCATAGTGAGCTTCATTTTCGCGAATCTAACTTTTCGATTTTCCGACATGTACCATTCATAATAATGGTCCATGTCCGCTTCCCAATCTGAGTAATCCTTTGGGTTTAAACGAGCGTCAAAGATAGGGGCCTCTACTTTCACATCACGCCAGTTATCTTCTTCTGGCTCACGTGACTCGTATTTGATAACCCATAGGGTTATGCTCTGTTCTCATAGGTCCATAATTTTGCCTAAGTTGTTCGATTTCACTTTCTTGATTATTTTGGCCCTCAAGCCGATCTATCCTACGTCCATACGATCTAATCTAGTGATAATCTCGGTTAATGCTCTTTGAAGCTCGGGACCCCTACGACTAGTTGGTTTAGGGTAAAAAATGGAATACTCGGAAGCAGAATGAGTGCACATGCATTAAAAATAAATATGTTCTAATTCATGCAAATGTGAATATGCCCTAACCTGACCTAAAGCTCTTATACCAAATTTTATGCGGGCGGATGAATAACGATACAATTTAGAGATCAACAATTTTATAAAGCAGATTATTCACAAATTAATGCTAGAATATTAGAGAATAATTTTGTACTGACTAAGAAAGTAATTAAACTCACAAAACTGATTTCTTTCAAAATTTTAAATAAATTAGATCGAAGGTAATTGAAAAATTACCAATTCAGATTAGGACGTAATCCGATTTTCAACAAATCAGAAACGAGAAACAGGATTAAGGATCTCACATATTTAACCAACAGTAATTTAAATTCACTCAATAATGAAAGGTCGCACAGGTGGAACAAATTCGAGCAAATCACAAGCAGGCAGAAAAATCCAGATTATTCGACTTAACCAGGTCAAAAGTTTTGTTGAAATTCGTACCTGAGTAAGAGAGTCTAGGGACCACGATGTAATTTTTCCAAAAAATGGGGTGGCGTTGTCGCGGCGCTGTTGCGGCGCAGTCGCGCGCAGGCGTGGTACAGGCGCACTGAAGGAGCGGGGTCCGCGAGGGCAGAGCTGGGGCGTGCGGGCGAAGCGCAGGCGCGTCTGATGGAGCTGCACAAGGGCGTTGTGCAGAGCCGTCGTGTGCGTGTCGGCGTAATAGGCGCGTTCACGTCGTTGGTGTCGTTGAGGCACGATGACCCATCCACGTCAGATCAGAGTTAGCAAACTGGACGCAGGAACGCAGGCTAGCAGACGGAGTGGATGAGGATGAGACGGGGTGAATGCTGGAGGTGCAAGATGAATGGAATCGAACCCGGAGTGAAGAACTGGAGCGGGTGGAGTTTAGGGATTCTCACCCAAGGCCCAAGCCCTTCCCTATCTGTGATATCGATTCATTCCAGAATCAGATAATCCTAAGGGAGAATACAGATCAAATTCATTAAGCATTAGAAAAATAAGAGTAACAGGGAAGCGTTTATATAGATCTTTATACAAACTGACTCAACAAAGAAAAAATACATAATGTAATAAATTCCTCACAGAAACGAGGAAATACTAGATAACATTCCTAAAATAACAATCATAAAAATAGAAACAACTAATACAAAATAAATGCGAGAAATAAAATCATCCTAAAATGGAATCTCCAATCAATCAGAATGAATGAGAGATTTTTAATCCATCAAGTCAACAATCTGCAGCATCCATCTTTCTAAATCTGTCCTAATAGTCGATCGATCTAAATCGAAGCAGCGTGGCTAGATCTTGGCCGTTGATGGTAAACTCTGTCAGGAATGAATCGACGGTCGATCATGATGTCCCCACCGATTGAGGTTTTTTATTCTTGTTTAGGGTATTCGTGATTGTTGTCTTTGTTTGTACATTTTTCTACTTTTGTAAATTATGAATTGTTTTAAAGGATGATCTTGTTTTATTGTTTGTGTTAGTTTGCATTCCACTTATTTCAACTTCATTTTAAAAATTGACAGGGAAAGGCTCATATGGTGCTGTTTACAAAGCTAGGGATATAAAAACTTCAGAACTTGTTGCTATTAAAGTGATATCATTGTCTGAAGGGGTATACTTCTTAACTAATAGAATCTATGTATCTTCGTTTCCGTCCACAGGGCATTTTCCACAGTAGTCTTGTTTTAAAGTTGATAGTGAGAATTACTGACTATGAACTTTAAAAACAAAAAGTTGATAGTAAGAAAGTATATTTTAATGTAATTTTTTTCTTTACTTCTTTTAATAAAGGCCATATGGACCTGCATATAATATTACTATGAGAAACTGAGTTTGACATTATTCATACCTAAACATATTTACTTGGAAGTTTAGGAGGCTGACTTCTTGATGCAAAAAGCATGTTTAATTGCTTGTGGTGTACTTCTCTGGCTGATCCTAAGTTGTCGTAATTTTATGTATTGTAGTCTAAATATGAGCTAATCAAGATTTTCTATGTTCTGATGAAATTTAGTCCAACATCATACATGCTGTAGTTTAGGCTCATTAGAACTGCGATGAGGTGGCCTTTTTGAACTTAGAATGAGATGCTTTAAGTTGCTTTTTCACGTAATTTCACAAAATTCACAAAATAAATAATGTCCAGTATACTGATGACTTTTAAGTTGTCTCACGTGTACTTGCCTTTTCTTGGAAGAACAGCTTGGAAAATTGTATTGGCATTTACATGTATCTCTTTCTCTTATCCTTCCTGCTTTCTGCTTTTCTTTATGACATGCTGTGTGATTAGGAGGAAGGATATGAAGAAATTCGTGGTGAAATTGAGATGTTACAGCAGTGTAGTCATCCAAACGTGGTTCGTTACTTTGGAAGTTACCAAGGAGAAGAGTACCTATGGGTAAGTTCAAATTACTTAGTATGAAAAGGATTATTACCTCTTAAATGAAACACGTGCTATAATTTATTTTGCCTACTAAAATCCACTAAATTGTTGATTCTTTTGGCTCATATTTTGTTTTTTGTTGCTGCAGTGTGTCTATCCGTAAATATGTATATGCACAGATATATTGCAATTTTGCATATGTACTCTTCAATCTTTTCTTTCTAGCTACGAAGACATTAAAAATCCAAATTTACAGAAATACCACCTATGTTTTATTAATATTACAACTCTTTCCACTTTGTTTACTTTGATTGTTGCATTTTATATGAGGTCACACCATAGTAAAGGTCTGGTCCAAAGGCAAAAATGAGCTTCTCCATTTGTTATGGTTGATAGAAGGGATGACAACGGGGCATGTTTGGGTTGAGTTGATCAATACCATACCCGCCCATCATATATTGCTTAATACCCAGACTCGCCAGCCTTGCTCGCTCTGCTAGCCCGCTTGCTCTGCTCGCCCTGCTAGACCGCTTGCTCTGCTACCCGCCCATCATGAGTGGTTGCCCCGCCTCGCTTGCGATACTACAGATTGGCAATGTCAGGGTTGCACGCGAGAGATCAGTGATGTCGGCAGTCAGCAGTCACTGTAGTCAGTCACTAGGGAGAGATGCGCGGAGGCGTTGGATCAATGCGGGAGCGGCGTTGCGGCTGTTGGCCAGTCGGGAGAGATAGGCATGCAAGCTTAGGATTTTTTCACGAGTGTAACTGAGCGATTGTAGGTCCCGCAATGTTGGGTCGTGCGAGAGCTGCTTGTGGGTTTGCGGAACAACAGGTTGTATGAGGATCGGTAATAATTTTGAATTTTATTATTTAATAATATTGGGTATCGGGTTGGGGCAGGTATGATTGAGTCATACCCAAACCCACCTCGTTTCGTAATGGGATTGGGTGTGTCGCAGATCACAGGTATAATTTGAGAACCCATACCTGTCCCATTAGTGGTAGTTTAGGGTGAGTTAATTGGGTATAAGTATAAATTGCCACTCCTAGTTATAAAAAGTGGATGATGGGGCAACATTCAATGGACTGAGTGGTGGGAACACCATGATCGATCGTCAACTCAATTCTGACAGGGTTTTATCCCCTTTGGTTTTGATTTGGATCGATTGATAGTTAGGACAGATTTGAGAAGATGGTTGCTGAAGATTGCTATTATGGCAGATTGGAAATCTCCCTATTCACCTCGATTGATTTCAGTGAGGAGATTTCATTTTGGGATGATTTTATTTCTTGCAATTTTTCTGTATTTATTATTTCTATTTCTGTGATTATTATTTTAGGCATGATGTCTAGTATTTTCTTGTGTAAGAAAAGTATATTATGTTGTATTTTCTTTTCATTGTATCGATTTTATGGAGGTTTATATAAACTCCTCCCTGATTATTATTTTGGTTATTGTTGAATAAAATATTATTGTTTTCTCCCCTGAGATTGTCTGATTCTGGATTAAATTGATATCTCATATAGGGAAGGGCCTGGGCTTCAGGTGAAAATCCCTAAATTCGCTCGAGCTCATCCCCTCTGAGTTTGATTTCCTCCCCTTTAATCCCTACCAACATTCACTTCATTCCACTCTTCGTTTGCTTGGTGTTTTTCTGTAACACTTCTACCACTTCGAATTGGATTGTCCCTGTACCAGCGCTGCATCGTGTTCCCACTAGCCAGCTTATCCGATGTGTGACGAGCCTTTCAGGGCCAGCCTGCGCCAACTTCGTCGTTCGTGCCTCGTAGTGTCTGCGCCTCGCGAAGCCCGTGCCAAGTGCTTCGCCTGTATCTCGCAACATGTCGCACGCACGTCGTTGCGAACCCATCGAGCTCATTTGGACAAAGTTTTTTCTAGCAAAGTTGTGTGTTGTGGGTTGGCTGTGTGCCCGTGGGTTGACCTATGCCCGCGTTTAGCCATCTCGCTCTGTGTGTGCTTGCCATATGCAAGGCTTGCTGAGCCATTGCAACCCCATCACGCTAGTCTTCCACGTGCCCTCGTGACACTCACATTGAGCGCGGTCATCGATCACGCCGACTGTGCCTGCCCTTCATTCGTGCTGAACGAACCACAACTCATGAGTCCGATTGTGGTCTTGTTCGCATGAACCAGAGGCTTGATTAGTTGTTTATTTCCCAGTTGATCAGATAGCAGTCAATCACTTTGGAAATTACATTATGGTTTTCGAGCATCACTGCTCAAGTACAAATTCTAGCGAGCTTCTTTTTACCTAATTACTCGATTACCATGGATTATCTTATTCACTTGAGGTTTGCTTGAATTTGTTCCACTCGTATAACCTTTTATTATTGAGTGTAACTAAATTACTGTTTGTTAAATGTTGTGAGAATTTGTAATCCTATTGGCTTGTTTCTGATTTATTGAAAACCGAATTGGGCCTTAATTTGAGTTTGTAATTTTTTAATTATCTTCGATCCTTTTTATTTAAAATTGTGAAAGAATTAGTTTTTGCAGGTTTAATTAATTTCTTAATTGTCACAAAATTCGAATCCTAAAATTTCTATATTAATTTGTGATTAATCTGCTACGCAGACTTGTTGATCTCTAAGCTTGCATTTTTTTCATTTGTCCTGTATCATTGAGAATATTGAGAATCAATGACAAGTGATGCTGTGATGAGGTTAATGTAGATACCTGATCGTCCGCTTACAGTCTCACTTAGTACCCAAGTAGGGATCCTCCATCTGTATTGACTAGCCGCACACATTGCAGGATAGAAGACGAAGCCTTGATTCATAATATCTTGAGGCAAAAAATTGAGGTGGTCCTCTGAAGTTGGAGTTGTAAGTAGATGTTGTACTTAAAAACCGTGGTTGACAACAAACTCAAAGAACTGAACAATAGATTGTGATCAGGAGGAGTGGAGTTATTGACGATGAAGGAACTGCTTATGTTGTCCTCAGAGAACATCGTGCCAATGCGTGAAGCTAATTGCCAGGCTTCGACATTAAGAAGTATCCAAGGGGAAAACTTTAATAGGTAGACTTTTTTGTGCAATATGGGATAGTATTTATACAATGAGAATATTTCTGATGTAGGATAGGTGAATGGGGATACAAGTATTTAGATCACCAAAGTCAAATAGTTAGATTTCCTAAAGCCAATGCAAAATTATCAAAATTAATTTTGTGACAATGAAGAAAATTTTTAGACCCACAGGAATAATTTATTAAAATTTTAAATACATGAGATTGAAGGTACTTTTTCAATAAATTAGAAATAATGAAACACAATTAAAGGTCTTTACAAAATAAACCTACAGATATTAATTTGCACTCAATAATAAAAGTTTACATAAATTAGAGCAATTTCTAGCAAAATTCTAGTGCATAGCAACTTCCCCAAGGTCACAGATCACCATTATAGTTGGATCTAGGGAAAGATTACCTGTGTTGGCAAAATTGGACTTCTGAAGATTGCTGCTACATGGTTTGAATGCTGAGAGGGAGTGAGAGCGAATGGAATCAATCTGGAGGAGACGTGCTTGAGCGATTGAGACATGGATTTTTACTCAAGGCCCAAGCTCTTCTCTATTTGGAATATCAGTACAATTCATAATTAAACCATACCAAGTAAGAAAATGTGTTCATTTAGTATTAAGAAAAGAAGCAATAATAGGGAGATGTTTACATAGATTTCTTTTCAAACTGATTTAATAACACAAACACATCATGCCTAATGCAAACAAGAAAATACTAAATATTATACCTAAGACGAAAATCATAAAATAAGAAATAATTAACACAAAATAATGGCAAAAACTAAATAAAAATTAACCCAAATTGAAAATTTTCATCAGTAAAATCAACAAAATAAAATGGGTAAATTTCTAATCAGCTATGTTAGTAACCTCAGTGACACTTTTGAAATCTGTCTCAAACATCAGTCGATTTAGATTGAAGTAATATGTTCACATCTCGGTTTTTGACGATAAACTCTATCAGAAATGAATCAATGGTCGATTGTGGCGTCCCTACTAACTCTACCTTGGTGGGAAAGACTCGGCCCTTTAGAGTAAGGGCCTTCTCTAGTGTTATACCTCTTTAGGAGATCTTGATCAAGTCGTTGAAGCTCATCTCTAGTAATTTATGAATCCTCGGACGGAGCCAAATCTTCCCAACAAACCAAATAATGGTGAAATCCTCGATTCTTGGTGGAAATTATTTGTCATCAAGGATTTGCTATACTTGCTCCTGTTTGTAAGTGGATTTTGTTTGTGGACACTCTGGTAGATGTTTACTCTCAATTTATAATGAGAGCTCAAACAGATTACCTGGTGTCATTATTGGCTCTTTGTATGCCACCAGGTTTGAGGGTTGAGCTAATGCCTATTCTAGTGGCAAATCAACAACATATACTTTTGAATTAATTTTCTTTAAAATTTTAAATAGGCTAGCTCCATGAACTTGTAATCTTTTAACAGTTTTAGATGAGAAATGCTCGAGCCGAACCCTAGTCATCACATAATTGCCTTTTAAAAATTCTTGTATTTTTTGTGATAATCTGCTAATTTCTTGTAAGTGTCATTGCTGATATTTATTTTTTTGCTGATCAATTTATGTAGTTTCTTGATATACTGTAAATGATTTGGCAGACCCAGATATTCTAGAACGCACAAGTAAAAGAATAAAATTTATGGGAACTATGAGTTTATATCCTTGAACAATTTCTGTTTAATTTAGAGAGGGGATTAGGTGCGGGATCAAGGTTGCTGGGTGAGCGTGGTCTGCTTGTGTGCGACGTGGCTCGCTTGTGGAGCCGTGCACGGAGTGGGGCAGTTGGGTCTTGTTGACCTGATGAGCTGGAAGGAGCATCCACGATCAAGTCTCACTCGGCATGATATTGACTCACTTAATGGGGGAGAAGGATCACTCGCGCAGGTGAGCAGAGCAAGGCGGAGCAAGCAAAAGGCAAGGTGAGCTAGTTAGGGTGGGCTTGGCACAATTGATCTGCTATCTCATTGATGGATGTAGGTGGGGGCGATTGCTGCTACCTGATGGGTGAATGTTGAGAGGTAGTGATAGGGAATGAAATCAATATGGAGGAGACAAGCTTGAGCGGTTGAGGTTTAAAGATTCTCACCAAAGCTCAAGCCCTTTCCTATTCATGATATAAATCCAATGCATAATAAAAAATCCTAAGGGAGAAGATAAATTTGTTCATTTTACATTAAGAGACGAAATGATAATCACGGGTGTTTTAGTAAAATGATTGCATGAAGTAAATAGAAATTAATACAAAATGAATCTCTCATTAGTGAAATCAGTAGAATGAGAAGGAAAATATCTAATCAACCATGTCAGCAATCATCAACAGCCAACTTCCCTTATTTGTCTCCTAACCATTAGTTGATCTAAATCGAAGCAATGTGGTCACATATCGGCTGTCGGTGATAAATTCTATCAGAAATGAATCAATAATCGATCGTATAAATATGAACTCTAGTGAATGTAATTTATAAAACGAGAAATTACTTGTGGGCATCTATGTAAACTCCTTGTATATGTATACACATATATGCATATGTATACACGTATATGCATATGTATACATGTATATGCATATGTATACATGTATATGCATATGTACGTTTGTAAATGTGTGTGCATGATGTATGTGTGGGTGTGGGTGTGTTCCTTTGTCTTATATACATTTTTTCTTGAAGTTATCTTATATACAATTAATGCAAGTATAACTTTAGTAAGTTTGGTAAACTGACATTAATTTGCATTCAGAGCAATTTTTGCTTACATCTGTTCAGCAATTAATTTTAGCAAGCAGCTTAAATTCAGATTTAAGTGGGCTTTACTGGCTATTGCCTGGGGAAAGTTCCAGAAAATTTCTATGTGCTCAATAACATATGTGTTCCTTGCAGATTGTAATGGAATACTGCGGTGGGGGCAGTGCGGCTGATTTGATGAGTGTTACAGAGGAGCCTTTGAATGAATCCCAGATTGCATACATTTGTAGAGAGGCATTAAAGGTACATATGAGCACACAGACAATATGTATTAGATTATAACTTATGATATTCTCTTTTATGATTTGAATTGGATCCTGCTCCCTCCTTGGATGTCTACTGAGGATGGAGGGGTGTCGGCTTGGTCTTGGGCAAAAATGGTTTTGGTTTTTTCTTTGGTTCTCCCTCCTTGCTTCATAAATTTACATTGGAGGGGAGGAGTGAGAGACGATGAAGTGGAGATGGAAGAAATACACGAACATTCTCTCAGGAATTGAACATCTCCTTGGTTCACAGGCTTTCAATTCATTTTGTTTCTTCTACCATAGCCCACATACTGTTTAGATTACATCATCTCCTATTTATAGTTTACAGGAGGGTAGCAGACTTTGTTGGCATTAACGTGCACTGCAAGCAACCCTTTGATCTTCTAAAATGCTTTTTACAAGTTACAAGAGAAAGTAACCCAACTTTATGTTCCACCTTGCCTTTCAGCGCGATCTTGTGGCAGTTTGTTTGGCATTGTATCTAGCTTTTGATGTTTTGAGCTCTCTTGGCTTTCGGTGTTGAGCTGAGATATCATTTCCCTTTCATTGCTCTTTCTATCGTAGTGTGTTGGTGTTGAGGCTTAGTTCTTTTGATATGACATAATGTTGGTGTCGAAGCTTTTTCTATCGAGTTATCCTCAAGCCTTGACCTTGGGTTTCTGTTGGCAACCTTGACTCGAGCAAACACTTGGTATCGAGGTGCCCTTTTATTCTAATGTGTTTGTGTTGAGGTCTTGTTTCTCTTTATTTGAGTTAGCGGCAGTGTTGAGACTTTGCACCGAGTTGATGTCTACATTTGTTGTTGGGGGTTGGCATGCTATATCTGAGTTGTTGAGATCTTGCTTTTGAACCACGTTTCATTGTTGTCATTAGTGAGCTGTTGTTTTCGATGACACCTCTTATGTTAGGATGTTGAATTTAGGTTGTGGATGTCACTGCTTCAATCCTTATGCTGTGGTTTCTAATGCAATTTCTTTAGCATCAAAGTCCAACAAAACCTTATTTTTTGTTGATACCTCTCATTTCACGTTAGATACTCAATAAGTCGTCTTCTCTTGTGTCAATGTTTGACAATTTCTTTTTGTTGAGACTTCTCATGGTGATACCCAACACTCAAGATGCACTTTTGTGTTTTAATTGTTCCTTATGCTATACTCAATGCTTAAGATATTTCTCTGAGTTCTCTCTTGTCGATGTCGACTCAATCTTGTTTTATAGATGCTTATGGTGTTGATGTCTGACACTTAAGACGTTGATTCTCTTGTGTTGGTGTTTGATATGACCTTGCTTTTTGTTGCGCTTGTGCCGATTCTCAATGTTCGAGATGTGTTCTCTTATGTTGATGTTCAACTTGGTTTTTCTTTCTTGATGTCTCTTGTGTGGCTGCCAAAACTAAGGATGTTGGTTCTCGGTGGCTGACACTGCTTTTTTTGTTGATGCCTTTAGCACCAATGTCTGGCATTGAAGACATTAGTTCTTTCGTGTCTGTTTTTTGGCAAGACCTTCTTTTGTTTGTATCCAAGTGGAGATATGGTCCTTTGCTTGTGAATGCATTGCCAGTGGATGAGGGGCCTATGATACTGGATGGTGGGTTTTTGAGTGTCCGAGGTTTGTCCTTGATAATTTAGTTTGAGGAAGCTCTTGATTTTTTGCATCTTAGGCTGTTAGATGGTTCTTGCAGTATATCAAATCTGTCATGGAAAACAAGATAGTACTTTCTAGTTGCACGGCATCATGTTTGCACTTTTTTTGCCAACTTTGAAGTTTGGTTTCTTTGGGATTCCTGTACTGTACTGTAAGTATACCTCAAAGATCTAATTTGTTTGCTTTTTCTTTTTAATTGAATATGTGAAAAATCTTAAATGTGATCTCCTTTTTAAGTTTGTAAGAATTCTTGATGCAGGGCCTTGCTTATTTGCATTCGATCTTTAAAGTGCATAGAGATATTAAGGGGGGAAACATATTACTTACTGAGCAAGGAGAGGTAAAGTTGGGTGAGCACTACTATGTCATTGTTCTTGATGTTGAATTTTTCTCTTTGTTGCCTTGTTTTCTAATTGAAGCGAGTGGAATAGTTGAAACTTGTCTTTCCATTACTTTATGTGAACATTTCATGACATGATATGCTACTTTGAATAGGTGATTTTGGTGTAGCAGCTCAGCTTACGAGGACCATGTCCAAACGCAACACGGTATCGCTCTCTTTTTGTTGAATAATGCATTTTACTTTGAAGTTAACCTTACAAAAGTAGTTAGAATTGGTACACTACTAATGCTTTTTCTCTAACAATATAGTATTGCTAAATATTTTAATATACAATGCCATTTGTCATTTGTATGTATTGATTTGTGCATTATTATCTACTTTTAAAATGGAATTTTTTACAGCTTGCGATATTGATACAGGACAAAGCGAAAAATATACTTTGATATCCATATTGATGCAAAACATATGAATACAACAACAACAACAACAACAACAACAACAACAACAACAACAACAACAACAACAAAGCCTTAATCCCACTAGGTGGGGTCGGCTACTATTGACGTAGGATGTAGAGGATCCCAAGAAACACCAAAAAAGAGAGAGTCCTGAGATATGACGGCGCGCAGAGGAATAAGCCTGATGGTTAAGGCTTGAGAGAGAGAGAGAGAGAGTTCGGGGCATCCAGAAGAGCACACAGAGATTTAAGGTGGTTCTGGGAGAAAATCTCCTACGTCCACTGAGCGGTCAGCAAAGAAGTTTCACTAATGGAAAAAGGTAGCCGTGAAGGCTAATACGATGCTTATGGAAGAGAAAGAGAGGAAGAGAGAGCTCCTCAATTGAGGCTCTAATACAATGAGAATGGGAGAATTCGAGAGGTTGGTTGCACTCTTGTCACTCTTGTGATTCTATCCTCTTGGGCCTTGGATTTCGGATCTTTGATGCCCGCTCTCCGATCTCAGATCTTTGATGCCGGATCTCCGATCTCCTTCTCTCTTGAAGACTGTTCAATGGTATTTGTAGGCGATGGAGTGCATAGCTTTGTCCTGGTTTTTCGGAGGAATGGAGGTGGACCAGCTCTGGGTTCGCGCTGCTTGTCGGCCGCCGGAGGGGCCGAAAGCCGCAAAAGGAGGACGCTAACTTTTAATATTGGTATTGCTTCTGGGGATCCGTGACAGCTGGGGCATATGGACCCTTAATTTGCGTATCTTGGAAAGAAGACCTTGTACGGGGAACGACGCGGTCGGGCCAAGCTGATTGTGATAGGCACCGCTTTGTAACATTGTCATCGACGTTATCTGGGAGGGCCCTGGCTCGTCGTGGACGATGCTTGGTTGGCTCCTCATATCCGAGGTTATTGAACCCTCGTGTCCGAGGTTTGACCGGGGTTTGAAACTTGTGAGAACAGATAAACGGATTAGTCAGTAAATAAAAGTTGAATGCCAGCTAGGCGTGGTCGTGTACGACAGGAATGTAGCGCCAGAACCACATGTTAACATCAGCCCCCCGCATTGTCAGGGCGCGAATATTGATATGAGTCTTAGAATGCTAACCGTCGCGATGGTGGACGCGCTGCCCGAGACCTGTTAGGATAAGACGGGGGCGGTGTCTGCCGATCTGTATTCTCTTCCTCTGTCCCCTGAAAATTTCTGCAAGAGAGTAAATCGTTAGAGAGATGGTGGAGAGGAAGAAATGGGTGACTCTATTAAGTTTCTCAAAGAAGAGAGTCGTCGATCTTCCTGTTGGCGCCCCTCCTCCTTAGAAGAGGAGGCAACTGGGAGCATCTGAAGGGTGGCCGAAACCGGCGACGGCGGAGCCTGTTGAAGCGCTCCAAGAGGAAGGAGCGGGGGCTGCGGTGCTGGCGCAGACGCCAGAGTCTGTGCGGGAGCTAACAGGTGCGGAGGCCACAGAATTGGTGAATGTATCTGACTCTCCTGTCAAACCGCCTCTGAAGGCTAGAGAGCTGAAGGAGGTGATCTTGGTGAGTGAGACGGCTGCGGGGGAAAAACTAGCGCCTGGGAAGATCCTGCTCAAGGATGGAGAGATTGAGCGGCTCCTTCCCAGGTTTGAGGTTCCTTTTGCAGAGGGCGTGAAGAGGACATCCCTCAAGATTTGCGGTCCCGCTCCTCTTGGTAGATCAATCCGTCTTTCTGAGAAGAAAAGGAAGCCCCTCTTCCCTTCTAGCGAATTCTTGAAATGACGAGGAAAAGGAAGAAAAGAGAAGGAAGGAGGAGGGCAATAAGATAGAGGAGGCGACTAAGGGGAAGAAGGAGGTGCCCCTGCAGGTTGCTCCTGAAGCCGCTCTTGGCATTGAAGGGCCAGGAGGCAAGATGGAGAAAGTGATTAAGGAGGAGAGGGTTCCTCGAGCTGCCTCCAATGTCGCCCTCAGCACTGAAGAGACATGGGGTGTATTGGGAGAAAGATTGTTTGAGATAAGGAAAGAGGAGGAGAAGATCCTGGGGAGCACCTCCAAGGTTCTGGAGGTAGTGAAATCTTTGAAGGGTAAGGAGGAAGGGGAGGCTTGCCATCTTCGGAGAATAAAGGAGCTGGAGGGCGCTTTGTTGCAAGTCACAAAGCGCTCTCAAAGTGATCATAGGGAGGAGCTAGGGAAGTTGTATAAGCTGGAAGACAAGTTGGCTTCCCTGGTTCTGAGTAACGCGGAATGGACCAGTAAGAGTGAGACTGTAAGGGGAGAATTCCACCGCAGCCTATCTGATGTAAACCAGACCCATTCTGCTCATGTCAAAGGCCTCCAAAAAGGGATAAAGGAGTTATATGATGAGAAGGAGGCTTTGAAACAAGGAAGAAGCTGGCTAAGGGATGAGGTTGCAAAGGCCAGGGAGGTATCGTCAGGGGCGAAGGAGGCGGCCTCCGAAACTCGTCGCCGGGAGGAGTTGCTGAAGTCTGAAGTTCACTCCTTGCGGGGCTTGGTGGAGAATAGCTCTGGATGGCGAGGACGGCGTATGGAGGATCTGGGAGAAGCGGTGAGGAGGGCAGTGAATATCGTCAGCGCCTCGCCGGTGGGTCACCACGTGAAGAATTATGTTCTCCTACAGATATTGGTTGATGTAAGTATCTTAAATCAAGAGAATATCAGAAGTCCTACTGTTCTTCCCTTTTGTGGTCCTAAGGGACCAGACAGGTTCTTCGACGCTGGGAGCCACTGCCCAGAGGAGGTTTCTCCAGGAAGGTCCTACATTGGTTGGGGATATCATTTGTCTCCCCTACGCAAGAGTCCTGAAGAGGGCCAAGTTATTCCCTTTGAGGCAAGATGGCTAGGTCGGAGTGCTCCTCCCGAAGTCCAGCAGCAGGATCAGCCAGGGAGCCAGAAGTGACCTGCCTCCATCCTCACCTAGCTCCTTAGCCTCATCATCAGCACTATATTTGAAGGAACCATAGTTGAGGAGAGGAGTCCTAGCCGCTCCCGGGCGATCTGCTTCTTGTTGTTAGTAGTGTAATAGATTGGTCTCAGAGAGGGGATTTCCCTCGTGCCTGAGGTCGATACTGTTATACTAGGTGTCTAAGTTCCGAAGCTTTGTATTTTCTTTATTTTTCCTGTACTCATGAGAGAAACATGTAAGAGAATAAAAAAAATGAAATTGTAACAAATTTTATCATTAATGAAATGTATTTTTTCTTTCAAAAACTTGCTCTGAATGAATTTTATTTGTGTTTGTCTTTTCTTTCGTGTTTGAGACAGGTACCACGAGGTTAGAAAAGAGAAAGAACAAGAATTCATAAGTGTGAAAGTATAAAACAAATAATAAATTCTAAGTTTAAAAGGAAAGTTACTATCCTCGTGCACGATTATAAAAATCGGACGATAATAGTAGGGAGGACAAGGAATAGAACCCCGTTTCAAAACATTGCGCATGATTATGAATCATCGTGCACGACGTATGACGAAACGGGGGGAAGCAACGCTTCAATAACCGTGTGACGCTTCTATAACCGTGCGCCGCTTCAAACTCTGAATTTGTCAGAAGGTACGGACGGTCTGATTGCGTCTGCGCGCTGATCGAAGAGATCAGACTGCCAGAAGACAAAAGGTCACAGTTGTTTCCCATAAAAGGCTTTCCCAAGGGGCAACTGGAGTACTTGTCCTTCAAACCCTAAGAGAGAAAAAGAAAACTTCTCCCTGTCCGTTGCGAAATCAAGCCATGGGAGGAGGAGAGATCGAGTGGGCCGAGCTAGTTGATCAGTTCCACAAGGATACCAGCTACCAGGAGAGTCTCCTGATGGAGCACGAGGTGCTCAACACGACCAGAGGGTTTAGAGGAAACCCTAACCTGACGATTATCCCCCCTACCGCCGGCTTCCGACCAAACAGTCCTCCTGAAGGGGCGATATGTGTGTACCGGGCACAGGTGGAGTATGGTTTGATGTAGCCGCCGCAATCGGAGTTCAAGGAAATTCTGAACTCGTTTCAGATCGTCCCGGTGCAATTCTCCCCTAACGCCGTTGTCTACGTGTATTTTTTCCTGAAACTGCTGCAGGCTCAGGGAATACCGTGGACCTTGACGCTATTTAGTAGCTTGTTCAGCTGGATGGCGGTGCCAGGGTACGGATGATGCTTGGCCCTACGGTCAAAGACGAGGAAGACGATGTTTTCGGGGGCAAGTAGTTCCCACTCGGATTGGAGGGACTACTACTTCTTCGTCAGGGGGGGGATTTAGGAATCCCCTTGACGCCCGGTACATGCCACCCTGAGTTTGTCGGTGATGCCAAATGGATGACTGGGCAAGACACCCTGAAAAATCTAGAGAGGCTAAAGGGGCAGAGCTGGCCCCTGAAGGACTTCCTCAGGCATGTGAGGAATAATGTATCCCTGCATGCCAAGGCGTTGGGGTATGCTATTTTCAAAGAAGTCGTCCCACCTCCTGGCACTGTTCTGATGAAGAGAGCCAGGAGAGGGCAGCCTCCTGCCGTCTAGCTCAGTAAAGAGATTATTGAGGTGGGGGAGAAAGAGGAGATAGACGTTCCGGAGCCGGTCTGCGGTAGAATCGCCGTCGATGTGGTATCCTCTCCTGAGGATGTCATAGACGACAGGAAAACCTTGGCTGAGCTGGGGTACACAGGAAAGGGGAAGGAGCCTGTGTCAGCCGCCAAGCCCCAGACAATCCCCAAGGGTGCTAAAGGGATTGTCATGGGGAAAAGGAAGAAGGGAATAAAGCCGACGGAGGCCAAGAGAAGGAGAGGACGGGGGGACCTTGCCTGGATTTGATTCTTAGTGAGGTTCCCGAGAAGAAAATGGGTCCTTCCGAGAGCATGAGCCTAGAGCCCCCATTTAAGAAGACGAGAGGAGGAAGGCTTTGCTGCCGAGGGAGAACATGACTGGCAGCGAAGCATAGAGCCCTCTTACAGCACCAATTTCACCGGGATCTTTGGAGACGAAGGCACAAGAATGGCGATGAGAACGAAAGGGGACGATAGAAGATTGACTGTTGTCACCGTGCCAATCGCGAACAGGAGCTGCGTCTACCGAGGAGAGGTAGGTCTGGCTCTCTAGGGAGCGGTCTGGTGTCAAAGGACTTGGAGGAGAAGTTGGAAAAGACCTCCACACCAGATCTCTACTCAGGCTTCGCCAATAGGGTAGCTACGGTAAGGATTCTCTCCCTAGCCTTCTCTCCCGTTTATTCTCGTGAGCTAACTTTGTTTTTGTTGCAGATTCTTGCTCGCTTGTCGTTGGCTTTGAACAGGGCCTTGAGGACAGAGGAGCAAGTACTGGAACAAGAACGCCAGCTTCGTCAAAGGGATGAAGAAATTGAGGCCTTGAGAGTGCAGCTTGCCATGAAGTCTACTCAACTTGACGCCGCTCAGGAGAAAGAGGCTAAGCTACAAGAGGAGTTTGCAATGAGTGCACTGAAGGTTGACAATAAGGCTCTGCGAGAGAAGATAGATAAGTTTGTAGGAGACTGGGAGACCATTGCTGCGGCAGCCGTGAAAGCCTACAAAACAAGCTTTTATTGCCTCTGACCTCGGGGAAGTGGATCCCTTTCCTTGCCTGGCTGCTGATCCTACTTACAGGGAGAAGGGTTTTGACTTAACTGACGACCTCATCCATCAGGTGTTCGATCTTTTGGATGGGATCAGTGAAGGCTAACCCACTTTCCTTGTAAGATAAGTGAATTGTAACCTCAATTCTTTGTAATTTTGAAAATGAATGAATAGAAAGCTTATTTTGACTTGCATACCTGTTTTATTCTGATGTGTATGAAATGAACAGATACTTTTATATGAGGTTTGAGACATTCTGATTGTGACTCTATGAGAAAATACCTCATAACTAGTTAATAATAAAGGTCTTTGAGTCGTATAGAATGTTCCTAATTTGAACTTTGAACTTTACAAATCCGCATAGGAAGAAAGTAATGATAACAAGAGAAATCCCGCCTAAGAGGTATTATCTGACCTAATGTCAAAAGGACTTGGAGCGTCTGAAACATCGTGTCCAATGTTTGTACTTAAGGCATGGGCTGACCTAAGGGGTTTCATAATTTCGGGCTCGGAATCATATCCTTTTACGCGCCTTCACATGAAAGAAGTAATGATAGTAGTGGAGATCCTGCCTTGGAGGAGTTATCTGACCCAATGCCAAAAGGACTTAATTGTCTGAAACATCATGGCCGATGTTTGTACTTGAGGCAAGGGCTGACCCCCGTTAGAGCGGCAGATCGTAGTGGGAAGCGAAGACACTTTGCTTAGGGGGGACCTGTATCATGAGTAGATAACATGGATTGCCTTAAGATTACGAGCAGGCCTTCAGACCTTCTGCTAGCCGGATGGGCTTATAGAAGGGTTCCAGCTGTAGGTAGGAGACCCTGCCTGCCAGACATAACTAGGCTCAGTGACCTCCGTATATGGAAGGTTAGTTATAACGAACCATCATATATGAGGCTCGGGAGCCTTCGGGTACGATGGTTGAGAATTGAGGTTGAAATCATACCTAAGCGATAGACGTTAGGCTGATATGAATACCCCAATATAATTTAACCGGTGTAAGATTCATTGTCACAAGAACCTCGGAGTTCAAGATATAATCTCTGGGGCAGCATAAAGAAATTCAGATATTTTGGAAGAACCCAGATATCTATTAATAAAGAATGTCCTAGAACCCATTGATTGGATTCGTGTAATAAATTCCTGAATGAATCTGTACAAATGAATCTTTGTATAGGAAGTATAAAGATGAACTGTTGCCAGGGATCAGACATAGAATTTCTTTAGATCATCCCCACTCCAAGTTCTAGGGAGTTGGATGCCTTCAGAAGTCATGAGATAATATGCGTTCGGTCCAGCAACCTCGCGCATGATGTAGGGGCCTTCCCATTAGGCTTAAGCTTGGGAACTCCCAAGTTGTTGCCAGCAAGAAACCGCCGTTTGAGTACCAAGTCTCCTTGAACGAAAGTCCTGGGGTTAACCTTGCAGTTGAAATACCTTTCAACCCGGCGCTTGTGTTCTAGGCGTTTGAGTGCAGCCAATTCTCTTTTCTGCTCCAGGAGGTCCAGATCGATATGTCGCGAATCATCATTTTTGCCCACCAGGTTTGCAGATCTTCGAGATTGAAGTTAGCTGCGGTTTCTACCCTGGGGGAGGAGTGTTCTAGCTCGACTGGTATGACTGCGTTCATCCCGAATGAAAGGGAGAAAGGAGACTCCTGGGTGACCTCGGAAGGAGCTGTATTGTAAGCTCATAGAGCGCCTGATAGTTCTTCTGGCCAGCGGGTTTTGGCGCCGTTGAGACGTTTCTTCAAGATATTCAGGATGTTTTTGTTAGCGGCTTCTGCCTGCCCATTGGTGTGAGGATGCCAGACAGATGCGTATTTGAGGTTGATCTGGTGTTTGCCACAGAAGTTCTGGACCCGCTGATTAGCAAACGGGGTACCATTGTCTGCGATAATTACCATCGGTCCAAAGAATGGGTCAGGCCCATGATGAGGGGCCTGAACGCTTGGGAAGTTGGGGTCTCTTCCGGCAAGGAAAGGAGGGAAGGCAGGTGGAAGGAAAACAGGCTGTGGTAGCGGACATGGTGGAGGTGGGTTCTGGTGAACCTCCTGAGTGCGAAAGGGGCGTCTGGGCGATTGAGAAGAGCTAGACGTCTGAATAGAAGGCGCCGCGACTGGAAGTACGGGATCGGGAGCCTCAGCGACCGGAGGAAGGGGTACAGGGGCCGCCGCTACCGGCAGAAGAGGTTCTCGGGCCGCCGCAACCGACGGAAGAGGTGCAGGAGCCGCCGCGACCAGCGGGGGAGAAAGTACTGCGCACACTGGCTGAGTCTGCTTGAGAATCACGGCCTGTTGAGCTGTGAGGCCAGTGACCAGGTCAGTGAGATTCGCGAGCATCCCTTAAAGTTCTGAGACACGAGTACCCCTACAGGAGGAAGCAGATTCGGCGTGGCACCGAGAGGTTGAGGCCGAAGCTCTGTTGTCCGGCGCCCGAACGGAAGGTTCTCCCACATGTGTACTGTGAGCAGCGGAGTTGGTTCTGCGCGTTCTAGCCACCATCTTCCCAGAGTCTCAATGAAAGCACCAGAAGATGTTGACGTAGGATGTAAAGGATCCCAAGAAGCACCAAAAAAGACAGAGTCCTGAGCGACGGCGACGCGCAGAGGAATAAGCCTGATGGTTAAGGCTTAAGAGAGAGAGAGAGAGTTCGGGGCATCGAGAAGAGCACACAGAGATTTAAGGTGGTTCAGGGAGGAAATCCCCTACGTCCACCGAGCGGTCAGCGAAGAAGTTTCACTAATGGAAAAAGGTAGCCGTGAAGGCTAATACAATGCTTATGGAAGAGAAAGAGAGGAAGAGAGAGCTCCTCAGTTGGGGCTCTAATACAATGAGAATGAGAGAATCCGAGAGGTTGGTTGCACTCTGGTCACTCTTGTGATTTTATCCTCTTGGATCTTGGATTTCGGATCTTTGATGCCGGCTCTCCGATCTCAAATCTTTGATGCCGGATCTTCGATCTCCTCCTCTCTTGAAGATTGTTCAAGGATATTTGTCAGTAAATAAAAGCTGAATGTCAGCTAGGCGCCACGTGTACGGCAGGGATGCAACGCCTAAACCACGTGTTAACAGCTACATGAATCCTTTGTTTTTATTGCGCTCTATCAGTTAACAAATTCTTATCTAAGTCTAAATAACTAAGATCACTCATAGTTTCTTACCATGTCTTCTTTAATCTCCCTCTTCCTTTTTATACATGGGCAAGATCCAAAAACTCAAATTTTCTAATTGGAGCTTCAATTGGCCTTCGATTTATATTTCCAAATCATCTAAGCTGACTTTCTCTTAGTTTATCCTCAATTGGTGTAACACCAACTTTCTTTCGAATATACTCATTTCTCATTTTATCATTTCGTGTATATTATAAATTTGACATATTAATGAGAGTAGAATATGTAGAACAAATGCTCTAATACTAAAATTGATTGAAACAAATGCTTTGATACCAAAATTAATCTTAGCAATGATGACAAAAGAGAGGTGAGACAAAATAAGTGGATAATTAGGGTTTTTGGAATTTTCATTTAAGATCCCCCACCTTTCTTTTTAGAATATTAATCTCTTCCAGAATTTTTCATCATAACTCATTCCAAAGCTAAGATTATATACAAACACATTTTTTTCATAAAATAACCATCTAAATTTAAGTACATAATTTATACATGGAGGGCTAATCCCATTCTAAAAGAAAAACATGCCATTTGGGATAATAAAGCACACTAATAAAAAAATAAATAAATAAAAAAAAAATTAACTAATTTAAATCCATAATAAATTTTTTAAATAAATAATAAATTAAAATAAAATACACTACATCAGTCTTATCCATCTATGACATTGAGTAATCTAATTAGGATGGTCGATCAAGGTGTTCCATCAATTTCAGATCCAACAATTTAAGAATATTTAAAAATAAAATAAATTTAGATGGTAAATTTTGTAAACATTTATGAAGTTGGATTAGGACATTATTTTAATATGTCAAATTTAAGATTTTCTGAAATTAAAACTAGACTTTTGCAGAATTTTATACCACCAGTAAACTTCTCTCAAATTAAGTATAAATTCTCTTAATTCGAGCAAATCAGATAACTAAGATTAAGGGTGCAATTGAGTCTGTTTGGATTGGTTTTAGGCAAAACTTGGACCTAAACTAAGGTCGGCTCCACCACTTCGGGAACTTAAACTGAACCTATGAAGCACGGACACGATACGGGGACACGGCGACACGACACGACACGACATGACGATACGACAAATTTTTAAAATATAGGACACGGACACGGCAGGA
This sequence comes from Apostasia shenzhenica, assembly GCA_002786265.1. Lineage (NCBI taxonomy): Eukaryota > Viridiplantae > Streptophyta > Magnoliopsida > Asparagales > Orchidaceae > Apostasia > Apostasia shenzhenica. Next base: position 234,004 of record KZ451888.1, on the reverse strand, counting down.
CACGGCAGATATATGATAACAAAACTTATATGTAGAGCTCAAAAAATAAAAGGAGATGTAGCTCAATTGGTAGAGCGCTCGCTTTGCATGCGAGAGGCACGGGGTTCAGAATTGCTAATTCAACCCACAAAACCTTAAGAAAAGACCGAAAGAACAATAATTCAGTAACTGTGAATCTTTAGGAAAAAATTTAAGAACATAACAACTGTCAACTGCTAATTCAGCCCACAGAAACACAAAGAAAATGGCATGAAATAATATGACGATAGAATAGTAGCATGTCAATAATCCTAGAACAAATGGAT
>KZ451888.1:176044-233689 GCA_002786265.1 Apostasia shenzhenica | reverse complement strand
TGCCGGCCGACGGGATGAGGGATGCGCAGCAGCCGAGTCGCAGATCCGGGACTCGCGTGCGGGTTACGCGATTAGAGTTAGGGTTTTTGAGATTTTTTATTTTAAGATTAATTTTATAATAAAAAATATAAATAAATTTTTAAAATAAGTGTCCAAAGTGTCCCGCATAAGTGTCCAGCAGTGTCCAAAAGTGTTCGGCCGTGTCCTCAAGTATCCTAGCGTGTCCGAGGAGTGTCGGATTTTTTTTTTTAATATTATTTTATTCGGACACGCCACGTGGCGTGTCCGACACGGTGTCCCCCCGTGTCCCCCCGTGTCCGTGTCCTAAACAGTGTCTTACACGATACTTCATGCAAAATAGAAGTGTCCGTGCTTCATAGAACTGAACCAAATAAACTTAGTTGTGGTCTAATTTTTATTCTTATTTAACAATACATTAAAGGATAATTCTAGAATTCATATTATTCTAAAAGGAATTTAAATATTATGCATCATAACTATTATTACAATGCAGATCAAATAAAATTTGAATGAAATTTTTACTACATTTTTATTTAATAAAAAAATTTAGGTTTAATAATGATAGGAATATAAAAAATTAATAAATTATAAAAATATATTTATACTATGAAACTTATATAATTTAATTAAGATGGTAAAGTGCAATATAGGTTGTAAAAATAAAATAGTAATATTAATGGAAAAAAATAAGCTTTCAATTTAGTGTTAATGAATGTAAATAAAATAAAATATTTAATTTTTTCATAATATTATAGTTTTATTTTATGGTAATAAAATGAAAAGTTTAATTTGTACAATGCAAGGTTGATAAATTTAATATTAAATTGAGTATTATGTTCAGTTCTAGTTTTTGAATTCTAGAACTGAGCACTAAACTAAATCATTCGGTTTTGAAAAGTTTAGAATCGGAACTAAACCGATCGATTGGTTTCAATTTGTTCTCGATTCTTCAAGTATTTTTGCACACCCCTAACTAAGATGATAAATTTTCAACTTAAAAACAGTCAACTAAAATTAATTCTTAATCGGATTTAAATTATGCCTTAATTGGTGAATGTCCTTATATTATGCATCAAGACTGTTTTGGGTGAACGAAATTAGGTGTCCTTTTGGACTTTACGCTCTGCCTTTTCAGAGTAGTGTACATGGACGAGCGCAATGGTTGATGTTGTGTGCTGAATGAGTTGCAACGGTGTTCCAAGTTCGAGGAACAACACTGTCACATGAGACTTCATGGTTTGAGACGAGATCTGGTGGACGGGCGCAACAGAGGTGTGGTTTAGGGAAGAACGTCGATGATGCTTGAAGATGGAGGCGACGACAACTAGGTTTAAATAAATAATTTTTTTTTGATTAATTTAAACTCTCAACAAACTTTGTAAATACTAAAGTGAAGAAAACTAAAGATAATTTGCATTATCATGTTGCAAAATTTGATTTGACGTCAATCATCAGGATGTCCTTATAAGATAAGCTCCTACTTTTATGCAACTAATTTAAGATAAGCTCCTACTTTTATGCAACTAATTTCTCTCTCCGTGGCTTTCAAACTTTACGTTAGAATTGACAGCCAACTTGAATTTTCACTTATAACTCACAACTGTTGTTATCATTTTATTTTCATTTTCCCTATTTGTTTGAAATGGTGGTGCTGTATACTCTGGTTATTTTTATGCTCTGTAGTCTTGTTGTACGTATTGTTCCATCTATTTGCCTCTGTTTCTTGCAATATAAGCTACTCTGGTACATTAGTCAGTAGTGTGTTATTATGCAAAATCAGCTACCTGATCATTTGCATTTCAGGATATGCTTCGTCGTTTGCTGTTTGGTATGACATGGAGTTTCTTTTGTGATTTTCTGTTTTTTTAATCCTTAGTGTTCTACTGGTATAACCCAAAAGTTTGGAAGTAACTTCTCAAAAATAGTTTTGTAGCCTATGGAGAAATATTTACTTAAACTCTTACTCATATTTACTTTCTTTGTAGATTATTGGGACTCCACATTGGATGGCTCCTGAAGTTATTCAAGAGAGTCGCTATGATGGAAAGGTTGGAGCTTTCGCATTCGATGCAACTATATTATAACTGGTGCATCAACTTTTTGCCATTACTCTTCGTGAAGTACCGTTTTCTTTTGATAGGACTTCATGCAGTACCTTTACTTGTGATGTACCTTCCTGCTGTTGTACAATTGATCTTTGTTTTAAGTATTCGGGATCTGGGAGGGATCAGATCCTCATGTTTATCTTTTATCAAAAAAATTAAAGATCCTCATGTTTCTCCTTGATTTTAAAGTCCAGATTCTTTGGATAAAATTGTTGAAATTACTTTTGATTGTCAACATGGTCTCCTAAACAAAGTTGCCATTTTACACCTATTACATGTGGTCTCAAAAAATCCATTTCCAATCATGTTTATACATACCAGCAAGGGGCTCATCGTTAGGTCCTTTTGTCCCAATTACTGGAGGTTGTTCTTACAATCTCTGCCAGCAGCTCTGTAGATATGTTTGGTAGGAGGATAAAAAAAAGTTTTTTGTTGGCCCAGAGACTTCCGAAGAGGGTGAATTGAGATTTAAAAAAAAATTAATTGATTACTTTTAATTCAGAAATGAGAGGAATAAGAAGTAGTATACTTAAGTTTTTCAAATTGACCAAGTACACTGAATTCTGAGATCACCTGGACAAAGAAAAACTGTGCAAAAAAGTTTACCCAAACAGTCCGGTCGATTTTGAGAATTGACCAAAGTTCGCAGAGCAGTGCAGGAAATTTTACCCGAACAATCCGGTCGATTTTGAGAATTGACCAAAGTTCGCAAAGCAGTGCAGAAATGAATCCAAAAGAAACTAGAAATAATAAATTTAGAGTTTACTAATCATATATCTTTTTTGAATGAAAATATTGCAGGTTTTTAATAACTTTAAAATACTTGAATTTAGATATTTTATATCAATTTGGTTCAAGAGAATTTTGGAGCAAAAGTGAAAAGAACACAACAAATTTATAGTGGTTCGGCTTACCGCCTAGTCCACTCCCCACGTTCCTTAAATGAGAATTTTCACTAAATCTCCCCAGCTTTTTAATGGAACCAAAGCTGAATAAACCCGATACAATCTTATGGATTTTTACAGGAACCAAAGCCAAGAAAACTTATACACCACGGCTTTTTGCAGGTACCAAAGCCGAGCAAACCTACAAAACAAACTCAGGAGAAAATAGAGAAAGGTACAAGGTTTTGCTAGCCTTGCTAGCTCAATTACAACTTAAGCACAAAAAAAATTAAATTACAGTGAAGAGCTCTATGCATACAACAACTTGCTAATGGTAAAAACTCGTAGAAGTCAAAGATTAAATTCTGTAATCTTGGGGTAAAAGAAAAGGAGAAAGTATAATGGTTAAGCAAAAATAAACTTCTCAAAATATTCAGGAAAAAACAAGCTTTATCATATGAAATTATTAGCTACATAGTCTTGCTTTTATTGTGCAACAAAAACAAAACCAGTGAAGGTTCAGATTATGAAAAACTTGAGACTACGACAAAACCAAAAAGCCAAGAAGGAATGTGAACAATGAGGATTACTAGCCTTGGCTTCAGAACAGTGTAAAGCACAACATTCTTTTTTCCTTTTGTTTCTCCTTGAGGAGGTTTGTTTGCAAGTAGAAGCTTAAAGGAGAGCTTGGAAGATTTTTTGAGCAGGAAGAAAAGTATTGAACAACAAGCAATGTATGTTTTTATTTTCCTACAATAGGTGGTAAGCATGAAGTTTGAAATATTTGTCATTTGAATTAGCCAATTGTAGACAATTATTTTGACATGTCATACAAGTGGACCAATGAGAAAACAACAAGCAGAGGGCATTTCGGACATTTCTGGGTGATGATGTGTCTATTGGAATGTTGGAGGCAGATTGGGTTCCGCTGGGTTTGTATTTTCAGGATAAATGTCAAGTCCAATCATGCTTGGAACAAAGAAAATGCTTTAAAAATGAAACTTGAGAAAAATACTGATGTGAATAAGCATAGAATAGTAGTTTTGTCCATTTCCCATAATGAAACATGTTGGAGTGTTTTCAGCAAGAAAAATAATTTAAAAATGGCTAAAAGAAGGCTAAAACACCCAAACTTTCACCCAAATGCTAAAACTAAGAAAGAGTGCCACCTAGATTAGATTTTGACATATTAAAGAGCTTAGGTGGACAATATATTCTACACAAACTCAAAGACTGCAGGAACGAATAAGTGGAATGGGAAATGCAAATATTTTTTCATTTTAGAATGAATAAGGAGTAAAGAAGTAATTTTGAAGGGATGTTTCAAATTAAAATATATTTTTAAAGTGGGCTGCTAGGAACAAAGTAGTGAAAATAAAATATTCTTAGTTTTTGGAGATTTGGATGGGCCAAACGGTCAGCTGGGCAACTGTGTTTGGGCTAGTCTAGAGAAATTCAGTTGATTTTGGTAGCTGTAGAGATGAATTTCACAGCAAATATTATCAAGGAATGGATAGTTCTTAGGCCGACTAAGATTGAGTACAAGTTAAATCCTTGACAAAAATATGCATGCTTACAATTATGTCCTAAAAAAGAAAATAAAAATGAACCATGTAGTATACTTTTTTTCTTGAACTTGAATTTGGACATTCACCTCAATTATGACATAAATAACCTGATAACACACTTAATAAGATGATTAGTTCATAATGCTAAATTAATTATAATCATCAAAATTGAGAGGTTCAACACTTTTGAGGAGAAAATTTGTAGTTTTCTTAAAATTTATTTATGTAAAAAAATAAAGTTAATTAGCTATGTTAAAAGTTGTGCAGGATGTGAAATAAAATTGATTGTTGTATTGAAAATTATAACGTGTTGTTGCCGGATGAGAAACGTGGGGGGTTGTATTAGGCAGTTGACAACCAGCGTAAAAATTATCGAACAAACATGACATGAATTTTTGAAGAAATTGCGTTAAAGTTAGGTTCTTCTTTGCAAGCGATGTACTGTATTACCTGAATACATTGAAAAGTGTGTAAGGGTCGCTGCATTGGTGCTTGGGTGTTGTGATAATTAAGGATTCTCATATCACAGATGAATGCAGGTAAAGAAGCTAATCCAAAATATTAGGATAAGGTTAGAGAAATATAGGCACCTTGATAAACAAGTTAATAGAGTTAGTGAATATTATAGTTCATAGGAGAATTAATATTTTGTGTTTTCAGAAAATGAAATAGTTGGGGAGCTTGCCAAAGAAACTGATAGTTTAAGCTTCAAATTTTAGTTTTCTAGTAATAATAAAATTAGGAATAAAGTGTGTATAATTTTTGATATGAGTTTTAACGATTATATAGTGAAAGTCAAGAGGAATAAATATAGAATTATAAGCAACAATAAGGAAGCCTTAATCTCACTAGGTGGGGTCGATTACATGAATTTTTTGTTTCTATCGTGCTCTATTAATTAACAAATCTTTATTTAGGTCTAAGTGAGTAAGATCACTCTTTATAGTTTCTTGCTATGTCTTTTTTAGTCTCTCTCTTTCTCTTTGTACATGGGCAAAGTCTAATAAGTCGATTTTTCTAACTGGACTTTCAATCGGCGTATGATTTACATGTCCATACCATCTAAGCCGACTTTCTCTAAGTTTATTCTTAATTGGTGCAACTTCAATTTTCTCGTGAATATATTCATTTTTCATTCTATCCTTTCGTGTATTATAGCTTTAAAAATTATTACTAATGAGATAGTTTTTAATAGTGTAAGTGTGCATTCCCCATACGTAGGTTTAAATGCGAGAATAAAAAAAGTTTTAAAATGATTTAGAGAAATTTGTACAAGGGATATCTCAGAGAAGCGCATTTATCATAGGAGATCTAATTAGATATGTTGGAAGTTTGTTGAGGAATTTAATAATATTCATGGTTGGTATGATTATAGGAAGGCTATTGAAGATGGTAAAATTATTTCAGGATTTTCTTTAACTTCTAATTTTTTGATTGGTAATACTTTATTCAAGTAAAGAGATGAGTACATTATTACTTATAAAAATGAGCCTTCAAAAATGAGGATTGATTATTTTTTATAAGAAAACGAGATTACTTGGATTGTAAAAAGATTGCAAAGTATTGCAAGTACATGCTTGATTACCCAACATCGATTAATAGTTTTATATTTTATGATAAAGAGTATGAGAATGAAATAGTATGCCGAAATAATCCCTCGAACTTGATAATGGAATTAAAGAATGAGAATAAATATATTTTTAAGAAGAGAGTTTTAGAATTTGGGGAAGGAGACATTAAGTAGGAAACTGATCTTATATAATTTAATGTTACTAATTGTATTCGTAAGGTTGCAAAGAATTGCTGGAAAAATGAATAAAGATAATTGATGATTGAAAGAAGATGTATAAGAAAAAATTAAAGGAGAGAGTTTGTTACAATGATTAGTATTATTGTAAGATCAAAGAGAATCTAGAGAAGTATAGAATTATTCAATAAGAATTTAAGAAAGCATTCTATAATATAAAGAATACTGCTTTTGAGAATTTATATAAGAAGTTGGATGCTAAAAAAAGAAAATATTTATACGAGTTTATCATAGTAAGAGATAAGAAAATTAAAGACCCGACTGAGGTAAATGTATTAAAGATAAAGATTAAAAGGTACTTTTTGAGGAATAAGATATTTAACATAGATAGATAAATTACTTTAAAAAGCCTTTTAATAATGATTGTGATAATACGATTGATTTTATTGAATTTTATATTTAATAAAATAGAAATTATTTTTAAATTAGACGTAGCAGTAAAGTTAAAATTTGAGGGGCTTTAAAGAAAAAATGTAGAAAAACAGTAGAATTGGATGATATTCTAATGGATATTGAAAAATGTATGAGGATACTAAATGAATGAAAAAGGAGCATATTGACAATTAATGTAAATAAAGTTGATGTATAAGATTATATTAACTATAGAGTAATTAAATTAATGAGCCATATTTGAAAATATTGAGAGAGAGTGATCAAGCATAAATTACGCCGTGTTCAATGTTTTAAAAGTTAGTTCAAATCGATCGGTTCAACCTGTTCGATCGTGAACGCAGGTCTGGCCGATCCGATCAACTCTCAGAATTTGAATCTGGATTTAACCGGCCCAAACTGCTGTCAATCTTGAAAATCGATTGACTGTTGCAGTTGAATTGATTAGGCCTTTGTTGAAGTTATGCATAAATGAAATTATATATTACATAATTTGTGGCTCTTTTTTTGCTAATGTGGGACTATATTCTTATAAGGTGAAGCTCAACCTTTTTTATTTTTGTACCTTTTAGTTAATTTTCTTAAGAAATACACGATTCTTTATTATTTAATGTAAAAAATTGCTTCTTTTTTTATTATTATATAACATTTATAAGGAAGTTAGGTTTTATTCTTTTATGAATATATTTTTTAGGAATACTTTTTATTTTCAATTATTCAATTCTTTAGAAGAAATTTGAGATTTTTGTTATTATGTATATATTTTTTAGAATATCTTCCCTTTTATTATTTAATAAAATTTTTAAAAACTTATTATTGAGTTAATTTTTTTTATTTTATGAATATTATTTTTATCTTTTATTTATTATTATAAAAATTATGTTTTATAAATATTTATTATATTATTAAATTATTATGGTTGGACCTCGGTTCAACTCCCGATTGAACCTTAAAATTTTAAACCTTTCGTTCTGCTGGTTTTAAGTCCGATTTGGTTTTGAAAATCATAGTTGTGATACTAGTGTATCATTGAATCGATTTTTTTTATGTCAGACAGTTCTAACTATGAAATGTATTCATTTGCTGAGAGATTTTGTGGATATATTTTGAGAGAGAGAGAATCTGTATTTGATTTTTATTGATTTAGAAAAATTTTATGTTAAAGTTCCAATGAAAATGCTCTGGAATATTTTGAGGTAGACTTGAGTCTGCACTACTTACATTCAAGTTATTTAGGATATGTATTTGTGTTCGGATATAGAGGGTTTGACTAAATTTTTTTTTTTTAATTGAATTGCTCTCAGGGTTATTTTTAAATTCATGCCTGTTTGCATTGATTGTGAAGGTTTTGATGTGACGCATTTAAGAAAGTGTCTTAGTGTATGTTTTTCACAAATATTTTTCTTCTTATTAAGAAGACTTAGGACGAGTCGAAGGTGAACTCGAGTTATGAAAAAATACCTTAACATTTAAAACTTTTTATCTTAGTAGATCAAAAATCGGTTATATGAAGTACAAATTTAGTCATTATAGAAGTACTTATATTTGCGAGATGACAATTGTTAATCAAGTTATCAGGAGGAGCGAGCGGTTTAGATATCTTGGATCAATTATACAGAATAACAATGAAGTAGATGGTGATGTTATTAGTAGGATTTAAGTAGGACAGATAAAGTGGAGGAATGCATTTAATATATTATGTAATAAAATAATTTTAATTAAATTTAAAGGTAAATTTTATAGAATATTTGTAAGAGCAGCGATGTTATATGGTACTAAATGCTAGCCTACAAATTAGAAACAAATAAATAAGATAAGTGCTGCAGAAATGAGAATGCTAAGATGAATGAGTCGGTATATAAGAAAGGACAAGTTGTGAAATGAGTATATTCGTGAGAAGGTTAGAATGACCTCAATTGAGAATAAGCTGAGAGAGAGTTGGCTTAATGGGATAAAGGCTTGGTTGTTTTATTGAACAATATATAAAATAAGATATAATGTGAATTTGTTATCTTAACGTTTGTGTTAGATGAGAAAAATAGGTTTTTTTTATTTGTAATATATATATTTGATTAGGTTGGCCATTTTTGCCATGACCATGGATTTTTTGGCCTCTAAACGAGCTGGCCTTCCAGATTGTTGACATGATTATTGTTCCTTTCCATGTTAACATGATTATTTTCCATTGTTTAAAAAAGAGCTAAATGACCTTGTCACTAATGCTATGTTTACTTGGACCTAATGGAATAAGGTTGGAATGGAATTATTATTCTATGAGAATGAAAATATCATTCTATTCCCATAAAATTATAGTTCCTATGTATGCATATATATATGTACATGAATACCTATGCATATAGGTACACGAATATGTACACGAATGTGTTTGCGAATATGTGCGTATATGCGCACAAATATATATAGTATGTGTATACATAATTGTATTCGTATATACGCGAATACGTACCCTAATACATATGCTATGTGTCTACTTACACTATATGCATGCTTACCTGAATACGTACGCAAATGTATTCACGTACGTGTATACGTATATGTATACATGCATGTATATGTACTTACACGTATATATACACTTGTACGTGTATGTATATAAATATACGGACACATATACATATACGTATATGGACATGTAAACATATTCATAATATGTACATGTATACGTGTGTGTATATATACATATATAATGTGTGCATATCAATAAGAGTATTTTTAAAATAATATTTTTATTTTAGAAGGAATAGCTATTCCTTGGGTGGAGAAAAGGAATGATTACTCCATGAAATGTGGAATAGAGATTCCTTTAGAATAGTCATTCCACCACAGTAAATATAGTAATAGCTATTTTATATAAAATAAGAGTGAAATGAAATAGTTATTTCATCCAAGTAAGCATACCCTAGTTGTTTATATAGGATCAAGTATGACGTCTAGAGGGAGGGTGAATAGACGTAATTAACATTTTTAAATTTAATTTAATTTACTAGATATAACAATTAGTGTAAAATACAAGCGAAAGCAAATATAAGTGCAAACAAGAAGAAAATCACATCCACAAAGAACACACGATATAACGTGGTTCGGCTTAAATACGAGCCTAATCCACCCCACCCCGATTGGAAAGATATCACTATAACACACTTCTTGGTTTAGACGGAGAAGCCCATACAAATTCTCCTCTATCCACTCACTAGAGGCCCTCTTCACTTTTAAGTGAGGGCTCACTCACTCATCTCCTCCAACCCTTATTTGGAGACCCTCTTCACACACAAAGTGAAGGCAGAAAAAAGAACTAAAATGTTACAATAAGAAGAACATTAATCACTCTTCCTTCTTATGATTGAATATTGATAGCTAGAAGAAGAGTGGATGACGAGTTTGAGCACTTGAGTCTAAGTTCACCTAGATCGCCTTGAAACTTGATTGAAACTCGACTTGAATGTTTTTATCAACTTTTAGGATGGTGGAGAGTGAAAGTGAATGTTGGGAGCAATTAAAGAATTTTATGAGCCAAGAAGAATGCCCCAATAACCTCTATCTCCTTATATAATAAGAGCTCCAACGGCTAATAAAAGGAGCTGGAAAAGACCTGAAGGTCGACCCTCAGCTAGCCGTTGGAGGATAAAAATAGGCTAACGGTCAATTCCCTTCAGGTCGACCTGGAAAAATCCCCCAAGATGACCAAAGTTTCTATTGAGGGTCGCTGCTGAAGGTCGACCTCCGGCCGAGGTCGACCTCACTACTGGGGGTCACCCTTCAGCTATCCCAAAGACCCGAGGTCGACCTCACTACTGAGGGTCACCCTTCAGCTATCCCAAAGCTTCCTTGGAGCTATCACAACCAAAAGAAAATATTTAGAACAATCTGACCACTACTAGGCCACATAATTAGGAGAATTTTAACTTTTAACAAACTTTTAAGATTATCTAATTAACTCGCCGAGATTCTAAGTGCTCAAACTCATATTCGGACTATTCTAGCAATCAAGATCAACCTCACAATAATTCTACTCTCAAATAAAATAAAAAGGACAATAATAAAATTTGTTTCACTTAATTTTCAATGCTTGAACCTTTCTCTTCAACTTGATTAGACCTCAATTTTAGTATAACATAGATATAATTGAGATGCAATTTTAATAAATCTGAGATTAAAAATGCTAAACAATTATGTTAGTACAAATTAACTTAAACATATTGCTGAACATCAAAATCACAATATTACCAGAAGGGAGGAACCAATAGTTTCAACAGAAATGCACAAGCATTAATACTTTGATGCTAAATCTTTTCTTCCCATTTTTGCTAATTAGTTACTATGATTTTAGAGTAATGTCCTTAACAATATGGCTTGTCCGCTTTAGTCCTGCCCCCTTCGTAAATTACCGTTCCTGCTAATTTTGTTGTCTATATATGGGTGACTTAATAGTTATAATCTTTCAGGTTGATGTTTGGGCACTTGGTGTTTCTGCAATTGAGATGGCAGAGGTACGAATTTTGTATATCCATCTTCTGGACATTCTTTTTGGAAATATAATGCAGAGAAAAATATCTTTTTTTTATTGCCTTATTTTAACTTTCATGATCTTTTTGCATGCCAATCTTGACCAATTTCAGGGACTTCCACCAAGATCTTCGGTGCATCCCATGAGAGTTTGTCCTTAACCTCTCTAGAATCATTTTTATGCTATTACAAATGGAATTTTCAATTAAGCTGTGCTTGTTTGTTGAGTTATTTCTGTGGGGGTTGGGGGTATATTGGAATCGATATGCTTCTTGTTGGTTTATAAATGAATACCTCTAAAGAAGAGGGTTTTTGAATGTTAGCAGATACATTTTGCATGTTTTTGCTATTTTTCAGTTGATTGATGTGAGTGGAAAATCAAAAACCTAAACAATTGTTTAATTCAAAGCCAATACATAGGACAATCATTGGCATGCAACACCACAAGAAGAGTATAACTTACATGAGGCATCATGTCCCACTAAGCTAAAATGTCAACTCTCCTCAAATTAGAGCACACACATCTAACACTGTCAGCTTGTTACAGAAATTGATTCTCGTATTTGTGCAAATATTAGTTTGACTTTTTGAAATCGCGGGATTTCAGGAGTGACTCTTTTTGCAAAGAAAAGTTTTGTGGGCATGTGATGGCCCAAGTAGAAAGCGGTTGAGTCTTGCAAGGTAGAAGTGGGGTCAGACGTTGCAATAGCTTGATATTCTTGATTTGAAAATTCTTGGCCAAAATAGTGCAGCCAATAGTGGTGGGAATTTCCATTCAGACATATTTGTCACCAATCATGTCGATTTGCTAAGTCTTTTTGTCCTCATCACTTGATCCAGATTGATATCACTTGATGATATTTTAGTTATCTGGTGTAGAATCTGCTTGAGATGAATGGGCGGTTCGATTATATGATGTCCCTATCAACTCTTCTTGGGTGAGAGGAATTCAACCTCATTGAATATGAGTCAACCATGCTGTAGTATCTCTCCGGGAGGTTAGGATTAAGTCTTTGAAACTCATCTTTAGAGATCTAAGAGTCCTCTGATGAGGGCAAATCTTTCCACCTAACTAGTTATCTCTGATTTCAGCGATTTTGAGTGGACATTATCAATTTTTTGAGAATTGGCTCAATTTGCTCTTTTTTTGGTGAAAGGCTATATAGGTGGACACTTAAAGGGAGGGCTCAGTCTTAATGGTGAAGAAGGCTCAAATGAATCTCAGGGTATTATTGTTAGTTCATAGGTCACTAGATTTAAAACTTGAAAGTTGTTCTAGTCTCGAAATTTGATGTTAGATCTACCACGTACACGTGATGCAATTTTCTTCAAAATTTTAATTGGACTTGCCCCGCGAACTTGTAATTTCTAAATGGCTCTCGATAGGAATCATTTAGGTCTCACTCAAATCATTATGTAATTACCTTAGAGAATTTTTGTGCCCTTCTGTGGGCATGTCATTTTTTTTATAATCTTCATTGTTGATGCTTATCTTTTTATTGTTCTCTTAATGCAGATATCTAACATGCTCAACTAAAGATTGTGTAGACTTAGATATTCCAGCATGTGTTTGTAGAGGGGTGGGGTCGATAGGAATCCTAGGTTTGTAACCATGCTCAACTTCAAATCCACTCATATCTATAGATTTATTTTTGGAACTATTAGATGCAAACTCTGCTTTAGGTATAATTAGATCCTAATTCCTTCCAATTTCTCCTACAAGGCATCCAAGTAAGTTTCCTAGACTCTAGTTGACTACCTTAGTTTGACCATTAGTCTATGGATGATAGGCAATGGATGACTTATGTTTAGTTCTAAGTGATGCCAAAGAGATTTACAAAAATAGATAATGAATTTTGCATTCCTATCCAATACCATACTTTTAGATCATGCATGTAGTTGAGCGATGCCATTGAATGAAATTTAGGCTATGTTAAAAGTCTCTAATGTTTTAGGACAAAGAGGAAAGTATGCCATCTTGGGAAACTAGTCTACCATGTCACAAATATTGTCAGGTTTGACAGCTGCAAGGGGTAGTTTGAGGATAAAGTCAGTACTCAAATCTTCCTGAGAGTGTGTACAACCTGATATTTTATTTCTGCTGCTTTGCAACATCACAAGTTCAATACTAGGTCACAATGTAGGCCACATCCCCTTTTAGACAAGGCCAATAAAATTGGCTTGTAATGTTCTCAGTGGGTTTGATTTTACGAAAATGACTAGCTAACTCACCAACATGGAGCTCCCGACAAAGAAGTCTTGTACTAGGGTTAAGTATTATGTTCAAAACTTGAAACTCAATTATATTTTATTTGATTCAAATCTGGCTTGATTTTTTTAAAGATTGTAGTTAACTCTTTTGAAATAAAATTAATTGAACTTGTAATTGATTCGATATTTGTTCAATAGGACGGATTATGGCTTTTTTTTATGTATTTTTAAGATATTATATATATATTGTCTTGTTTGGTAGTTGTATGTATTTAGGGTTAATTTGGGTTGTTTTGATGATAAAAATATAGTAATGTTATGATGTGAAATAAAGTTATTTTAATATCAATATTTATGTTGGCTGTGAAATGTATTTAGTTTTTTTTATTGAAGTACATGTAGGATATAAAATAAAATTGATTGTTAATATTGGAATTTGTGTAAGATGTGAAATAAAATTAATTTTGATCTAAGAACTTCTATAAGATGTGAAATAAATATTAAAAAAAAATTATTGGAGTGTTGTTTTGGGTGATTTTGGGTGTTTAGTCCTCATGCCAAATAAGGGCATATGTCATATAAGTATATATTGGAAAGATTAAGGTATTTGTATATGCATAATTTATGTAAGTTTAACAAAAAAGTTATGTTTAGCAAATATTATATGTAAAATGAAATTTAAATCAAAAGATAAGATAAAAAAATTAAGCTCTATTCAACTCAAAAATCGACTCAAAATCAAATAGACTTTAGTCTATTTGATGTTTACGTAACTCAAACTCAAACTTTGAGTTTGAGTTAAGAATAACCACCCGTACTCGACTTGTTATCAATCTGATCTTGGGCAAAAGTGTGAGGCAAATTATAAGTATATCGTTTGATGTTAAAGAAGATATCCATCCTGTATCAAAATTGGGATGCTTAACAGACGAACCAGCTTGAATGGTCATGCAGATAACTTCGAAATTAGGATAGTCCTCATAGGTCTTCTTGAGCTTGTTGAATCCCACCACTTTGATGATTATCGTGTGTAATAGGGAGACTATAACTTAATGCTTCTGCTTCCCGATTTTCAACTTGTTTACGCTTGAGGGGGAAGGTGTATTCTTAAAAAAACTCAATTGATATGGCATGCCTAGCATTGAGTTTCTTTTGCAAATTCAAGTGCTTGAGTGCCTCGTGATCTAATAAGTGCTTCCAATATCTAAGGGTTTGAAGTACAACATAGAATTTTTTATCGTAAGCCGAGTATTTTTGTTTAGCCTCTTTTAACTTTTTAGTAAAGAAGGCTATGGGGTATCAGACTTATACCAACTCTCGAAGCATTATAGGATACCCCAAAACTTTAAAGAAATGAGGCAGTCTAAATACATGAGTGTAAAAGTATAGGACTTAATTTTTATGAAGGATTTCGCCACAACCTTTGTCCACTCAAAGGCTCCCTTGCGAATAAAGTAGGTAATAACCATGAATATTGTGAATGTTCTGAGGTTGTGGTCATTCAGAGATGGCTCTCACCTTTTCAAGATCAACTGAAATTCCCTTGGAAAAGACTATGACCCTAAGAAGACAACCCGATCAATAGTAAAGGTGCACTTCTTATGATTCTCATAATGTCTCTTTTTCCTAATTACTCGGTTGATTTGATGATGGTGGTCCAAGTGCTCTTCCCAATTGTGACTATAAATTAGAAATTTAGAATATTATAAAAGTACATGATGGTAAAGATGCCTTTGAAGGGTTGCAGTACTTGCTCCATTAGTCTCTTTAAGGGCATTTTCTGTTCATGCCATGCATAATTTTGACATCATGATAGCTACGCTTGTGGTCTATCTTCGAAAATATAATGGTTCTTGCGTCCAATATGTCAGTGGGAAATAATACTTCATAATGATTTTGTTGATGATGCAACTATCCATGGACATTTGCCACACGCCATCCTTTTTCGGGAGTAAGAAGTGCAAGATAACGCATTAGCTTAGACTCTTTTTGACGTACCCCCTTCTCAACAGTTTAACTTGTCTTTTCATTTTCTAATGCTTAGTTAGGTTAAGGTGGTATAGCAACAACAACTACAAAGCTTTTGTTCTATTGGGTGGGGTTGGTTATATAAATCTTTTGTTTTCAATGCACTCTACCAAATAACAACTCCTCATGTAGCTCCAGTTATGTAAGAGGGTGGAGCTAAGAATGAGGCAAATTTGGAAGCATGGAGCCATGAGCAAGCCCA
This sequence comes from Apostasia shenzhenica, assembly GCA_002786265.1. Classification (NCBI taxonomy): domain Eukaryota; kingdom Viridiplantae; phylum Streptophyta; class Magnoliopsida; order Asparagales; family Orchidaceae; genus Apostasia; species Apostasia shenzhenica. Next base: position 217,949 of record KZ451888.1, on the reverse strand, counting down.
ATGGCTCGTTGAATGTCACATTAGTGGGAGATTGTCAGGTAGGTCATATGGGAAAACATTGATAAACTCACTTAGTAATGAAGTCACCTTGGGTAGGTGCTCAAGGGCATGTTTTACTTCATAGACAATAATGGCCTAAATGTAGTTTGCTGTCTTGATCTCCCTTAATCTCATCAGCGCTTATTAGATGAAGCTTTTTCTTTGCCTTATACTTTTTGAGAATGGGACCACCCGGGTGGAGAAAGGTTGATTACATTATAATTATTCTTGTATGTAAATGCATAAGAGTTTAAACAACCAAATAAAGTGACATTTATAGTGAAAAGCCACGACCTACTTAGGATTACATTACTAACCTCCATCTCTAGTCCATTTCACCAAATCTTATTTTAGAAGGAATTAATGCATACGAGGGCTCAATAATGATGTTTAACCTCCTTAGAAGAAGGATCAATTCAACAACTCGATATGGTCATGGATGGTTAACTGGAGTCACCCAATATTAGACATAATAATAGTGGAAGTTGCATTAATGCAACTCCTATTGACAAGGATTTTGTAAGTTTTCCCATTAATCTTGATAAATGCATGTAAGATCAAAGTCCTTTGCCAATCCCCATTCTCTTTAGGTTGCGCATGAGGCACTTGACTACTTTGAGCCATTTGATAGGCCTCCTCGAGTGTGTTGGCTTGACACATGCAATTTTTGTTGTATGTCCTATCTCAACCCAACTCGAAACTTAGATAAGAATCTTATGTGGCTCTTAGTTTCACCATATTCCACCTTGTATTCATTAAATTTTGTAACATAATCCGTCATAATATACATTCCTGGAGTCAAATGATGCTAATGATCGAGGATACGATCCTGATAAGTACTGGAGATGTATGTTTCTCTTATGATTGTTTTGTACTCTTCCCTATACTTGATCGGTTGTAGTCTAAATCATTTACACAAACTCTCAACATTGCTAATGATGAGTCTAGTTTGCATGGTAAGCTTTATCTTACGAAATAGTATTTTCATTTGGTTACTCATGGCATATTGCTTAAGGCCCTGTTTGGCTCGAGGGCCAAAATAGTACTAGTTTAAAAAACAACAATAATAATGATAAATAAAGTTTTTTAACCGTTATACACATATTCTAATATAAAAAAATTGTTTTACTTTACATACTCAATAATTTTCAATAAAAATATTAACTTTATTTCACATCCTAGACCCAAATTCTTGAAAATAATTTTTATATGACAAGTGTTTTTTTATCAGATAACTACGTCCTTGAGCTCGGGCTTTTACCTTTTTCACAATAGAACCTCTATTGACTTCAGCTTTACTAATGAATAAATCAGTTTCGTTCAAACCCATATTTTGACTAACATTTGCTGCTCCAGAATAAACTAATTTTAAAATTATATAAGATGCACGATAAGGCATTAGTTCCAGTATCATGAGAGTTTCCTCATAAGAACGTCCTCGAATCAGATTAATTATTCTTTGTGCTTTCGAAACAGACATACATATATGTTGAGCTAACACTTTTGCTTTTCTATCTGAATTTTCAGCCATGTCTTGGTCCGAATCTACACCCTTTCAGGAACTCAAGTAACCTGGGAGTTTCCTTGATCCGCTACTCCGAACTCATCTCTTCATGCTATGTCTGCAAGGCTATCCGAGTTCACAGGTGTCGTTGCTTATCCCCTTTGTTTCATATTGGCCTGGTGTGGTGTTCAGTGACCGAAATGAAGTCATTCGTGACTTGGTGCAAGCCCATGAACTCAAATCAAAATGTTACAATTTGATCGTGACCCTCGGACAGCACTGGATGGTGCCAGTCCTCCAGAGGAAGTATACTTCCTAGCTGGTTGTTGAGTGGATGCAAAAGAAATATTTCTTGGTTTGGTTGAATGGTCTGACACAACCGTTAATCGGGGGGAAATGGGCGTACGCCCTTACCCCGGCTTTATGTCCATCAAGAGGCTACAGACTCTTTCTCATGCTGTCAATGCAGATAGATGGAAATTTAAGTATTTGGGTGTAGGATGTGAAATAAAGTTGATATTTTTATTGAAAATTATTGAGTTTATGAAGTAAACTAATGTTTTTTATATTAGAATATGTGTAGAACGGTTAAAAAAAATTATTTATCATTATTATTGTTGTTTTTTAAACTAATACCATTTTGGTCTTGATTTTGGTCCTCGCGTCAAACAGGGCAAAGGTGTGGTCCATGGCATCCTCCCATTCCAAGTATGCCTTAGGATTTAGTGTCGCATCAAAATTCAGGGCCTCCAAAGATTTTGTAAGAAAATGATTAGGTTGAACAAGTTGGTGGAAATGCCTTCTAATAGTAGCATCTTATCGAGGTTGATCTACCTTAACCTTTGAAATGGGATTATGTTTACATCTTTTAGACTGGTGACTCGATCCCCTATATCATTTACCTTCTCTTTCGTATTAGAAAAGAATATTTTCAATTTGTGATCCATGGTGAAAGGTGCACTAGACCTAGTGTATTCTAAACCAGACCTAGTAGATATTCAAGATATAGCTCAATTTATGCTTAAATGCACCCTTACCCGATCATGCTATGGTACTAAATACGAGATAATATGCGAACGTAATTCTAAGTCAGAGATTAGTCAATAAAATGACAAATAGTGACAAAATGATGCAAGAATATTGTTTGCAAGTAGCTACATAATAGTCAAAATATTCCATTCTGTTGGCAAGTTGATTAAAAAAATATGAAAAGAAATGAGATTGAAGGTAAATAGCAGTCCACACAACAAATTAGGGCATACTATTTTAGTCAATTAGATATGAAGTATGCAGAAAAGAGGGATCCTCACGATTTAACACCCAACATTGTCTCTCATGATAATGTGCAAGATCACACAAGCCAGCAAACCAAGCTACCTTGATTACACTAATGCCAACAAGTTCCCGAAAGATTCTATAAATGAGTTATGGTCAGTTTCCTGAATTAGTGAATGACAAATCACTGGGAATTGCAAATGGTAATTTCTCCTATTATGAATGAGCTGGGAGGGTAGTAAGACATTGAAAGAGTTTAACGTTTGATGACGGTTGGGGAGACCGAGAATTGCACCTGTAGTTGGTGGGAGCAGAAGACAATAATAGAGATTGTGGAGGGTCGGATTGTGCGCACTGGTCCTGCAGGAGGCCGCAAAAAGGATCCATGTAAGGCGCGGTAGGTCAACAGAGACCTTTGGTCTACGGGTAGAGTGAGATTGCACATTGATTGATCACGCAAAAGGGAGGCTCATTGGTAGTGTTATCAAACAGAGCGAGGCCTCTGGGAGGTGTGGTCAAATAGAGTCAGGTTGGTTGGCATCTGCAAGGACCCGTTGCGAAGGTCCTCGATGCTGGGGAGACCGAGCAGTGTGCTTCCATGGGAGGGATGTAGATAGGTGACACTAGCTTGATATGTGGGATGAACTTGGAGGGGAGTGATTAAAAGGAGGAAATAATGAAGTAGAAAATCATGGTTAATGAATTTTCACTAAGACCTCAACTCTTCCTCTCACCAGGTCATAGCACTCAAATTTGCTTCTTTTTTTTTTTATCATTCTAGGATTGAAAATTGCTACAATAGTTTGGGTCTCTTATATAGACCTCATTAAAAATTATGGCAAATTTGTAGAAAAAAACACAATCAAAGCAAATTACAAAATACTAAATATTATTGTCCTAAAATGGAATACTAGATGCGATAAATAATTAGCCTGCAATTTGAAAATCAGAGTTGAGTAGCCAATATTGGCTGGAATTTCCATTTATACTAATCTACCACCAGTCATGTCAATCTGCTAATTTTGTCTATGCTCATCACTTGATTCAGATCGATGCTTACCTAGTTATATTTTGGTTCCATACCTAGTTCAACCTTGAAGACATCTGCAATTTCCATTATTTTCCACACCATGTTTGGCCAAAATTTTAACTTCTGATTGCCTTTTTAAATTATTTATTTTAATAACATGTAAATATGATGTTTGGGAAAATACTTCTTATGTTCAAGGGGTAAGAATGCATATTTCGACCTTATATAAATCCTGAAATGTTGAAAGTTGTCTCTTTTGGTCCTTTTTACTTTTAATTATAAACAGTCTCTCTCTCTCTCCCTCGCTCTCTTTTTTACTTTTAATTATAAACATATTCTCTCTCTCTCTCTCTCTCTCCTCCCCCTCTCCTTATAAGGATGGGTTCACTGCTATTCTTGGTTTAGATCCTCTTTTAGTTTGTCTTTGGCTTTCTTTAGGCTAATTGATTGCTGTTATATTTTCTAATTTGTCAATTTTTATAGCTACTTTAAGTTTATATAATTCTTACCATTAATGAATATTTCTCGAAAATTGGGTTTAGTTTTAGGGACACTTATAAGTTAGGTTCTTGCCAATCCTTGCCTACTTCCCACCACAATCAGGTTAGGTTATGGTATGTAACTATTTTAGAATGTCCTAACTGCAGTAAAAGTATATTATGATTTAGGCAGCTATGATTTTTTTTTTTTGAACTAATAGGAAGCTATGATTTTGATGTATATTCGATGGTAGTTTATATCAGTTGTCAACCATTTTCTATCCAGTTTTTGACCTACAATGAAGGCTCTTAGAAGTTATTACTTGTTTTACTTTTTTCAAAAGATTTTTTATTTACTATCTTTTTCTAATTCATGCTCTTAGTTTTTGTAGGTGCTATTCATGATATCCAGTGAACCTGCTCCAATGCTTGAGGACAAAGAAAAGTGGTATGTCTGATTTTTTTAATTATATTCGTATGTACCACATATTTTAGCTCTGTATCTTTCTGTTATTTATTTATTTATTTTTTAAATTAATGGCCATGCTATGTACGTGTCAAACTGATCCTGTGAAATTTACTTTGTTTCTCTACAATGATTGATCCAAGGCGAAATTTGAATTCCTTGAAACAAGTTTCCTTTTATTTAAGCCTGTTTTGAAGTGACATGCTAATACTTGATGTGATTGACATCAAGGGCATTTTACGTTCTCCCTTGCCTATAATAAGACATTATTCAACATTCTTGTGATTTTCCTTTTTAATTTAACTTTAATATTCATGCATCTTTGGCCTGCCCTTTAATAGGGGCTAGCTCATTCTTCTGTTTCTAAGAATCTAGTCTGCCAGTGGAAGATATGATGAGTTACAATGCTTTTTCTGGGGGGAAAATCAATTTAAGAAGTCTACTGCTTGTATTTGTTTATGTCAATTTTTGTGTAGTGTGCTGCTAAATGCTTCTTTTATGTGTTATTTCCATGTTAAGGTCTCTTCTTTTCCATGATTTTATTGCAAAATGCTTGACCAAGGATCCCAGGCTGCGTCCTACTGCTACTGAAATGCTTAAGGTAATTTATTGTTTTTTGTGACAACTTTTGATGAAGGCAGGTTCCAATGTGCTTTTCTTGCTTGTAGTTTTTTCCCCCTGATACACAGCTTTATCTGAAGCTGACTTATGGTACCGATCTTATCTTCACTTATTGGTCTATTCGATGATACTGGGGCGCATATGCTTTGGGTGTTTTTGAAGGCTTATAAAGATTCAACTTCCTGTGATCTTGTTACCAAGACTGTAATGCTAAACTGACTGACGTGATCTTTTTTTTCCCTGAAAATTTAAAGCTAAACTGACAACTGACCGACTTTTCTTTACTTGATAGTCTATTCAATGATGCTGGACATACGCTTTGGGTGTTTCTGAATTCTTGTAAACATCCACTTTTCTGTGATCTTGTTTGTTGCTAAGCCTTTAATAGCTAGTTCGTGGTCTTGTTGTCATTGTTATTTGTCCATGTACCACGTAGTTGCTGTTTGTCTTCTGGTGCCAAAATTACCAATATTTACTAATATTTTAGACATGGCAGTGAGATGAAATATCGAAAGAAACAAGAAAGGTCTGCTGGAAATTGAAAGGGACATTAATAAATGTAGTAGAAGTTGAAAATGAAGAACCTAAATGTAGTATTATGAATGGTGCAGGTAAAACATGAGTGGTGAAGTAAAATGGTACTTTTTGATGACGTTGAAGCTTTTGATTGCTACTACTTTATGGTTTTGTTGAGGTGAATAATGTGCTTATCGTTGCTGCATGTCAGGATAGCTAAAATGCTTTCTGAATTTCTTTTTGTTATTTTACGGGCTGCACTGTCAGAATATGAAAGTAAAATAAAGCGGAATTACTTGAATGTGACACTTATTGCAAAACCAACCATCTCAACATCTTCCTTCTCACCTCACCCACCAAGCATATTTGCTAACCTTTGCATTTCGTGTAAATTTGTGGTAGACTAATGTACCCCGTTGATCGAGGAACTTATAATGGAAAGATTACTTATTATTCTTTGTTGCATATTGCACATGGTTGATTACCCGATTTTTCTGGTCTTTTGTATGAATATGCGTACAGCATATCTGAATTGGGGTTCAAAATGATTCTTGCAGAACTGATGGCTCTTTTTTTGGTTATTTGTTTGTCTCTGTAATTTCTTGCTGTTGTGGTTTAAGATTTTTGTGTTTGAATTTTTTTTCCAATAAGAGTTTGCACTAAATAACGGAAATTTTCTTATAATTTTTTAGTTTCAACTTTGATGCAGCACAAATTTATTGAAAGGTGTCTTTGGGGAGCTTCAAAGATGTTGCATAAGATTAAAAGGGCTCGGCAAATCAGAGTGATGGCTGCACAAGCGCGAACTCAGGTGGCAGTTGATTTTCTGTCAGGAAATTGTTTCCTGTATGCTTGATATCGTGCTTTTCGAAGCTCCATTATGTTCTAATGACCGAAATGTATGCTCTGTAGCTGGCAACTCTGGGTAAAACTACTAGTTTCAATAGAAGTTATGGAGATACTGTTCCTTCGAAACCACAAATATCTCATGAATCTCTAAATAGAGTTCCTGAAGAAGATACTTTGGGGAAGGTTCAATTATCCCAGGACGCTGAACTTGGCGCAGGTAGACATACTTCTATGGTTTGTTTTCCTGAAATTTTACACAAATACCCCTAATCCTAATTTGGTCTGAAATGCTGCAAATTGTTCTTCTCTTTTATAAGTAGAATACAATCAACTTTTCTTTTAGGCTTTGTTGTTTAATTATATTAGTTGTTTCACTTTGCCTCTATTTGGTAGGAGTATGTTTTTAGATTGGTTTGAGTTGATTTTGGGAAAAAGAGGGAGGAAATTATTTTAATGTTGTGAGGTATATGTTATATTACTATTGAGAAATGTGTTAGATGATAAATTAAGTTCTTTATTGAAATATGCATGAGATGTGAAATGATTCTAGTTGTTTGAATTTGTGTAAGATGTGAAATGAAGTGTATTTATTATTGGAGTTTGTGTATAATGGGAATATTTTTAGGATGGGTTTTGGGAACTCCTAGCAAATAGAGGCTTATGGTTCTGCTTCATTTCTTATATAAGGGTGAAAAGGGCTAGATCCTCAGTTTTGAGTTACATAGAATTTGTCCCTCGGTTTGTAGGAACCCAAATTTACTTCCATTTAGAAGCTGATGGCATTCGATCCTTCTTGTAAAAACAGTTAAGTTTTCCCTTTATTGACTGATCAAACAGTCCCCTTTTAGTTTTTTGTCATTTTATTACTTTAACCATTATAAGTGATGCAGGAAGAAGTAGTTAGTAGTCTTTTATAATAGTCAATAGGGACAAGATAGTTAAAAAATACAAATTTGGGTTTTTGACTGGTCGATTAGGGGGAAGGCATAACTATTAGGACTTTAAAGCTAACACTCCTTTTCAAGGGACCAAAATGAGGCTTTTTGAACAAGGGAACCATATGCTACGAGCCTCAAACTAAGGAACCTGAGTGCTTTTTTTTTTTTTTTAAGGGAACAATATAATACATGCCCCAGACTGAGTCTTTTTGAACCAGGGAACAATATGCTACGAGCCTTAAACTAAGGAACCTGAGTGCTTTTTCTGATTGCTTTTTATCTTATATAATTAAATCCTTTTGCTTATTTTATATCATCTAAGAGAAATCATGCTATTTTTGTTATGACACGTATTCTTCAATTTATAGCATTTATTCTGCTTATGTAGTTTGGTTTTGAGAGCTATGTTGTTGAACATATTGTTCAACTTGAAGCTACAGTTATAGTTTAGATACATTATCGTTGACTGCGAACTGGTGAATTTAAGATAAATTTTCATACCCAAAACCATTCCTCTTATTACGAGTGAGAACATGTCCAACTGGAAATGAGTCATATTGAAGATAGATTATGCTATGTCAAACTGAAGACAGATTGCACTATTAGGCAAAGTCTAGAATTCCCAGGTGACATATTTCAGAGAGATAACAGAACATTTCATCATAAATGGCTTTAAGTTGGGCTGGCATTGAGCCAAATTTTAGTGGGATGGCCTCAATTTCATATCATGGTTCTCAATTTTATAACAAGAACAATAAGCGGGGTAAGCTACATAAATTCTTTGTTTCCATTGCACTCTATTAAATGCCTCATTTAGCTCCATTTATACAATGTCATTCCCTATAGTTTGTTGTTGTACCTTTTTTGGTCTTTATTTTCCTCTTTCTGCATAGGAAAAATCCAGTAACACTACTCCTTATCAGAATTTCTATCGATGTACGATTTATATGTCCAAATTATCTAAAATGATTCTCTCTAAATTTATTCTTAAGGTTCAATTTTACGCAATAGGAAATAAAGGCTAAGATCTCATTGCGTATTAATGTTGGGTTATGATAATCACCAGATCTAAAATATTAAATCTCAACTACTCTCACGATCTAGAGATAAATTTCAAATTTATTCATTTAACTTAATTTAACTAAAAGTTAAAAATATTTTTTTAGTGATTTAATTTTATTAATTATCATAAATATATTCAGAAAATTTCATGCACGTAATTGTAATAATTTGCTATATTTTTGTTGATTTCTTTATTTAATTTAATATGAAATAAATAGCATATCTAAGAATAATAACACTGACACATGCAATATCCAAAATTGTAGTGCAGATGGGAGTATAGATCTAAGCTTTTTAACACAATATGAATAACACAAAATTGTGATAGTTCATTTCATTTTTTTATTTGTTTATTTAATTTAGTATAAAAATAAATAATGTAGCTTGCAACATCCTAAAATAAAGTGCATATGCATATATAGACCTAGACTCTATAACATGACTAAAGAAAACTAATTGCATTTAGACTCAATTTATGACGTACTAATTCTTATTGAGTGACTCAGTTTGATTATAGGTATGTGGATAGTAGGTCAGAGTGATGGTTAAAGTGATTCCTAACAGGTGTCATGAGACCCTCCAGAATTTCTTAGAAACTTGATAACACCACCTAGAATTCAAAATAACCATCCATTCAGTTTTGTGTGTTCTCTGTAGGTGCATATGCTTGTCCAGTGTTTATTGTTTGTCGCTATTGGCTCTTGGATGTATTAAGATGTACTTAATTACATCAAATCTAAAAACCTTATGATTCTCGAGACTCAAAACCATCTCAATGTGCTCTACTATTTGTTTCAATAGGATATATACTCTTGTCACTTTAGTCGAATAACTTCACCTCCTCAGTCAATCCTATACTCTTTTCTTCTCTATGTTTCAACTCTATAATAAATTTTCTAATTTATTTTCATTGTCTTTTTTGTAATTCTCATCTTCTTTGTTCATTTGTTACTTATATTTCCTTATTCTCACGCTAAACTAGAATCTATTCTATATATAGAAATAGGTAAATAATGTGTTCTTTTGGGTAAGACGAATGACTGTCTTGGTGGAGTACTTGAGCCTATCATCCATTGAAGAAAAATTAGTTGTTGTGATATCTATTGAATACTTATGTATAGAAGCGAAGTATTCTCTCCTTAATTGGACTTTGCGATCTTCTCAGGTTTTAATCAGCTTTTCTTATTTCAATAGTGATAATCCTTTATATTTTTAATATATTGGATTGCTTGACCGATAAGCAGTAATTTTGAGAATTAAATCTTGTCCAACTCAATTAAGTTGCTGTGATGAAAGTAATAATCAAATTTAGATTCACTCTACGTATGATTTAACATTTAAATAGCCCGAAACTTATGACATTAATTGTACCATCATCTAAATAGGTATCTAAATAAGATGTCGACTTTGTATAATTTATATAGTCTCATTTATCATATGAAGTTATTCTAGATTTCATTGGTGTGCAATAAGATAATATATAGGAGAAAAACGATCATAATTTAATCGAGACATGAAATTCTATTATAGTATATGAAGTGTATGACAATAGCTTTACCAAATAAGATTTAAATGACATCGAAATAAAATACTCTAATCTAATCCAAAGCTCTCGTACCAATTTGATGCGTGTCAAGATGGGTGATGTATGAAATTTTAATTGAACATAATTAATCGGCAAATTATTATAATTAAAGCATAAATATTTTATGAAATATGATAATACAATAGATAAGAATTTTTAAATCTGTAAATTAAGTTATTTTAAATATCAGATGAGTGACAAATAAGAATTTTTCTAATAAATTAGGGCTTGTGGTTTGGATTCAAAAGATCAAATTCGATTAATAAGAATTTTAAATGGGATTTCTCATAATTAATTTCAACTGTGATTAAATCTTTGAATACAGTTTTATCAATCAGAATAGAGTCTGTTGAATATTCTAATCAAGCAAATAATAATATAATTGGCTAATTAGTAATTAATTGAGCCAGAGAGTATAGCTTAATTGGGTAGATTCAAAAATATTCCCAAATCAAACGCCCAAGTTCTCGAAGATAGGCAAACGTGTGGTCAATGGGCTAGCATTGGGCGCAACTAGCCATGTTGAACGGACAGTGCATGGTGGTCGCTGTTTGCTAATGAGTTAAGTTCATTGACACGTACGAAGCACGGGCACGACACGGAGACACGGGATACGACACGACACAACACGGCTACACAGCAATTTTCTAAAATATAGGATACGGACACGGCATGACACGCTAAATATAATAATAAAATTAATAGTTCATACTTAAAAAATATATATAACATAATACAAATTTAAATTTTCAAGTGTAAGTAATTTGTAAGTAGCACTGAAGTCTCATAGAATCAAGATGAGAATTTGAGAACAAACACCGTCGGCATTAAAAAGATTTGAGATATAAATTTAAGGTTCACTTTGAATAAGAGAAAATATAATTTTTCTTATTAGGACAATCACAGTGAGCACAACAACAAGAGAAAGTAAGAGCTCTCGGTGTTGATAAAAAAAGGATAAAGCTGAAGCCAGGGTTCTAAATTTTTTTGCGAGTGTTCATTTTAGTAAGGCTTAAGGGCAACAAAAGAGGAAGAAATTGAAGTGTTGTCCAAGAGGCCATTTATATTGGACAGAGACAAGCATGAAATTGAAGTTCATAAATAGGACAATTGCATCATCAGGTTGAAGATGCAAAATTAGGATGTATAGGGATGCATTTGCAGCAAAAAAATAACTGGATAGTTACTCCATATTAGATGGTTTGATCACACGATCAAGTGGTTTGATTGTCCCGTCGGACGGCGAACAAATCGTCTGATCATTAGTTTGGTAACCTATTTGGTGCACCCGTTCATGAACGAATGACCCAATCATCAATCTTGTTTACTGTGTTCGTTCGCCAACTGATAGTTTGTTGCACCTTGCACTGATCGGGTGGTCCATTAGCAATAATAAAAGGTTTGATCCTTTGCTGGATCTAGTTCTGCTGCTGTTTATTTCTCCAACTCCTTTGACTGTTTTCTTGGTGGTCTACTGTTCATCCAACTAATTTTGCAATTTGATCTTGGCTCCACACACCTAATCAATCTACCACGCGAAGACTAATCTTTAGGATACAGATTTAGTGCTTATTTTTGTGATCAACTTCAACAATCTTTCCCTTCCTGATGTGGCATCACCTCCTCATTAATCAACACGATGACCAGTTGAGGCGCTATAGGTCTCATTTTTTGTAGTAACCACTTGGTAAACGTGTTGGCAGTTGGCACTACACATCTCAACATGATACTTGAGTTTGAATATGCTTGATTCTCGAACTAAATTCTAGATTATAAGCTTAAAAATAACGTTGTAATTGTCACCGAACAATATACTGTCATTTTGTTCCTTACCAAACTCTTTCAGAAAACTCTTCGACCACGACATCTCCTCCTCCTCCGAGGTAAAAACATACTTGGCCTTCGTGGTTGACAATGCACTATACTTTTGAAGCTTGGACGTCCAACTCATAGCAATCCTGTGTAGGGCAAATACAAACATTATGGTGCTCTTCATATGATCCAAATCCGCATCTAACCTTTCAAGGTGACCTCAACCACTTAAAATTTCCCAATACTCTATGCCTAGATCTGCCATATATCTACTTACAACTTCCACTATATAGATAATGTCTAGTCTCGTGCACACCATTGCATATGAGACGACAAACTCTTTAGGCATATAGTACTTTCACCATGTATTCCAACTTCTTATCCTTTCATCGATGACTTTCTTTGTTAGCTTGAAATGACCTCTTAATGAAGTTGCTCTTGGGCTTTACATGATTGACTCTAAATTGCTTTAGTACCTTGAGTGTACTTCTGCTAAGGTAAGTTGCCATATCCTTTGTGATTCTGCCAAAGAATCTGATTTGCTCAAATCGTTCATCCCAAATTGCTATGACAACTATTGTTTTAACTCGTAGATCTCTCTCTTACTTGTACTAGCAGTTAGCATGTGATCCACGTATAGCGATAACAAAACATAAGCACTGAGAGCTTTGAAATAGTATTAGTGATCCATTTCACGAAGTAAAATTATTTACATGTAAAAGTGTCAAACTTGTTATACCACTGTCTTGGAGCTTGCCTTAGACTATATAAACTCCTTTGAGTTTGCATACCATTTTTTCCTTGCCAAACTACTTAAAACCTTCTAGTTGCACTAGACACATATCTTTTGTAGTAGTAATACTTAAAATAGTCATCATGATAGTATATTTAACAAGTGAATATGTTGGTATAGTCAATACCTTCTTATATTGAAAATGTTTCGCCACCACTTGTGCCTTGTGCCTTTTGATACCATTGGACTCTTCCTTAACCCTACCCATTTGTTTTGCAGAGTTCTTAATGGGATATCTTGATGATCGATGCCCCATATTAGATCATGCTCCTTGATATCAAAGATGGACATGATTAATGCACTATTATTTTATTCTATTTTGTTATTTAGGAAATTTATTTTGGGTTTGAAATAGTGAAATCTTTTTATTTATTTATTTATTTTATTTACTTAGTAGTTTAGTCTTACATGACTTACAATTATTTTTGGATTAGATTAGTTCTCTTTAAATAGATCATATCCTTAGACATTTACCTTGTAATTAATGAAATTGTATTTAGTGCAATTTAACTCTGGAATGGGTTAGTGTAAGGAATTCGTAAGGAATCTATAAGGAATCAATATCTCGTAAGAGAAATGTAGGAAAATCTTAGGCAAAATATTTTAAACCGTAGTTATCCGCTTATTTTGAGAGAAAAAAGAAAAGGCTTCTCATCACTTTGCAGTCCCTTGACTTCGTCGTTCCACCTATGTTCCTAGACTTCATCGTTCCAATGACACATGGAAAACGACAGAGGCAAAGTTGGTTCCAGCGCGTGCTGTTTCTATTTGATTTGGAACAATTGCATTTTGGTCCCCCTATTTTCTTTCTCTTATAAATAGGTCCAAAAATATTTCTTTTAGATCGAAAACAGTTTCAATTTTAAAACTTCAAATCATAATTCTTTGGGCGTCACACAAGAGTTGTGAGCAGAGTTGGACATCTACGTGGGGTAAATGAGCTTGTGTTGAGGCCGCAATTTGAGCTGGAAAGTGTTGGTGGATGGGATGTGTTTGGCGAGCATGTTGGAACAATGTAGGTGGTTGGATCGATTGCATAAAGCAAGAATTGCACACGACAGAAGCTTTCTACTGCGTGTGTCATGGGCTACTGCTCGAGTCACTGGGCCCGCGCAAGGGCTGCCACAGAGGTTTTAGAACCTGCATATAGATTCTGCTACGTGGGTAACTAGAGTTACATGAGGCTTCTACTGCGCAACTTGCTAGGTTTGTGTGTGGACTCTATTGCACATTGAGGGTTTTTGACTACAAAGTTGCGGAGGTGTGGTGTCAAAGTCGTGCATGTAGTCAGAAGGCAAAAGATGATGAAAGAGATGATGTAGAAATTTTCTTTTTTCTTGAAAAAAGAATACAAAGGCTATTTAAAGGATTCTTACGCTTGACTAACATTGCATTTCTTTAGAATATCGATCCCTTAACCTGGAGCAAGGTGCTTATGATACTCAAAATTTTATTTCATTCATTAGTACTAAAATTATTACAATACCTTCTATTTATAGAGGTCCCAATAGACGAAACACATAAATTGCAATACCAAATTTTTCTAAAATAAATATAGTTTATGCTTATTATAATAAAGATGATTTTAGCTCAATTATAGTAAGTCTTCATCTTTTCCGATCAGTCTCAAATCTTCGCAAAATTGAATCAAATAAATATGGAACAAACAATTAGCAACAAATTTTAGGTTCTTTAATCAGCATGAGGAGGATGTCGATGGAATCACAGTCATATTGTTAGTGGTCTGCACCACATCCTGAGGTTCTAGATAGTCATATCTTCATGTGTCCTGCTCCTATAATTGTACCCATTCCATGTTAATGTCTCTTTTTGAGTGAGGACAAGATTGAGTTTCTTGAAGAGGAGAGCACACATTTCTTACCTTTCCAAAAGAAAGATAGAACTATGCTCTGATACCACTTTGTGACGTCCCGCTTTCGAGACACCACACGTGACGTCTCCTTTTCGGAACACCACGAAACTCACTTAAATCATAGGGAAGATTATACATAGAAACTTTTAACTCATATAACAGAAGCAATATAATTTAAATAACAAACTGATACTATAAACATCATGTTTAACACTTATTTATTCACAAAACATATTTACATGTAGCTTATACAGTAAGAAAAGGATCAAACTGAAATATAAATCCCCCTTGATTAGTGCTCGTAGACCCCTCGTGTGATATCCTGAAATTTTGAAGTCAAAAGAAATTGAAATATAAGTTGATTTGAGTTTTAAAAATTAAAGCTGATTTGGACTTAAAATGAAAGACTTTGGACTTGAAAAATTTTGGACCTATTTATAAGAGGTTGAAAACATGGGGACTAAATTGTAATTGTTCCATTAATCAAATCAGGACAGCGGTGGAATCGCCTTTCTCTGCTTCTTCCGCGTGTCGCCCGCGCCAGGTGAGGGAATTTCTCCTTTTTCCCTCTTGGTTTCGCTCGCCCGTGCCTCTCCGTTCCGCCGTTCCGCCTTTCTGCCGAGAGCAGCAGCAGCGCTGCAGCTGCCGCAAGCTCCAGCAGCAGGTGGAGGAGAAGAATAAGAAGAAAAAGGAGGAGAAAAGGAAAAAGGAAAAGTGGAAAGCTAGGGGAATAAAGGAGAGATTTCAAGCGTTGTTTAACAATAAATCGGTAGGTGATCCTGTCCCTAAAGTTAATATTGATACATCATTGCTTGTGAAAACGGATGATTGTTGTGAGAATTTAAGAATTGTGTTATTATGTCATGATTTCTGTTAGTATTCTGTAGATTGTGTACGGAGAAATAATGGATGGATTTCAAGCTTTGCTTTTTATTGATGTTAAGTGAATTTATGCTTATTTGAAGTGGAGGAGATTATGGAGGTTGATCCTTATATAGTATGAAATAAGTGAAGAAATAAAGGAGGGATTTCAAGTTTAGCCAAAACAGTAAATCGGTAGGTGTTGATTTAATATTGTGTTGTGAATATAATTTAATGTTTCAAGATTATGGAGAAATTATGATATTGTGGAAAATAGATTAATTCGGTGGATTTTGAAATCAATCCTCTGTTTACTTTTTATTGATGTTTTGATCTATTAAGTGGATTTTGCATTATAGAAGAATTTTAGTAGACATGTCTATATGGAATTATGTTATTATGCCATGTATGCTGTATATGGTGTTATTTGAGCAAGTGAATGAATGAGAAATGCTTGTCTGTAAGGTGATGTGGTACTAATGGATTTTTGTATACCAAGAACCGACGAGGGCGAAGAGTTTCCTATATATATGTTATTTCGATGAGGGCGGGGAGTGTACGCCGGGTGATGTCCTATGAAAAAGGAATCATTGATGCAAGATGCGGCTCCTGTCAAGGCTTCTAGAATAACAAGCCATAGGAACTTTTGTCAGACTTTTAGGTGAAAGGGTATGGAAATAATAGATCCACGTCACTAAACAGAATATTATTATATTGTGACGAATTCTGTATGTTCAATGATAAGTTATGATAATTAATATGTATATTATATTTGATATTATGTTGTTAAGATTTATGATATGATATGTAAATATTATTAATGAGTAATGAGATGATATTTGCATTCATCATTTAAAGGCGTTGATGAGTAAGGCATGTTTCTCACAAGCGATCACACATGCCAGCTCGAGCTTGATTTGACGCGACAGCATCCAAGGCCCTTTTGCGCTGATAAGAAATGTAGGTCCAAAATGGTTGCCTAAATTCGTTTCAACCCTTATTTCATTAAATATAACAGGTAAGTAAATATCTTTTACATTTTGAGGTTTTATTTACTTATGATACTAAATCTAATAAGAAATTACCCTTATTTGGATTCAATAAAAATGTAAAAAAATCAAAATCCAAAAAGAATAAAAAGTCAAAACTCCACTTGTACTTCAAATTTCAGGAATCTTAATATTCTTATGTCAAAACCATGCTAAATATCATATTAGCAATGTGATAAAATTCGCAAAGGTCTACATTTAGATTTTACTATTATAAAACACAATTATTAGGAAAAAGTTTTCCTTAATTTTAATTTATTACATAAGCTCTTCAAGGAAGGCTACATAATTTTTAGACTTGGCCAAATTTTTAGTCGATAGTCGTACTCGCACCAGTAACTATTGTTATATCATGTATATATACATAACCATTTAAAATACTATTATTTAACAAGATTTATGTATATTAAAGCTTGGTTAAAGCAAAACTTGAGCTTTGGAGGAATGCTCTAGAATCTAAAGGTTTGCATTTCAGTAGATCAAAAACTGAATATATGGAGTGCACATTTAGTCAAGAAAGGAATACTTATATTGGGGATGTGACAATTGGTGATCAAATTGTCAAGAAGAGTGAGCACTTTAGATACTTTGGATCAATCATTAAAAATGATGGTGAAATAGATAATAACGTCATTAGCAGTATTTAAGCAGGATGGGTAAAATGGAGAAATATTTCTGGTGTGTTGTGTGATAGAAAAATCCCATCCAGACTTGAGGGTAAATTTTATAAAACTGTAATAAGACCAGCAATAATATATGGTGCTGAATGCTGGCCTGCAAAGAGTAAATATATAAATAAAATAAATGTTGCAGAAATGAGGATGCTAAGGTGAATGTGTGGATATACACGAAAAGATAGAATGAGAAATGAGTATATCCGAAAGAAAGTTGGTGTTGCACCAATTGAAGATAAACTTAGAGAAAGTCGGCTTAGATGGTTTGGACATATAAATCGTAGGCCGATTGAAGCTCCAGTTAGAAAAATTGAGTTATTGGATCTTGCCCATGTACAAAGAGGAAGAGGGAGACCAAAGAAGACATGACAAGAAATCATAAGGAGTGATCTTAGTTACTTAGACTTAGATAAGAAATTGTTAACTGATAGAGTGCATTGGAAACAAATGATTCATGTAGTCGACCCCACCTAGTGGGATTAAGGCTCGGTTGTTGTTGTTGTTGTTAAAGCTTGGTTATTATAATCATACTATTCTTCAAGAGTCTCATGAGAGATTATTGGAGATCACATCTTC
The DNA here is from genome assembly GCA_002786265.1 of Apostasia shenzhenica. NCBI lineage: Eukaryota > Viridiplantae > Streptophyta > Magnoliopsida > Asparagales > Orchidaceae > Apostasia > Apostasia shenzhenica. Next base: position 199,947 of record KZ451888.1, on the reverse strand, counting down.
ATTTGCTCAAACCCTAGGGTAGACTTGTTGATCAACGATCATAAAGAAAAAAAGATTAAAACCAAGACTTATATGGATGTTTTTATGGAGAAATGTCTATAGCAAATGAAGCCATGAAAATAGGTGGTAATTACACCTCATCAGTCGTTGGGTAGTTCACAGTTTGTTTGCTAATCAGTCTGATCGTTGATGCAATTAGCTCTCTCTAGTGTGGTCATTCGCCAAATTACAACCTATTGCACCTTGAATTGATTGGACGGTCCGTTAGTAACAACAGACTAGCATATTCTCTGCTAGGTCCAAGTTTGGTATTGCTGATTTCTCCAATATGCTTGATCATTTGCTTGACGATCTATCCTTCATCGATTTGATGTTTTATGGTCCAAGCTCCACACTTTTCATCACACGTTATGCTATATTTTATTTTGCATGTGCGCAAATACATATGCACATGCTCGAAATAATGTCTAGCTGAATTGATTTCTTTTTAAGCAAATTGACTTGAGCCACAAGTAAAACGAGGTGATTTTGAACTTTGAATGGTACTAGAGTGAATTTTGTGTTTCTAACATAATTGCCAGCCCTGATTCTAGGACCTGTCTATTAAAGTGAGAAAGAAATGTATGTCCTTGTTAAGGCACTAGCATGCACTAGTGCTGGTACCTTGATACATTTAGACTTTGTTTGTTTAGTAGTTTCAGATTAATTTTGCTGAATTTCATGCTACTATTGTTCTTGATTTTCACTTTATTTTAAATCATATACAAATACCAAAATGAAATTTTCCCAGAAGAGGAAACTTTGAGTTTATGTCGAAAAAAATCTACATGCTTCTATGTTCTATGAACAGAAGACTTTGTAATTGTAATCTGATTTTTCTGCATTTCTAGAATAGTTGTACCTGAATTTATTGTAGTATCTCAACTAATATGTAACTTTGCTATATGTAGGTTGCTATGGGACTGTGATTGTTCATTCTGAAGGTGGAGGCATAGAGGAAACAGATTCTAATAAAAAAGATCACTTTCCTGCTCCCAGTGGCATTGAAGGATCTCTTAAACATGATTTAGAGGATGACTTCACAAGAATTCGGTATTTTTGATAGACTTTATACTATTGCACTTCAGTTAGAATGGTTTAAAAGATTAACATCAGGCTATCATTTTGTGTTGGAAGGGAAGGTCGATATAGTTTTATTGAAATGCAGGGATATCTATCTCAGGTGAATGAAATTAGCCTCCATATGTTAGGGTCTTGTCTCCTACATTACAAATATATAAAAAATTGTGTTCTTCAGAAACATAATAGTATCCTAAATTATTCGAATGCATTGTGGTGCTTGTGAGTGATCTTAGTTACTTAGACTTAGATAAGAATTTGGTTACTGATAGGGCGCAATGGAAACAAAGGATTCATATAGCCGACCCCACCTAGTGGGATTAAGGCTTGGTTGTTGTTGTTGTATCGTGGTGCTTGTGAAACGGTGAATCTAACAACTAGGATGGATAAGGATTTTGCATAATGCGGAATTCTGGACAAACCAACATTGCGGAAGTGAATGGGTGGAAGAATGAAAAAACATGGAAAGAGAAGCAAAAAGTTCACTAAAAAATAGTACAGTTTGCAGGAGGAAGGAGAGCAACAATCTGTAAAGAATAGATGTAGTGCTAGATGAATAATATCTTCAGATAGCATCCTAATCCGGATTGTATACGATACTTTTTGTAACACCTGGTAATTTGCCTGATTAAAATTAGGGCCGTCACACTTTGACTCTGGAATGCGGAAGTCAAATCTTGAGATTGCCCTTTCGACATGGCAAATGCATCACATGCTAAACGCCATGTTTGAAGCCAAATGTTGATGATTGATCCCATGATTTGGCCTCTTAATCTTCAACCAAAGTGGGGCAAATCGAGCATCAACCATGTGTTAAACTTGTTGGATATCAAAACTCATTGAGATGAGATTTGACATTAGCCCTTTATTGCCATTGAGATCTATTGATCGAGTTTTGACCTCTGGTTGAAAAATGTCAATGTCGAATGTTGGGTGTTTGATCTTTATGGACACAAAAATCAAAGATCGTGACTTGACCTTGAAAAAATCCTCGTTAGAATATAGATGTCGTTACTCAGTGTAATTGGCATAGTTAAGATTCATGGCATCCCAACAGTATTAGACTTGTTATGTATTATGGATAAATAATTGTAAATTGTGTAATAGGCCTGGCCCATATTACTTGTATATAAATATAATTAATGAGATGGAACACCTATTCCACTTATTTCATTACATGGTATCAGAGCTTCAATGACAAAAAAAACCCTAAAGCATGCGCTGCTCTATTCGCTAAGTCAGTAGAGCCTGCACTCACCCGTGTCTGTTGTGTGCGTGTGCTCGCCTGTGTTTGTTTGCTGCAGAGCTCTCTCGCATTCATGGTTACTGCGCCTACCGAGTCTGCACTCGTTTGCATCTGTTCTGTGCGTGCACTCGCTCGTGTTCTTGGTTGTTTTGCTCGTCGAGCCTGCACGATCGTTGAGTTTGGTCGCAGCGTCTGGAACCTCGCCAGCTGAACTCTTACAAGCGCCTCCATCCAACGCGCCTGCTGAGCCAACAAGCTCGTCCATTTGAACTTGGTTGCAGCGTTTGCTTCCGTTGGGGTTGAGCTGCACCTCGACTCCTACTTCCACGAAGGTCAGCCTGTTCTTCTTCACCATTTGCCTCGCCAAAAAAAGAAAGAGTGAGACCTTGGCTGGCCTTGTTCACATTCTCTGAGTTGTCCTCTACTCTCAGTTGACTTCATCAAGTGTCAGATATATCTCAAGTTTCAAGTTCATAGGTACCTACAAATACTGAGGGTGCACAAAATGCACCAAGGGTAATGATACCATTAGTGCTCTCAACTTCCACTAAGTTAGTGGAGAGAGTTTTGATAGGTCAGTCTACCTATACACTATAGAAGAAGAATGTGCAAAAGAGTCTGTATGGGTAGAGACTTGGTGCTACTATTTCAGATGATCCGCCCCCTGAAACAAATCCCACATATTAAAAATGGCATGCTACTATCTTATCTACAACCAGCTTCTGAACTCGATGGATGTATTAGTTCAAAGCTTAGTGGCTAGTAGTGATACGAGTAAAGAACTTTGGGAAACTTTTTAGGATATATACTCCTCTCTTAATGATTTTTCGAGGATGTATGATGTGATGAAAGGGATGCTTTGTCCTAATCAACCTAGACGTCCTCTTCAGGAGTTTTATGAAGAGTTTAAGGTATTTGCTGATGAGTAGGACAAGTTGGCTCCTTATCCTACAGACCGTACTCAGTTTTTAAAGCAGCACAACCAATTTCTTGTGATTTGTTATTTAAATGGTCTAGGGCAAAGTATGAGACAACAAGGTTACAAATTCTGACTAAGGATAGTGTGTCGAATTTAGAAGAAGTGAACAGGAGGGTCCTTAGATCTTCTACTAGGGAAGAAACTAAGTGTAACCTTATACCTGAGACTTCTGAGAGCAGCTCTATATACTTCTCATGGAGGTGGAGGTGGAGGTGGATGTGGAGGTTGTTGTAGTAGATGAGTTACAGGAAGGGGGCGAGAGACTTGTATATGCAATTATTGTGAAATTCAAGGTCACCTCCAACACTATTGTAAGAAACTGTTGGCGACTTAGAGTAGCCAACCTCCAGTTCACACTCCAGCTCATGCTGTTACTGAGTCTCCAACTGCGACTGTAGACAAAAAAGCTGTGACTATAAATCTTAAGGAGTACAAGAGGTTTATAGAGTTTCAGGCATGTGGCGGTGCTTCCTCATCTTCCTATGCCTCAGTTGCCAATATTTTCGTTGCTGTTGTTCTTGTCTTGGGTAATTGATTCAGATGCAGGTGAGCATATGACAGGTAACAGAAGTATACTTACTGATTATTAGTCTTCTTTTTTTTACATAACATTATTGTGGTGAATTGTTCTATTTTGGAGGTTTGTAGATGTGGATCTACACACTCCACTTCAGGCACTTCCTTGCAGTCTGTTCTGTATACACCCAATATGTCATTTAATTTACTGTCAGTTAATCACATTACAAAGGACTTGAACTGCTCAGTGACATTCTTCCCTGACTATTGTGTTTTTCTGGATCTTTCGACACAGAAGACCATCAGTAGAGGATATGTGAGTGGAGGCATCTATCAACTTGATTTCTCAATTCGACTAGTTGGGGTTGCTTGGGCGTTCAGTCTTCTTGAGATCCGCAAGCATCTAGGCCACTCATCTTTAACTACTTTAAAACCATTATTTCCTCGTTTTCAGTCTGAATTTGTATTGGATTGCGAGTCTTCTCAGCATTCTAAGCATTGTCATGCTTCATTTTCTTCTATTGTCAAGTCCGTGGACTACAACTTCATTTCAGCTTATTCATTCTGATGTTTGGGGACCTTGTTCCATTATGACTCGTGTTGGTTATTGATATTACGTTCTGTTTGTGAATGATTGCACCTGTATGATATTTGTATATTTGATGAAAATCGTTGTGATATTGCAGTTTTGAATTTTACTCTACTGTTCTAACTCAATTTGGCCAAAAAATTTGTGCTTTAGAGTTTGATCAAGGTAGTGAATATTTATTCAATTCATTCCAATAATTTCTTCGTGAGCATGAGATTTTCATAGGTTGTCTTGTTCTTGGACCCCTCAACAAAATGGTATTGTCGAACGTAAAAATCGACACCTTATGGAAACTGCAAGAGCCTTGCTTTTCCAAATGTACTTTTCGAAGAAATTATGGGGTGAAGCTATTTTTATTGCTTGCTATCTGATAAATCGCATGCCTTTAACCACCCTTAGAGAGAAAACATTTCATTGTCTTTTTTTTCTTAATAGATGCCTATTTGGCTTACCTCTTAAGATCTTTGGTTGTACCTGCTATATTCATGATGATCGTCCTCAAGTTTCAAAACTTGATCCTCGTGCCTTTAAATGCGTCTTTCTTGGTTACTCTAAAATTTCTAAAGAGTATAAATGTTATTCCCTTTCTTTAGGTCGTATCATTGTCTTATGTCATATGACTTTTGTTGAGACACAACCATTCTTTACAAAAAATTCTACTCCAGTCTCATCTAATGCATCTGATCTTTCAAGCCCTCCTGAACAAATTCTTATTTATGATAGTTCCTGTATGTCTGAACCTGGACATGAGTTTTCAAGAGCTGATTTGCTTGGGCATGATCCCACTCATATGTCTTCTGCAGAGTCAATCTTACCGTTGACTGATCCAGGTGATGACAATTTACCTATTGCTATCAGGAAAAGCTGTAGGACTTGTCGTGATTACCCCGTATATAAACATAGTTATAAGGGTCTATCGACGAGCTTACAGGCTTTTACTACTAACTTAGACTGTGTTGCCCCACCATTGTCAGTTATATGGAGCAACCACCAGGGTTTATTGCCCAGGAGGGGAAAGTGTGCCGCCTTCGTAGATCTCTGTATGGTCTTAAACAATCTCCTAGAGCTTGGTTTGGCAAATTCAGTGAAGTTGTTAAAAATTTTGGTCTTAAGCAGTCACAAAAAGATCATGTCGTATTTGATCGTTGATCCTCCTCGGGAGTTATCTTTTTGGTAGATATGTTGATGATATTATTGTGACTAGAGGTAATGCATGGGGTATTATAGCTCTTAAGAAGTTCCTTGCCAACAACTTTGAGACAAAGGATTTGGGGGAGTTGCGCTACTTCCTTGGCATTGAGGTTATCAGAAAAAGGAATCATATATTGTTATCTCAGAGACTATGTGCTCGATATATTGGCTAAAACTAGCATAATACAGTCAAGAGCAGTGGAATCTCCTATGGATCCTAGGGTTAAATTATTTCCCGACCAAGGTGAACTATTTAAGTACCATGATCAAACCCAACATTGCTTTTGCTGTGAGTATGGTTAGTCTATGTTAGCACCGAGGAAGCCTTATTGAGATGCTGTGATGAGAATTCTGTAGTACGTACAAGGTAATTCTAGAAAGGGAATTACCTTTAGTGGCCATGGGCATGCTAGAGTGGAGTGTTATATGGATACAAATTAGGGAGGTTGCCCATTAGCAGAAGGTCCACCTCTAGTTACTCAGTGTTTGTAGGAGGAAATCTAATTTCGTGGAAAAGCAAGAAATAAGAAGTTGTTGCTTGCCGCAGTGCTGTGGTAAAGTGTCGAGCTGTGGCTCTTGCTACTTCAGAACCATTATAGCTACATCATTTTTTGACTGAATTGGGATTTGTTCTTGATAAACCTAGTTTTATTTAGTGTGATAGCAAGTCTGCAATTCATATAGCTTCCAAATCCTATCTTTCACAAACGAACGAAGCACATTGAGATCTATTGTCACTTTGTTTGCCAAGAGCTTCTAAAGAGAACAACTGGTTTGTTCATGTTCGTATTGGAAAGCAGTTAGCTGATATATTTACCAAGCCTCTTAATGGTCTTAAGGTTATGCATATTTGTAGCAAGTTGAGTATGATATATATGCCTTAGCTTGATGATGTGGGACAATATGCAAGATGCAATCCAAATTAAAGATCAGTAAATAATTTTAGCGGATGAGCATAAGTTGGTTCAAGAATATCTCTAATGACAATTATGTAATAATCAAGAAACTATAAATCTCTAAAGCGGTTCTATTTTAAATATCTAGAAACAAGTTCAAATGAGATTTAATATATTTACCAAATGATTTAGGGTAACTATATCTCAACAGATCAGAGCCAGGGTACGCGGTAATATAGACATTCTCACAATATAATATAACCCAATAGCAATTTAATCACACAGTAATGTTCAGGTCGCATAAGTGAGCAAATCAAACAGCCCCAATAATAAATATCACAATTCAGTTGATGTTCGGATTTACCTTGACAGAAGATTTTGGACCTCAAGGCTGAACTGCAGCAACCCGTAGATAGTATTGTGGGGCGAGCGGAGCGAGCGAGTCCGCTCACGAGTGACGTTGAGGCGGAACCGAGTGGAGTTTGCGGGGGTGCAGAATGACAGGACCAAGGCAGTGGAGCTGGGCGGTCGAGACGGGCGATAGCGGGGTCGCCGACACACGCTGGTGGCTAGTGGATTGCCTGGAAGTGACGGTGGAGGCGGACGAGTGGAGCGAGGGCTGTCCTCGGCTCTGCTCGCATGGATCTCGGCTCGAGCGTGTGTGACGAGACAACAAATTGACTGAGGGGTGCCGCTGACAGTGGAACGGAGCGACGGGAGCAGCGGCGTCGGGGTCGCCGGTGTCACCGAGTGGTCGGCGGGTCAACTGGGCGGCGATGGTGGCGGGCGAGCGCCCGTAGGTGGCGCTCGGGCTCGGCGAGAGCTGCAGTCGGCGGTGGGGCGGGCCGACCGGCGACGACGGCGTCGCCGGTGCTCGCCGGTAGTCGGCAGACCGGCAGTGGGGCGGAGGCGAGACGGTCGGCGGAGGCGAGGCGGGCGAACGCGCTGGCGTTGCTCGGCCGATCAGTTCCACAGAGAATGAAAGAAGTTTAGGGTAGAAAATTGCATTAAAGGGCCTGGAAGTTTGAAGAGTTTAACTTGTGATTTAAATGCGGGAAAAGGTGGGAAAATACTTTAAATTTCTTTAAGGTATTTAGGGATTTTCACCCAAGGTCTCAATCTTTTTCTTCACCGGGATATAACACAATAATCAAACTCACAATAATCTCATTCCAGGATTAAAACAAACAGTACTAGTTCTTGTCATTAAATAGGCGATTACAATCGAAATTGAAATTGCAGAAATAAATGCGGAAATAAAAACTGATTACAACATGCCAAATTCGAATGTCTAAAAATAGAAGGAAATAAACGAGATCAGCCCATAATTTGGAATATTCCCATTCAAATCAATAAGTTGATTTAAATGGGGATTTCCAATCCACTGATCAGCCACCAATCGTGCCTGCTGCCAAATCTGCAGATATAAATCCTCCATCCAGATTAATGCCACGTGGTGAGATCTCTGACGTCGAGTGTCGACCCTGCCCGGAATAAATCGACGGTCCGATGTCGTCGTGTCCCCACCACTTGAGGGGGGATGTTATGTATTATGGATGAATAATTGTAAATTGTGTAATTGGTCTAGCTCATATTACTTGTATATAAATATAGTAAATGAGATGGAACACCTATTCCACTCATTCCATTACAAGACTCACTTGCAATCTGTCATACAGGGACCACTGGTGGCATCGGAGATGTGTCATTTTTGATATGGAACTTTTGTTGTGAATGGATATGGGTATTTATTGTTTTCTGTTCTCCTGTTCGTCTTCCTCTGCACTATTCTACATATTTTGTTTTGCTATGGGCACTTTGTTCTGCTTAAAATTTTGTAGAGTACTGGCTTATATAGAGTTATTTTTCTTTATTATTCAGACTGGAAAATTCAACTGGTACTGTTATACAGCCAGACTCCGTACAGATACCTGATATGAAGTTAACACAAGATTCATGCTCGTTGTTTGAAAGCCCAGAGCAGAAGCTGGACAGTGGCAAGATTTCTCAGGTGGAGGAGGGTATAGACACCAGTTCTCCAGCTGCGGGTACCATGAAGAGTACTACAATTGGCCGCAAAGGACTTCCAATACAAGACAAGGTACGTATTAGCAAGCCAAAGCATCTCTTTCCAAGCAAAGATATGAAATAGCGTCCAACTCTTGTCCATTGAAGGTCTATTTGAAATGCCATTTTTGTAGCTATGGTCCATATATGCTGCTGGGAATACTGTACCGATACCATTCTTGAGGGCAATTGACATTTCCCCTCTGGCTTTGGTATCTGATAATATAGTTGGGGATAGAGGGTCGGGAGCAAGTAGTAGTGCTGCCTTAGAAGCAGTTAAGGAGCTTTTCACTGGTGATGGTCAAACAAAGAGAGGAAGAAGAGGATCGAATGAGGTTCTGATGGCAACTTTTGCACTCGTTTCTTTTATTTATATGAACATTGTCCTTGTGAAAGTTGGTTTTTCAGCATTTTTTTTCTCATCCATTTAGGTGTCGCTTCCTCCAGGAGTGTACCAAAGATTGACCACAAGCCCAACATTGATGAATTTAGCCCAGGCCTTAGCATACCACAAGACGTGAGAACTTCATACGCATAACTGCTGCTGCAAGATCAAAAGGCACATTTTAACTTTTGCTAACATCTATAGAGTATTAATTTTCTACAGATGCTATGAAGACATGCCCCTCCAAGAGCTTCAAGCAGCACAAGAACAACAGGCAATTCAAAATCTCTGCGATACACTTAGAACCATATTGCGATTATAGGTATCATGGCTTGCCTGTGCTTGTCAGGAATTTGAGTTTAGTTTTCTCACCCATATTTGAAATATTTTGTATACGAAGTCCATGTACACGCTATAGTATAAATTGAATGCTTTGTTGTACAAGAGCATATTGCGCTTTAGCATCCTGTTATGACTTAAATGTTATTTATTTATTTATTTTAATACAGCTTCCCCTTTTCCTTCACCTTTGTGAAACCTCTTTTTACCTTAGCATGGCAGTTATAAATATCTTTTACCCTCCTTGAGCTTGATAATGATTAGAAGTTTTTCAATTTGTTTGAAATCATTTAGGGATCTACTGATTAAGCTTTGTAAGAAAAGACATATATGCACAGTTGACAAATGCTTGCGACTGGCCCATCCTTTAATTTGGTTGCATCTCCAAGACAGTGAGACTCTACTTGTTCCAAGCTATTCTATGATTTAGAGGTCAGTCGATTTGTTGATGTATATGAAAAAGTAAGAGTTTGGGAGGAAATGAGGCTGACAACAGGTGTTGTTTCTCTTCAGTTTTTGGGTTCCCACGCATCTCGTGTTTATCTTATCTGCTTCTTGTCATTCTCCTGTTTCCTCTTTCTGGCATTCTACAAACGTCTAAGAGAAGGCTTCACTTGTGACTAGGCTAGTTCTCCCGGTGAGATCATATCTCACTTGTCAAGTTCTTATATGTTATTTAAAAGTTTTGGGGGATACTTTTACAAAGAATAGAGCACCTTCTCAGCCTTTTTGAAGCAAAAAATGATACGTCTTATGATTCACTTTTCATATAGCTTTGTTAAATATAAACCGGCTGCTCAAACTTCTGAAGAGAAGACCCTAGCAATATATCTATACATATAATAAAGGTTTAAAATTTGCCTGGAGAAATAGTGATGACCATTATATCTGTAGTTGTCATCGTGGAACTTTTCCTCTTCTATTTTCACTCAATAATTTTCTCGTAATTTCTGTATCATTGCATGGATGATATCAAGTCTTCAAGATGAAAAAGTTATGCATAAATCTGAATTTTTTTATGTTTCCGGATACTCAATGCAAGTATTATTTTGCTGAAGACCTTTTTTTTTTTTTTACTTATTTTGTTGAAGTCTTTTTTATTTATTTCATTTTTGTTGAAGACTTTGATCCTTCAAGATCAGCTCTTCGGTCCTATCCATTTGAACCTATTGAGTATTGATTGCTCAACTATTTGGGGAAACTTAGACCAGATACCTAAGCTTTCTCCTTATAATTTCTCATTGAAAGAGTTTTCTCTTTGGTGGTTTTCCGTTTGACCAAGAGAAAAAATAATATAATGACTAGGAAATATTTTCTTTTTAAAAATAAAAAATAAATTTATATCATATAATATATAAAAATTAATATGAAAATATAATTTATTTTAAATTTTATAAATTTTTAATTTTATTTTACATTTAATATAATTTAAATATAATTAAATAATTTATATGTTATTCTACTTATATTTTAAATTATTTAAGTAAAAAATAAATTGCATTTGGGCTCCTAACATTGGAAGGATATTGTAAATTGATTTTAATTTTTTAAAATTTTTTATTTTGGTTTTTGTGTTTGCAAAACTTTTGTTATTTTAGTCTTAACTAAAATTTTATTGTTAATTTTTTATTAGTATGCTACAAAGTTATTTTTATTTGTTAATTTTATAGTTTTTAAGAATATAATTTTAAAATATTAATATTAATATTAATATTTTTATTTTTATTTTTATAATTTTATTACAGAGAAAGGAAAAAGAAAAAGAGAAATTAAATTTGATATTTTATTAAATTTAAAAAAAAAATGATAAAAATATAGTACAATAATTTTTTAAAATATGTGAATAATTTAAATTAGTTAGAAAATATTTACATTTTATATTTTAAATTAAAAAATTAGTGAAAATAATAAAATTTTGAAAGAGTTTTAAATTGTAGTGCATCTAAAACTTTGGGATTTAAATTTTGTAAACCTTTGGGCATGTGACAACATACATGACTAGTGATAGAACATAGTAAGAAATAATATAAGAAACATTGTTATTTATCATTTTTGTTAACACATGGTTTCAACTCTGCATCCCAGTCATACACGTAGCTTCCAGGTGGCGTTAACTCCTTATTTAAATATTTTTTATCTCGCAGGTCTCAAACCTCGGCTACAGGGGTTCGGTTAAACATTGTCCATGTGATGCAAGGCCATCTCCCAGCAACGTCGACGACGATGTTCCTCAGTTACACCTGTCATAGTCGGAGTGGTCTGACTGAGCCGTTTCTAGTACAGAACGGTTTTTCCAGACACGCAAATCAAGGACTCGAGTGCTCCAATCCTCACAGATCCCTAGAAGCAGTACTAAGATCAAAAAGCTTAGCTCTCCTTTTGCTGCTACTAGTTCCCCCAAAAGCCGACAGCGGCATGGGCTCAACGTTTGTTTATTCCTTTTCCTTCTGGAAAAACAGGATGAAGCTGCGCCACCCGTTGCCTATAAAAACCCTTGAACAGGCTTCAAGGGGAGGACATACCTTTTTTCCAGAGAGCTGAATTCTTCTTCTATCACCTTTGTAAACGAGAACTTGAGATAAGAGAAAACTCTCTCCCTCTCTCTCTTTTTTCTCTCTTTCTCCCGTTAGCTCATTGTACTGGTCCTTTCGACCACCCTTTTTTTTTCTTTAGTGAAATCAATCACCCGGCCGCTCGATGGACGTAGAAGATTTCTTTCCTGGACCACCCTAAACCTCTGTGTGTTGCTCTGGATGCATTTTATTCTCATCTAAGCCTCAATCAACAGGCTTAACTCATTGCGTGCCACCGTGTTTCGGGGCTCTCTCTTTCTGTGTTTCTTGGGATCCCCTACATCTCACGTCAACATCTTCAGGTGCTTTCATTGAGACTGAGAGAGTGATGGCTAGAATGCGCAGAGCCAACTCTGCACCTCGCAGCACACACGCAGGAGAACCATTTGTCAGGGCGCCAGGTGATGAGGCTTCTGCTTCAACATCTCGGCACCGCGCCGGATCTACTTCTTCCTCCAGAGATACTCGCATCACAGAGTTGCAGGGGATGCTGGCGAACCTCACCGATTTGGTTACTGGCCTTACAACACAACAGACCATGATTCTCAAGCAAACTCAACTAGTTTGCGCCGCCGTCTTGCCTCCTGCACCTCTCCCGCGGGTCGCGGCGGCACCTGCACCTCTCCCGCCGGTTGCGGCGGCCGGTGAGCTTCTTCCTCCAGTCGCGGCGACGCCCCCACATCTCCCACAGGTTGCGGCGGCTCCAGCCCCTTTCTTGCCTATCGCAGCGCCTTCTGTTCAATCGTCTGGCTCTTCTCGGTCGCCCAGACGCCCTATTCCTTCTCAAGAGGCCCCCCAAAATCCTCTTCCACCGTGCCCACTACCACAACCTCCCTTTCTTCCTACAGCTTTTCCTCTTTTCCTAGCTGGGCGCAATCTACCCTTTATTGCAATTCAGGCCCCTCCATATGGACCTGACCTTTTCTTTGGCTCCCTGGATGGACACGTTCCTTTCTCTGACGCCATCCAGCAGGCGCCAGTCTCGGAAGACTTCAAGCCACCCCGACTTGAGGCCTACAGTGGTGCCACCGATCCCCGTGAGCATATTCAGGGGTTCGAGGCCGCTGTCCGCTATCGTCAGCCCAACGAAGCCACCAAGTGTCACCTATTGGCCAACACTCTGAAGGGAGTGGCTTTCAGTTGGTTCGTGAAGTTGCCCAGGGGTCACATCTGTTCCTACGAGCACCTGAAATGGGACCTGATCGCCCGCTTCATTGGCCGGACACGGATGGTCATTTCTGATATGGTGCTCACAAATATCAAATAAGGCGAGAAGGAAAGTCTGCGAGACTACACCAAGCGCTTCTTCGCCGCGGCAGCAGAAGCAGAAGATGTTGATCCTGCCGTAGCTATGCACAACTATCGAAGGGACCTCAAGAGCGGCGATTTGTCCAAATCCCTCCAACTAGTTAAGCCTTGAAGCTATCCAGAGCTGGTTGCCAGGGCCAGCCAGTTTGTAGTACTAGAGGACGCTAAGGCTTCCCCTCTCGACTTTTCCAGAGTCAAGAAGGAGAGGAAGAGGAAACATCGGGGCGACAAAACACCGTCCACGATGATTCGCGGAGGAAGGAATCATGGCAGGGATGATAGGAGGCCGCAGCAGACCCGAGAGCAAAAACAATCTCTTTTCCCGGCCGCTTACTAAAGTATATGCGGTGGCCGTGAAATAAGGTTGGATTCATCCTATAGGGGCCAAGCCAGCACCACTGACCAGAGTGGATCTGGAGAATTACTATGAGTTCCATGGGAATTACGGGCACAAGCTTCACAAGTGTCGTGCATTAAGAGCCCTGTTAGACAAGCTAGCGGGTCAGGGCAAACTTGAAGAGTTCGTGCTGATGGCGCCCACATTCAATGCCGCGCAGAAGGGCAATGCCCCAGCAGACACGGGGGCTCCGGCCCAGGATATGCAACCGCTAGGTTCTGGTTAACCGGCGCGGTCCTATCCCCTAGCAGCAAGGACGATCAACACCGTCTTCAGTGTTGACCCTGCCGCTGCGCACCGACAAGTGGTCGAAATGGATGACATCTCTCATCAGCCCTCTTCTTCCATCCTGCTCATTTTCTGTCATGAAGATCTTTTTCGCATGGGCAACCCTCACAATGACCCGATAGTGGTCACTGCCCGTGTCGTCGACTTCGATGTTCGGCGAGTGCTCCTTGACTCAGGAAGCGTGACTGATATCTTATTTGAATCCGCCTTCCTCTAGATGGGCCTTAGGGAAACGAACCTTCTCCGCGCAAGAACTACTCTGCTGGGTTTCTTCGGAGAAAGGGTTCAGCTGTTGGGATTCATCTCTCTGCCTGTTTTTTTCTGCGATGACAACGGCCACACCATGAGTATGGTAAACTTCGCTATCATCAGAGCTAAGTCAGGCTACAACGCTATCCTGGGGAGGACTACTCTCAACTCCTTTGGGATGGTGATCTCTACGCCTCACCTCTACGCAAAGTTCCCTACCTCTAGCGGCATTGTCACCATCAGAGGAGACCTCCGGCAGGCCACCCAATGTTTTCAAATCGGAGTGCAGCTCGTTGTCGACATCTGGACCCAAGGGAGTCTCAGCCTCTCATGCCACAGGAAGGGGTTATCAATGTATCAGTGGGGGGAGAAGGATCTTCAAGAGTTGTAAACATATCTTCTTCCATGAATGCAAACCAACAGGCATGTGTCGCTGCTTTGCTTTCTGAGTATGTAGATGTCTTTGCTTGGTCCCCCGAAGATATCTCAAGGGTTGACAGGGCTATCTGTGAGCATCACTTGAGCATATCTACTGACGCCATTCCTGCAAAGCAGAAGAAACGGGTCATGGCAGAGGAAAGGCAGAATGCCGTTGAAGAATAAGTAAACAAACTCTTGAAAGCAAGCTACATCAGGGAAGTCCAATACCCACAGTGGCTTAGTAATGTTGTCTTGGTAAAAAAATCCAGCGAAAAGTGGAGGATGTGCATAGACTTTCGGGCGCTGAACTAGGTCTGTCCCAAAAACACCTATCCTCTTCCACTCATCGATGCAATGGTGGATCATACCCTCGGATACGAGGTCATGAGCTCTCTGGATGCTTTCTCCGGGTACCATCACATTCGAATGGCTAAAGAAGACGAAGAGAAAACTGCTTCATCACCGACTTCGGTACTTATTGCTATAATGTCATGCCCTTCAGTCTCAAGAACGCCGACGCCACCTATCAGTGCATGATTGATGCCGTGTTCAAAGGCTAAAGGGGAAGAAACCTCGAAGCATACATTGACGACATTCTGGTCAAGATTCGGAGCATGGAGGAGCATTTTGCAGACCTCAGAGAAACTTTCGATACTCTCCAAAAGTTCAATCTCAAGCTGAACCCCACCAAATGTACTTTTGGCGCAGTATCAGGGAAGTTCTTGGGCTACCTAATATCAATTAGAGGAATAGAAGCTAACCCAGATAAAATCTCAGTAGTCCTCAGCATGCCTTCTCCCCAATCACTAAAGGAAATTCAGAAGCTCACCGGCCGTATTAATAGCCTGAGGAGATTCATTTCCAAGGCTGGTGATAGGTATTTATCGTTCTTTCGGTGTCTTCGCAAGGGCAAAAAAGGTCAATGGACCGATGAATGTGAAGCTACTTTCGCAGAGCTAAAGAGATACCTTACAACAACACCAATGCTTGTAGCGTCGAAAGCAGGGGAAGTTTTGTCTCTTTATCTAGGGGCATTAGATGCAGCGGTTTCGGGTGTCCTCGTGAACGATGATAATGGGATCCACTGCCCTATCTTCTATATCAGCCATATACTTCTTGATACAGAAACATGATACCCCATGCTGGAGAAGCTCGCTCTTGCTCTCCTGATGGCCGCAAGGAAGTTGCACGCCCTCTTGATCCTATCTAACCTCTTCTTTCTGCAGGGTAAGCTTGTTTTGTAAGCCTTTACAGTTGCTGCAGACCTCTCCGCAATGATGGCCTTCTGGTCGTCAGTGACCTTATCCACCTTCTCTCCCAGGACCCTGTTGTTAGCCTTCAACGCGCCCATTGCAGACTTATAAACAGCAAACTCCTCTTGTAGTTTAGCCTTCTCTTCCTGTAAGGCATCGAGTTGAGAAGACTTTACTGCAAGCTGGACCTTCAAGGCTTCAATTTCTTTGTCCCGCTCGAGCACTTGTTCCTCCATTCTTAAGGTCTTGTTCAGAAGCAGAGGCAAGCGAGCAAGTGCCTGAAAGATGAAGCAAAGTCAACACAATTTGAACAGAAAGTAACAGAAAGATGGAGTTATGAGAGGTTCTCATAGCAACCAGCATGTTGGCTACTTGGGCGTAGGCATCTGGCTTCGAGATTTTCTCCATTCTCTCCTCCAGATCCTTGGTGACAAAGCCACTTCCTACTGCCAGTTCCATGTCCCCCGGGGGTGCATAGTTTCATTTCGACAATTGCTGGGAGAGCAGGAGGAGTTTTCTCATATCTCCTTTCGTTCCCATGGCAATCCTCGAAACGTCATCTCCAAACCTCCCCGCGAAGTTGATGTGGTAAGGGGGGTCAATACTTCGCTGCCAATCGTAAGCTTCCTTGACAGTTGGCTGCTCCTCCTCCACAGTCTTTCCCTTCTTCGAAGGGGGCTCTGGACTTCTCTTTTCTTTGGGGTCCCTCTTCCACTTAGGGGCCTCCTTCAGTACCAGGTCCAGGCAGGGACTCACAGTTGCCCCAGTTGCTTCTTTCTCTTCTCCCCCCTTCTGGCCCTTCTCTTCGGCCATCTTTTCTCCTTTGTTTTCCCCAAGAACAATCCTTTCAAATACAATAAAAGCTAATTGAATACTTATACAATTACTTCTATTCGGTTAAAATAACATATTATGCAATGAATCATACTCCAAATATTTGTACTCTACTTGAATTCAACGTAATGCAATGAATAGCTACAAAAACATCACTATTCAACTCAAAGTCATTGATATGTCAAAAATTAGTCTATAAAAAAGCCTATTCTCTTAAAATTAATTGATATAGTGACAAAAAGATGTTTAATTGTAGGTATTATTTTAAAACTCAATCAAATGTCCCTAATAGATTGCCAAAAAACAATTTACGATTGAAATACATCAATATAATAAATATTAGGTGTGTTATCAGAGTATTATGTTTAAAAATATTCATATAGATGAGATCAAAGTCAAATTGCATATAATCTCTTCAAATATAATAAAACTAATTGAATACTCACACAATTGCTTAAATTCAGATAAAATAACTTATTATGCAATGAATCGTGCTCTAAATGCTTGTACTCCACTTGAATTCAACGTGATGCAATGAGTAGCTGCAAAAACATCAAGATTCAACTCAAATTTATTGATATATCATAAATCAGTCCCTAAAAGAGCCTATTCTCTTAACATTGATCGATATACTGACAAACAAATGTGTACTTATAGGTATTACATTAAAACTCAATCAAATGTCCTTAATAGATCTCTAAATATTAATTTTCGATTGAAATACATCAATACAGCAAACATTTATCGTGTAATCAGAGTATTATGTTAAAATACCTTTGTATAGACAAGATCAAAGTCAAATTGCCTTTGGGGACCATCTTGGGCTTGGCCGATGTGGCAGGTTCTTTCCTTTTGCCTGCCTCTTCCATTACCTCGGCCAAGGTCTTCCTATTGTCCGCAGTATCCTCTGAAGAGGATACCACGTCGACGGCGGTTCCACCATAAATTGGCTCTGGAACCTCTATCTCTCCCTGCTCCTCCACCACCTCAGTAACCTCCTTAATGAGTTGCATAGCGGGGGGCTAACCTCTCCTGGCCCTCTTCATTAGGACCGTGCCAGGAGGTGGAATCATCTCCTTGAAGATGACATATCCTAACGATTGCACGTACAAGGATATGTCATTCTTCACGTGTCTGAGGAAGTCCTTCAGGGACCAGTTCTGCCCCTTCAGCTTCTCCAGATTCTTCAGTGTTCCCTCTCCAGCCATCCACCTGGCATCACCAATGAACTCAGGTGGGCAAACTCTGGGCTTCACGGGGATCCCCAAATCCTCACCTATGAAGAAGTAGTAGTCTCTCTAGTCCAAATGAGAACTACTCGCCCCAGAGAACATCGCCTTCCTCGTCTTCGACGTCAGGGCTAGACATCCTCCATATCCAAGCACCGCCATCTAGCTAAACAAGCCTTTGAACAACGTCAAGCTCCATGGTATCTCTTGGGCCTGCAGTAGCTTCAAGAAGGAGTATATGTATGCGACAGTATTGGGAGAAAGCTACGCCGGCACGATCTGATAGGAGTTCAGGATCTCTCCGAACTCTGGCTGTGGAGGGAGTATCATCCTGTACTCCACCTGAGCTCGCTAAACGCACACCGCTCCATCTGGGGGTCTGTTTGGACGGAACTCGGCAGCAGGCTGGAGGACCATGAGGTCGGGATTTCCCCTAAATCCCCTTGTTATGTTGAGTACTTCGTGCTCCATCAAGAGACTCTCCTGGTAGTTGGCGTCGTTCTCGAACTGAACGGCCAACTCTGTCCACTCAATCTCTCTTCGCCCCATGGCAAGGTTTTGCGACGAGCAAGGTCTGGGAAATTTCTCTCTTAGGGTTTGAAGACAAGGTTTCAACTTCCCCCCTTTTTTGAAAGCTTTATGGGGAACAGTTGTTACTTTTCATCTTCTGGCCGTCTGATCTTATCGATCAGCGCACGAGACTAATCCGACCGTTCATTTTTCTGATAGGTTCGGGATTCGAAGCGGCACACGGATATTGAAGCGTCTCTTCCCTGCATTCACACTGAAGTCATGCACGATGTTTCAGGATGACTGCACTTTTCTTTTTACACTTTTAACTATCGTTGTTCGATGCTTCATAACCTCATGCACGACGATAATTAGCTTCATCTTTTAAACTTAGAAATTGTCATTAGCTTTACTTTCATATACCAATGGATTCTTGTTTTTTTTCTTTTCTGATCTCGTGGTACCCTTTTCAAAACACGAAGGAAAAGATAAAAGAAAAAACAAACAGAATTCATTCAGAACAAGTTTTCAAAAGAATATATTTTATTTATGACAAACTTGTTACAAGTTTCATTTCATCTACAAGTTTCTTTCTGAGTACAGGACATACAAAAGAATTAAAGGAAAACACAAGGCTTCAGAACTTAGACAACTGGTGTAATAGTGTCAATCCCAAATATGAGAGGAACATCCTTACTGACTGACCTATTACACTACTTACAAACAACGGTGCGCCATCAAGAGATATGCCGCTTCCCTCTCTTCACATCTTCGAATCCTCCATCTGCTGGATGAGTCTGAAGATGACAAGAGCAGGAATTAGATCATCGCCCTTCCCAGGGAGAGGCTTACTGTGGCATCACTGGAGGAATACTCTGACCTTCGTCAGGACCTTCGCAAGGCGAAGCAGGTGGATATCTCTAGTCGACGTAGGTACCTTTGGGAGGAACATCTCCTGAGCCGTGACTTCCAGCATCAAAAAACCTATCCGAACCCTTGGGACCACAGAAAGGAAGAACAGCTGGACCTCTGATATTCTCCTAGTTCAAAATACTTACATCAACCAGTGTTTGTAGGAGAACATCAAAGGCTGCTTGGCTCTTCACATGGTGACCTATGGCTGAAGTGTTGACGATATTCACCGCTCTTCTCATTGCCTCCTCCAAGTCCTCCACCCGCTGCCCTCTCCATCCCAAGCTGTTATCTATTAGAGAGCGCATGGAGCGTATCTCAGACTTCAGCAGCTCCTCTCGGCGGTGATTCTCAAAGGCCGCCTGCTTCGCCTTTGACTTTGCCTCCCTCGCCTCCGCAACTTCACCCCTGAGCCTATTTCTTTCCTTTCTCAAGGCCTCCTTTTCATCACTAAGCTCCTTTATTCTTTTTTGGAGGTCCTTGACATGAGCAGAATGGGCTTGACCAACATCCGAGAGGGCGAGGTGAAATTCCCCTCTTGTAACCTCATTCTTACCAACCCACTATGAGTTACTAAGAGCTAAGGAAGCCAACTTATCTTCCAGCCTGTATAACGTCCTTAGCTCCTCTATATGGTCACCTTGAGAGCACTTTGTAACCTGCAACAAAGCACCCTCTAGCTCCGCTATCCTCCGAATGTGGCAAACCTCCCCTTCCTGCTTACCCTTCAAAGATTTTACCACCTCCAAAACCTGGGAGGTGTTCTTCAAGAATCCTCTCCTCTTTCTTGCTTATTTCAGTCAATCTATACCCCAGATTACCTCCTGACCCTTCAATGCCAAGAGGAACTTTAGGAGCAACCCGCGGAACCTCCTCCTTCTCTTTAGTCGCCTCTTCCATCTTGCTGCCTTCTCCCTTTCTTCCCTTCTCTTCCTTCTTCTCTTCTCTTCCTTCTTCTCATCATTTCGAGCAATCGCTGGAAGAAGACGAGGAAAGGAAGGTCTTTTTACCTTCGGAAGAGGAGGGATTGGTTCACTAAGAGGACCAGGACCACAGATCACCAGGGGCGTCTTCTTCGCACTCCCTTCAAGGGGAGCCCTGAACTTGGGAAGGAGCCACTCAATGTCTTCATCTTTGAGCAAAATCCTCCCAGGCTCAAGTCTTTCCCCCGCAAGCGTCTTGCCCACCACAATCAACTCCTTCCGCTCTCCGGTTTTCAGAGATGTCTTGACCGGAGAATCAGAGAGGTTCACCACCTCCGCCACCTTCTCCTCTTCAGCAGGTCCCTGTGCAGACTCCAAAGTCCGTGCTAGAACCTTGGCAACCTTGGCTGCCGGCATTTCTTCCGGCAGGACCACAGCTGGAGCTCCTGCTTCCTCCTTCTGGAGCACTTCGACGGTCTTCTCAACCGCCGGTTCCGGCGACCTTTCAGATGGTCCAAGACCCTCTTCTTCTCTGGAGGAGGTGCGTCGACCGGAGGACTGACGGACCTCTTCTTCTTTAGAGGAAAACCCTTCAGAGTCGTCCACCTCTTCCTCTCCGCCATCTCTCCAACAGTCCACTCCTTTCCTTGCAGGATTCACAAAGGCTGGTGGGTGAGGATGCAAATTGATAGGGTGCCACTCTGGCTTTATCCTGACAGACCTTGGGCAGCGCATCCACCATCATAACGGTTTGCATTCCAGGACTCATATTAATATTCGTGCCCTGACAATGCGGGGGGCTGATGTTAACATGTGGTTCCAATGTTGCATCTCAGCCATACACGTGGCTCACAGGTGGCGCTGCCTCCTTATTTAAATGCTTTTTATCTCGCAGGTCTCAAACCTCGGTCAAACCTCGGCCACACGGGTTTGGTCAAACCTCGTCCACGATGATGCAAGGCCATCTCCTAGCAACATCGACGACGATGCAAGGCCATCTCCCAGCAACATCGACGTTGATGTTCCTCAGCTACACCTGTCGCAGTAGGTGTGGTGTAATAGCGTCGTTTCCAGTACAGAATGCTTTTTCCAAACACGCAAATCAAGGACTCGCGTGCTCAAATCCTCACAGATCCCTAGAAGCAGTACTAAGATAAAAAAGCCTAACTCTCCTTTTGCTGATACTGGTTCACCCAAAAGTCGATAGCGGCATGGGCTCAGCGTTTGTTTATTCCTTTCCCTTCCAGAAAAATAGGATGAAGCTGCGCCATCCATTGCCTATAAAAACCCTGGAACAGGCTTCAAGGGAAGGATAGACCTTTTTTCAGAGAGCTGAATTCTTCTTCTATCACCTTTGTAAATGAGAGCTTGAGATAAGAGAAAGCTCTCTCTCTCTCTCTCTCTCTCTCTCTCTCTCTCTCTTTTTTCTCTCTTTCTCCTGTTAGCTCATTGTACTGGTCCTTTCGACCACCCTTTTCCTTTCTCTAGTGAAATCAATCAAATTCCACTACAGGTGGGGTAATTATATGGAATTTTTTATTTTAATTGCGGTTCTATCATATTAACAAATTCTTATCTAGATCTAATTAAGGTAAGTGTCACTTCTTTACAATTTTCTTATCATGTCTTCTTTGGCTTTTCTTTTTTCGTCTTGTTGTACATGAAATAAAAATTCAATAAACATTAATTTCTTTTACCTGAAGCTTCAATCGGTTACCAATTTACATACCTATGTAAATATATATTATATTGTAAAATAAATACCTCTTAAACATAATTAAAAACCTAAGCCTTGATTCAACTCAAGAAATCAACTTGGAAATCAAAATATATTTAATTGACTCAAATATATCAAACTCAACAATCTTTTAAAATTTGGGTGAGGGCAAACTTGCCTCGAATTTGAACTTCATTATCTACCTACTAACACAGTCACTAGTTTAAGAGGACATATTGGTTTAGCTATCCACTATAAAAAATATAAAACAAATAGGAACAAGGTTTCTGACTTTAGGCTTCAAGGTTGTCGATATGCACCATATGAGTTTATAAGTTTTGGGTATTTTGTATTGTATTAGCACTTGGTTCCAGCGCTGCATCCCTGCCGTAACACATAAGCGACTAAGCTGGCATTTAGCCTTTATTTATTACTAACTATCTATTTGTTCCCACAGCTTCAGACCCCGATCAAACCCTCGCGAGCACAAGGTCAACCAAGCCTCGTCTATGACGAGTCAGGACCATCCCTGATAACGTCGCATGACGATGTTACAAAGCGGCGTCTGTCACAAATAGCTTGTCCCGACTGCGTCGTTCCCCGTTACAAGACACTTTTCCTCAAGTACCTGCAAATTAAGATCCGCATTGCTCAGCTTGTCATGGATTCCCAGAAGCAGTACCAAATATTAAAAGTTAGCATTCACTTTTGTGACTTTTAGCCCCTCCGGCGGCCCCCGACCAGCGTCTGCGAACTCAGAGCTGGTCCCACCCCCTTATCCCTCCGAAAATCAAGATAAAGCTATGCACTCCATCGCCTATAAATACTCTGAACAGTCTTCAAGAGGGGGGATCTTAGAGGTTCCGAAAGAAGAAGAACAGCTATAAGGAACAATCTTTCCCATTCTCCTTTGTATTAGGGCCCCCAACTGAGAAGCTCTCTCTTCCTCACTTTCTCTTCCCCCCTTTTTTTTTATTCTATAAGCATTGTATTTAGACCTTCACGGTTACCTTTTTCCACTTGTAAATCTCCTTCGCTGACTCCGCGTTCGGTAGGACGTAGGGATTTCCTCCCCTGAAAACCACCTTAATCTCTCTGTGTTCACGGGACTTTTGAGTCTGCACAGGGACCTGCTGAAGGAGGAGGAAGTGGCCGGAGGTGGCGTTGAAACCTCTACTGATTTCTCCGGTCAAGACATCTCTGAAAAACCGAGAGAGCGGAAGGAGTTGATTGTGGTGGCAAGACGCTTGCTGGGGTGAAAGACTTGAGGCTGGGAGGGATTTTGCTCAAGTGAGACATTGAGTGGCTCCCTTCCCCAAGTTCAGGGCTCCCCCTTGAAGGAGTGCAAGAAGACGCCCCTTGGTGATTGTGGTCCAGTCCTCTTATAGTGAAACCAATCCCTCCTCTTCGAAGGTAAGAGACCTTCCTTTCCTGTCTTCTTCAGCGATTGCTCGAAATGATGAGAAGAGGAAGAGAAGAGAAGAAGAAGGAAGAGAAGGAAGATAAGGTGAGAAATGGCAGCAAGATGGAAGAGCGACTAAAGAGAAGGAGGGAGTCCGCGGGTTGCTTCCTTGAAGTTCCTCTTGGCGAGGGAAGGGTCAGGAGGTAATCTGGGTATAGTTGACATGAAATAAGCAAGGAAAGAGGAGAGGATTCTTGAAGAACCACCTCCCAGGTTTTTGGAGGGGTAAAATCTGTGAAGGCGTAAAGCCAGGAAGGGAGGTCTGTGCCACATTCGGGTAGAGATAGCGGAGGAGCTTAGAGGGTGCTTTGTTTGCATGGTTACAGAGATTGCTCTATCAAAGGTGACCAATATAGAGGGAGCTTAAAGGACGATTATACCAGGCTGGGTAAGATAAAGAATTTAAGTTGGCGCCTTAGCTCTTAGTAAACTCAATAGTGGGTTGGTAAGAATGAGGTTACAAGAGGGGGCAAATTTTACACCTCGCCCCTCTCGTGGAGT
>KZ451888.1:147097-164488 GCA_002786265.1 Apostasia shenzhenica | reverse complement strand
GCTAATTTCTTCTATCTACCTTTTTCTTATTTATTTTTTTAAATGTCATTTCCTTCTAAAATTTTCATTATTATTATGGGTTGTTAAATCTATTGTACTAAAATTGTCTAAGTTAAGACTTTATTTATGCATGTTTTAAAATCTTTTATTATAAATCTTCATTTCTAATTTTGCAATTATTGATGTATGTTCCTAATATTTGTTAATGGATGATAGCCATTAAACACAATTTTATAACTTGCCTTAAGTACGAGAGGAGATATGTTAAGTTAAAAGAAAATTACATCAATGACATAAAATTAAATCGGCTAGAGATAGATTCCGATTTTCTTTTATGCGACTCTTAGCAAATAGATGATCCGTTCGACTTCATTGAAAAGCTAAAATTTCATAAAAATTAATGCATTTTGAGTTGATTATTTGCATAGAGATATAGCAAATGGTCAATCAAAATAGGGTTGTTATATCCAAGGAATTGGGTAACGATCAATATAAAGAAATTATATCGTTGCAAAAATCTTAATCTGATTTGTATGAAGATTTTATTAACTTGCATTAAAAGTCAAGATTTATACATGTCTTAGTATTTAAATTAAGTTACTTATGCTTTTGATAGAAAAATTTAATCTATAAATTACTCTTAATATTTTCTCTTTCGTTTAATTTAATGATAAAGAATATATAAAATTTTGGTACTTAGGTGGTCAATCTTCATGGGAATGACTTGGTTTCATTGACTATATTACTTGAGTTGATTTTGTACACTTGCAAAAAAAATACACAACACTGGGTCTGCTCCCCTGACACCATGTGAACATGGAAGGCCCAGGGCTGCTGTTTTTAGGGGGATCTGATTGTTCGGCCATTGTTAGTTAAGCGACAAAATCAACTAGTACCTAGCTCTTCGAGGTTGGTCTCGAAGAAAGTCAACATCAAACTTTGAGAGTTCTACGGCCCACTTCTGCAGTCTCTTTGAGACTTTGAAGGAGTGGAGTACTCTCCGAAGGGGTTGATCCGTGACCACTTTGATCGAGTGAGCCAGGATTAATGCCGTAACCTATGGGCAACAATTATCAAGGCAAGAGAAAGTTTTTTGAGATGGGAGTACTTAACGTCACGCCATATAGGACGTGACTTACATAGTGAATTGGACGCTGACAGCCCGTTTCCTCACGGACAAGGATCGCCGACACCGAGTTGTCCATAACGCTAATGTAGAGAAAAAGGTCTTCTCCCGAGAGTGGTGTTGACAGTAAGGGAGGTGAGAGTATGTATCTTTTTAATGATTCAAATGCCTATTGGCAGTGATCGTTCCAGGCCATATACTCTTCTCAAAGGACCTTGAAGAAAGGAAGGCATCCCTCTCCAGATCTGGATATAAACCTGCTAAGAGCAGTGATTTTTTTCATTTAGCTTCTGTATGTTTATGGTCGTTCGTAGAGGGTCCATTTCAAGGATGACCTCAATCTTTTTGGAGTTTACTTCAATCCCTCTGACTAACACCATGTGACCTAGGAATTTTCCATATGCTGCTCCAAAAATACTCTTGAGAGGGTTCAGCTTGATATTGTACGTGCGACAAGTGTCAAGCATTTCTCAGAGATCACAGAGATGCTCCTCCCCATTTCTACTTTTGATCAGGATATCATCTACATATGTTTTTATGTTTCAGTCCTTCTGGTTCTTAAAGACCTTATCAATCATTCGCTGATACATTACGCTCGCATTCTTCAAGTCGAACGGCATGACCTTATAATAAAAGGTCCCATGGTTAGTTATGAATGATGTGTGCTTTTTTTCTTCCTCTGTCATTCGTATCTGATGGTAGCCGGAGAAGGCATCCACAAAGCTCATCACCGATGTCCTGCCGAAAAGTTGATGAGCTTATCTATTTTCGGCAAAGGATAGAAATCTTTGGGGCAGGCTTTATTTAGGTCGGTAAAATTCGATGCATATTCACCATTTGCCTGTGTTTTTCTTCACGACCACAACATTTGCCAGCCAGGATGGGTATGCAATCTCCATGATGAAGCCCGTTGAAAGGAGCTTTTCGATCTCCTCCTTGATGGCTTGTTGCTTCTCTTTGCCGAAATTTCTCTTCTTTTGCCTGAGTGGAGCTGCATCAGCTTTAGGGCTTAGTCTGTGTTCAGCTATGCTTCGATTTATACTGGGCATATCCCCAGGTCCTCAGGCAGTACTTAGAAAGAAGCGCTGTTAAAGCAGGTTATTCACTTCTAGAATTTTTTTTTGAAACAAGTAGGTCCTTCCGCCTGCGACGGTTATAATCATTTTGCTCAACAGGGGTGGAGCATGGTCTTGAGGGTCCATGTGATCTGTGTGGAGACCAGTGTTGAGTTCAATACATTTCTTGGCCCCCGCTCTATCTCCTCTAATGGTAGTGACGCCGGAGGGAGCAGGAAATTTGATGCATAGGTGGAAGGTAGAAGGGATTATGTGGTAAACCGCGATCGAAGGTTGCACGAGGATTGCACTGTAGCCAGAGGGCGCGTCGATGAGGATGAAGTCAATGAGTTTCATCTCCTGTCTGGGGCTGTCTTTTAAAGCAACGTGAAGTGATGCATAGCCGACGGGTTGATAGACGTCATCAGAAAAGCTGGATACTGTCATAGTAGAAGGAAGGGGTTAGCAGGGTCCCACGTCTATCTCTTTCAAGGCGCGGAGGTACAAGATGTCGACTGAACTCCCCGTGTCAACTAAGGTTCAATGGATGTTGCAACATTTGATGTCGGCAATAACTACTATGGGGTTGTCGTAATTGCCGCCGATTTTAGGAAGGTTGTTTGTAGTGAAAGTAATGTCAGGTAAAACCAGGGGGACTTCGAAGGTGCATACCTGGGAATGCCTTGGTGCCGGACAGGTTGCGATATAGTCAAGTCAAAGATTGACAATATGGATTTCTTTCCATTGGTCTTCGACGTGGTCAAAGTTGATGGCGAATCGACAAGAGTTTCATCCTGGGGGAAAAGTGTTGCACCGTCTTTGAGGGCAGCTGCTCGACCTTCTGATAACCAATGAGAAATCCCTTCTCTATGTATTTGTTAATGAGTGTCTGAAAAGAGCGGCACTCATGCAAGAGATGGTCATAGCGCTAATGGAATTTACAGTACTTCGTCGAATCCTCGCCTGGTTGTGGTGGCTGTCGTTCACCGCAGTTCTGGATGTACCCCTTGTCTTTCAGAATTGAGAAGATCTTTTCGATGATATATACTATTGTTGAGGTGCGCGGGGAATTGCTGTCGAACTTATGCTTCCCATGCGAAAAGGCAAACCTTCGATCTCAGAAATTCCTTTCGGGGGTACTTTGTTACAGCTACGGGGTGTCGACCTTTTTGGTTTGTGGTGAGACATTTCCATTCTTGGGGTCTGCCTTTAGATGGATGTGCTTTTCGGCTTTAGCTTTCGCCTACATGAGGGTCTTCGGCATGTTATCGACGAAAGAGCCGTATAGTTCCCCGGGGAGTATGTTGCAGATAAAGATCATAGTCGACGTGTCGTCAATAGTGTCTTTCATTTTAGGATTCATTTTCAAAAATCGGTTGACATATTCTCAGAGAGATTCATCCGGGCACTGCTTGATTTGCCACAACTCATGGATAGTTCGGGTGGTGGTTTTAGATGTACCAAATCTTGTGCGAAACTGCTCTAAGAACTGCTTGAAATTCTGTATGGATCCTGGGGGAATTTCGTTAAGCCAATCCAATGCTAGGCTCGTCAAAGTATTTCAGAAGAGCTGACACTTGTATGCACAGGGTCACCTGTCACCAAGGCTTTTCCGAAGTGCTTCACATGCTATGCCGAGTTCGTCAGCCCATCATAGTTATTGACATTAGGAGCCTTGTAATTGTGCGACACGGGTGCTGCCATGATTGCAGGTGAAAAGATCGAATTCGCCGAAGGAAATGGAGGATAGACCTCATGGCAACTCTCCCCCGCGGCGAGAATGCTGGCCTTTTCAGGGAGCAGTTCATTTCGCTCTGCGCTCTCCGGGAAAGGAGGAATAGAGCCCTCAGGTGGTAGGGTTAGGGGCAGGGGTGGTCTTTGTTGCTAAAGAATAGCTGGGAGGTTAGTAAGAAAGTTGTTCACTGTCTGGGAGAGTGTAGCCATTGCATGCGTGAGAGCCTGCAACTGACGGTCATTCACAGTAGTGTTGGGCTAAGATGTAGATGTCGTTTGCTATTTTATTGCTGGGGGATTTTCGCTGTGAGTTTCCTCCATAGATGGTTGAAGGGACGGAGGCACCAAATTGTTGATGCTAGAAAGTTAGAGATGATTGGGAGAGAAGATTCTTTTACATGAAAATCACTTGAGCGGAAAAATCACGGCGACTAAAAAGGATTCCAGTAAAGAAAAAAAAGATGTACAAAAGGGAGTTAGAATTTTAGTGGGGAGAGAGAGAGAGAAAAAGAGAGAGAGGTAGAGATGTGGACCAGGGAAGAAGTATTACAATGAGATTTTTATAGTCTAAGCCTAGGCCTGTGCATTCGATTTAATTGATTAGTTTGGTGACCAAATCAAAAAAAAAAAATGAGTTCGGTTTAAAATTTAATGAAACCAAACTAACCAAATTAGATTATAAACCAAACCAAACCAACCAAATAAATATCGGTTTGGTTTGGTTTAGTTTGGTTCGGTTAAAACCATATTTGTTTATCTAAAAAATTTTCTTAATTTTCTTATAATGATATTAAATATTATTATATTAATATCTAGATAATAGCTTTAATATAAGAGTAATTTAGCACAATAAGTAATTTAATTTAATGACTCAATCGCATTACCAAAATAAACTAACAAAAAAGTAGAAGAATTCAGAAGCAATTGCAATACATCATTACATCAATATTATAATATAATCAAAATTACATAACAAAAATTTCATTTGTTTATCAAAAATGATAAATATTTTTTCAAGTTTTCAGACAGTTTCTCTTATAAGAATTCATCTTAATTATCACATCTGAAAAAAATTACACTAAATAATTATCATAAAAATACACTATGAAAATTCATAAATATACATATACACTATCACTTCAATAATTTAAAGTCAATACTGTAAAAATTACTATAATACAACTGAACCGACCCAACCCTAAAATCACATTTATATGTGGGTTATTTAATAATTGGTTAATTTTATCAGTTTGGTTTTCAAACATGTGAACTGAACCCAAACTAATTAACCGAAATATTCAAAATATCAAACCATCACCAAGCCGTTAGATTCTAAACCAAACCAAACCGCTAAATTTAAACGGTTCGATTCGATTTTTTGGTTTAAACCATAATTTGCACACCCGTACCTAAGCTTGGCTCAAGATTGTCACTTTAAAAAAATGGCTTTCGTCTCTGACAAGACGTAAGTGATCCCGGTGCGCTCAGAGTCTGGAGGTCTTGCTTGTACGGGTTGCATGATCCATACTGTCTGGACATCCTTCTTAAAAACAACATGAAATCCTTTATTTTGTACTGACTGGATCTAGGCAGTTTGGCTCTGGGAGTTCTGCTTGAGTCCTTCGATGTAGGCTTTTCGTCATGAGTCCACCAAACGTTGTGAGTATCGTTGAGCCTCTCACGTGCGCTTGTCATGCAAACCTTCCACATGTACATTCTAGATATGTCGGTGCGAATCTAGATACAAGTATCTACGGGAGAGCACCGGTTAAACATAAGGACTTCATGGCTCTGACCACAGGCTATCCACATCAGTCTTTGTGAGGACAATATTGATCTGAAACCTAGGAAAAGGCACAACCTATTCTGGTTTGAACCAATTTGGAGGAGCGATCAAGCAACAAAAATATAGTGGAAGCTTGCTGGGAGTAGGCCTGTCAACGGATCGGATCCGGATCGGGTTGATCCCGACCCGAATTCTATTCCAATATATCCGGATCGGATTAAAAATTGGATCGGATCGAGGTCAACCCAGATCCGTTCCATGACCCGCCACGGTTCGGATTTTCGGATCGAATTTCGGGTCGATCCGAAAAATTTTTTACATAATTTAACACTATTTTTTAATGACTACAACTATTAGTTGTATATATATTCTTATATTTTTAAATAAAATTTTGATCACTAAAATTTAGAATATAAATCCATTATAGTAGAAAATATAAGGATAATATATAAACATTTAAAGATCATATCACTGACATCAGTATTATATTACAATATTACAAAACATAGAACCAACAGTTGAATGAAAATATTATACAAAAAATAAAGTGCAGTTCTGTTAAAGCTAGCACTAAATATTTTATCTTAATGGTAAAAAATATTTGTAGCTATTTATCCCATTTCACAATGCAAGCACTTCCTGCTTACTGCACTTAAAATAATTTGCAATAGCCTCTTTAATAATTATAGGTCTCACATTTTAAAACCTTCATAAAATAAAACAACAATTAACATATGCAATTAAATAATAAATATATAAATACGTAAAATAATTTCATACTTATAAATTTCGGATCGGATTTTTTTCGGGTCGGATCAGCATCGACCCGGATCCGACCCGGCAATACTTAAACGGAACGGGTCGGTTTTTCGGAATAATCGTTCGGGTCAAAAAATTATTCTGTTTCATAAGATAATCGGTTCGGACCATGGATCGGATCGGATCAAGATCCGACCCATTTACAGGCCTAGTTGGGAGACCTTGGAAGTGAATCACGAAGGTCAAAATGCAGTCTTAGCCTTTCAGAAATGTGGGAAAGAGCTGAAAATGTGAAGTAATAAAACCTTTGGTCATTTGCCTCAGAAGATTAAAATATTACAGAAGACATTGGAAGAGATCAACAATAATGGACAAATGTCGACAAGCCAATAGATGAAGTCAGAACTGGAGACGTCCCTGGACCAGTACCTCATGTTGGAGGAGAGCTAATGGAAGCAACGTTCAAGGTCTGATTCGTTGGTGGGTGTAGATAGAAACACAAAATATTTTCATGCAATAGCTTCAAGCCGAAAGCAAAAAAATTTCATTTCATGTGTTGACGTAGGATGTGGGGGTCCCAGGAAACACCAAAAGAAAGAGAGTTCTGGGAGACGGTGGCGCGCAAAGGTCACGCCTGTTAACAGAGGCTCAAGGAGAAGATTAGTTTTCTAGCATCCAGAGGAACACACCAAGATTTAAGGTGGTTCAGGGAGGAGATCCCCTACGTCCATCGGTCGATCAGTTAAGAGATTCACTAAGTGGGGATGAAAGATAACCCTGAAATAGGGCTTATACAATGGTTTGTTATGAGGAAGAAGAAGAAGAAGAAGAAGGAAAGCTCCTCAGTTAGGGCTTTGTTACAGGGAGATGAGAAATCTTCTGATCCAGCCTGAGTCCCTCCTTTTTTCCTTTTCCTTTCTCTCCTTTCCCCCTACCTCCTTTGCTGGAACTGTTCAGCGGTACTTTATAGCCGTTGGCGTGCGTAGCTTCACCCTGGTTTCCCGGAGGCAGGGCGATGGATGGGCTCTGAGCGCCGCTCACCTGTCGCTGGAGGAGTCTGCAGCTGTACGAGGATGTAGGAATTCTTTAAATGCTGGTACTTTTCTGCGGAAGAGTGCATATACGGAAATCGGCGGAGTTAGGTGAAGTTTGATTGTGACAGGCGTTACCTCGTACCCTCGTGCCCGAGGTTACGAGGGATTATCCTGGATCATCGTGGACGATGGTTGGTTGAATCCTCGTGCCCGAGGTTTGACCTGGGTCAAGGGTCCTGCAAAATCGGAAGCTGAATCAGCAAATCAATCAAGTACAGGCCTGTCAGGCGTCACGTGTTCTGCCAGGATGCAGCGCAGGAACCACGTGTTAACATCAGCCCCCCGTATTGTCAAGGCGCGAATATTAATATGGGTCCTGGAATGCGAACCGTCGCGAAGGTGGACGCGCTACCTAAGGTCTGCAAGGATAAGATGGGGGCGAAGTCTGTCGCTTCGCATTCTATCTTTCCTTTGTCTGTTGAGCTCTGCAATAGTGTGAGCTTCTCACAGAGATGGCGGAGAGGAAGTGGAAGATCGCCTCCGGCTTCTCTAAGAAAAGAGCTGGAGCGCCTCCGGCCGACGTCCCTTTGAGGAAGAAGAGTCTTACGGAGGTACCTGGAGGGGTGCCGGAGCCATCGCGGGCAGAAGTTCCCACGGCTAAGGTAGCCGTTGCCTTGGTTCAGACACTGGAGTCTCTTCAGGGTCCGGCGGGTACCGAAGCCGCATAAGTGGTGGTGGAAGTCTCTGATTCTCCCGTCAAGCCACCTCCGAAGGCAAAGGGTTTGCAGGAGGTGGTTCTGGTGGGGGAGACATTTACCGGGGAGAAGCTGGCACCAGGGAAGGTTCTGGTGAAGGATGAAGAACTTGGGCGGCTTTTGCCCAGGTTTGGAGTTCCTTCAGTAGAAAATCTGGAGGGGGGTCCCCTGGTGATTTGCAGACCTGCTTTAGGTATGTTAACTCCTGCCCTTGAGAAGAAAAAGAAACCCTTCCTCCTTTCTCTTCCTCCATTAGACTTTGAGGGGAAGGAAGAGAGGAACAAGAAGAGTAAAGAGGAGGAAGGTTCCAAGCTGGGGGAAGTGGCCCAGGGGAAGAAAGAAGGACCTTTCCTCACCGTCCCCGCAGGTACCCCTGGCATTGAAGTGCCAGGAGACATGATGGAGGCGGCGGCGAAGGAGAAGGGGGAGACTCTCCCAGCTGTCCCCAGTGTTGTATTTGGTGAAGAGATCTGGGGTACGCTGGGAGACCGCTTGAGTGAGATCAGGCGGGTAGAGGAGAAGATTTTAGGAAACACCTCTGAGGCCCTGGAGGTGGTAAAGGCTCTGAAGGGCAAGGAGGATGTGGAGGTCCGTTGCCTTCGGGAGGTAAGGGAGCTGGAGGGCGCTTTGTCTCAAACTACAAAGCGCTCTCTGACTAATCAGAGGGAGCGGTTGGGGAAGGTGTACCACTTGGAGGATAAGTTAGCTTCCCTAGCCCAGGCTAATGCGGAATGGGCTAATAAAAGCGAGGTTGCCAGGGGGGAGTTCAACCGCAATCTGGCGGGGGTGAGTCAGGCCCATTCTGCTCACATCAAAGACCTCCAAAAAAGGATAAAGGATTTGGACGATGATAGGGAGGCTTTGAGGGAGGAGAGAAGGAGGTTAAGGGAGGACCTGACTAAGGCCAGGGAGGCCTTGTCAGGGGCAAAAGAGGCGGCCTCCGAAGCTCATCGCCGGGAGGAGTTGTCAAAGTTTGAAGTCCACTCCTTGCGGGCTTTGGTGGAGAACGGCTCTGGATGGCGAGGGCGACGTATGGAGGACCTGGAAGAGGCAGTGAAGAGGGCGGTGAAAATTGTCAGCGCCTCGCCGGTGGGTCGCCATACGCAGCATCAGGCTGCCTTTGATGCTCTTCTGCAGACATTGGTTGATGTAGGCACCTTGAACCTGGAGAATATCAGGGACCCAGCGGTGCTCGCCTTCTGTGGTCCTAAGGGGCCAGACCGATTCTTCGATGCTGGGAGTTATCCTCCTGAAGATACTCCTCCATCAAGGTCCTACGCAGGCTGGGGAAGTTGGCCTTCTTTGCCCAGAACCTCGGGAGAAAACCCTGCGACTCCTCTGGAAGCCAGGTGGCTAGGCCGGCGTGATCCTCCTGGAAGTCAGTAGCAGGGGCGCCAGTTGAGCCAGGGGTGACGGGTCTTTCTCCTCAACTAGCTCCTCAGCCTGATGGCGTAATCTTCTCTCCTTGCAGCAGTTGAAGGATCCATTTTTCGGATGAACAACCTGCAGGATGTTGACAGAGAAGAGGAGAAGATCCTGGGGAGGAGCCCTGGTTAAGAGGTCTGAATTCGTCAGACCAGGTGTTTAAGTTCTGAAGCCTTGTATCTTTCTTTGTGTTTCCTATACTCATGAGAGGAACATGTGAGGACAAAGAGAGAAATTGTATCAAACTTTATCAGTGAAATAGATTTTCCTTTTTTCAAAGACTTGCTGTAAATGAATTCTTTTGTATATCTTTTCTTCCGTTTTTGAGACAAATACAAAATTGGTGAAAAGAACATGAATCCATAAGTGAAAAGAAAAAAGGTTTAAAAGTAGCAAAGAAAAATTCTAAGTAAAAGGTGGAATAACTATCTCTGAACCCTCGTGCACGATATATGAATATCGAACATAAGGAAAAGAAAAGACATCCCTTGAACCCTCGTGCACGATATATGAATATCATACATAAGGAAAAGAAAAGACATCCCTCGAACCCTCGTGCACGATATATGAATATCGTACATAAGGAAAAGAAAAGACATCCCTCGAATCCCCGTGCATGATATACGAGTATCGAGGACGGCAAAATGGCAGGATGGAGAGGGGAGACGTCTCGTAGACCGTGCATCGCTTCGATTCCTAGGATTGTCAGAAGGAACGGGTGGTCTGATGATGTTTGCACGCTAATCCAAAAGATCAGACGGTTGGAAGGAAAAAGGTCGCATCCGTCCCCTATAAACGGCTGTCTGAGCGGGAGCTTCTTCTTCCTTCCGAAAAACCCTAAGTTTCCGAGAGAGGAGAAGGAGAGCACCTGCTCCGCCCGCTTGAAAGGGAGGACCGAGCGAAAATGGGAGGAAGGGAGATTGAGTGGGCTGACCTAGCCGAGCAGTTTCAGAAAGATAACAGCTACCAGGAGTCCCTCATGGTGGAACATGAGGTGCTCAACACGACCAAAGGGTTCAGGGGAAACCCTCTCTTGATGGTCATCCCGCCTACCTCCGACCTCCGGCCAAACAGTCCCCCTGAAGGGGCAGTGTGTGTGTACAAAGCCTAGGTAGAGTACGGCTTGATGATGCCGCCGCAATCGGAGTTCAAAGAAGTTCTGAACTCCTTTCAACTTGTACCGGCGCAGCTATCTTCTAACGTCGTTGCCTACATGTATTCCTTTCTGAAGCTTCTGCAAGCCAGGGGGATAGCATGGAGTCTGACATTGTTTAGAAGTCTGTTCAGCTGGATGGCAGTGCCGGGGTACGGGGGGTGTTTGGCCTTGCGGTCGAGGTCGAGGAAGGCGATGTTCTCGGGGGCTAGCAGTTCCCACTCTGACTGGAGGGATTTCTACTTCTTCGTTGGCGGAGATCTAGGGATCCCCTTGACGCCAGGAGTTTGCCCTGCTGAGTTCATCGGCGATCCTCAATGGATGGCGGGGACGTCGGTCCAGAGGGACCTGGAAATTCTGAAAGGGCAGAACTAGCCCTTGAAGGATTTCCTGAGGTTGGTGAAGAATGATGTATCCCTATATGCTAAGTCGCAGGGGTACACTATCTTCAAGGAGATTACTCCTCCTCCTGGAACAGT
The DNA here is from genome assembly GCA_002786265.1 of Apostasia shenzhenica. Taxonomy (NCBI): domain Eukaryota; kingdom Viridiplantae; phylum Streptophyta; class Magnoliopsida; order Asparagales; family Orchidaceae; genus Apostasia; species Apostasia shenzhenica. The sequence continues at coordinate 153,182 of KZ451888.1, read as the reverse complement.
ACTGATGAGGAGGGCCAGGAGGGGGCAGCCCCCGGCGACTCAACTCAGCAAGCATGTAGTTGAGGAGGCAGGGGAAGAAGAAGTGTCATTTCCAGAACCTGTCTACGACGGGATATCTATTGATGTGGTATCCTCGCCGGACAACTCTGGAGATGACAAGAAGACTTTGGCTGAGGTGATGGAAGAAGCAGGTAAAGGGAAGGAGCCTGCTTCCTTGGCCAGGTCCAAGGTGATCCCTAAAGCTGCCGTGGGGATTACCATAGGAAGAAAGGGGGGCCAAGAAGAGGCGGCCGAAGGTGGCGCAGGAAAAGAAATGGCGGTGGTGCCTTGCCCAGAAAGAGAGGTAGTGGTCGCCCCTTCCCAGGCTCTGGTCTCCCTTGAAACCCCTAAAAAGAAGAGAGGGCCCTTCGAAGAGAACAGTCTGGAGCCCCCTCTGAAAAAGGGAAAGAACGACATAGGGGGGGGGGGGGGGAGACCGATGAGGAGCGAGAGTGGGGGAAGAATGTGGAGCCCCCGTTGTGCCGCAATTTCATCGGGGAGTTTGCAAGAGGGGTCAAAGTTCGTCGTGAGCGCGACGGAAGCGAAGAGGAAGATGATCATCACCTCCGATCAGTCTTTGAACCTGTTCAATCCGGTTCGAGGAGACATAGGCCTGGTCCTGGCGGGGGGATTGGCGACCAAGGCGTTGGAGGAAGCAGTTGAAAGGATCACCACAATAGACCTCTTTGCTCAGATTTCCAATAGAGTGGTGATGGTAAGGACTCTCTCTAACCTCTCTGGCTATCTTTCGCAGATGCTGATCTTGCCTCTTTTGCAGGTGCTTGCCCGTTTGCCCCTAATCCTGAACAAGGTCTTGAGGGTGGAGGAACAGATGATAGATCAGACTGGCCAGTTGCACTGTAAAGATGCGGAAATCGAAGCCCTAAGGCTCCAACTGGCGATGGAGTCCTCCAAGCATGTTGCCCTCCAAGAGGAATTTGCCGTTTATAAGTCTGCCATAAGCGCACTGAAGGCAGACAATAAAGCTTTGCAAGAGAAGTTGAGCAAGGCTGATGAAGATAGGGAAGCTGCAGTGGCGAGTAGCTCAGCGGCGGCTGTTCAGGCCTACAAAACAAGCTTACCCTGCAGGAAGGAACAATTAGATGGGATCAGGCAGGCTTGGGAAGGGTTGGCCTCCACTTTGATCCAAGAAGGCAAGGTCACTGCTGCCGATCTTGGAGAAGTGGATCCCTTTCCTTGCATGGCTGCAGACCTAATTTATAAGGAAGAAGGATTTGACTTGGCCGACGATACCATCCAGCAGTTCTTTGATCTCTTGGACGGGGTCAGCGAAGGTTGATCTATTTCCTTATAAATCGATGTAATCCCTTTTGTAACTTTTTGAAAATGAATAAAAGAAAGTTTGGTTATCACATACCTGTTTATTCTGTTGTGTATGTACATGTACCTTTTTATAAGATTTGAGACATCCAGATTGATTCTGAGAAAAACTTGTAATAGATTTCTTGAATCTCGTAATAGATGGGCTCAAATTTTGGAACATCTTGCAAAGAAGGAAAAGCTTCCTGATCGTGGTAATAAGAAGCTTTTGAGCCGCATAGCAGTAGGTTTTAAGTTTGGAACTTCCTGAAATCTATAGAGGAAGAGGAATATTGTGATAGTCAGGGTGAATCCCACCCAAAAGGTGCCTTCAACCCAATGCCACAGGGACTTTGAGAGTCTTATACATCGTGCACGATGTTTGTACTTGTGGCAAGAATTAACCTCGGGGATCCCCTTTATTGGAGTTATAGATATTCCTTTGTGAACCTGCACAGGAGAGAAGTAATGATAGTAGTGGAGATCCTGCCTGAAGGGAGTTTATCTGACCCCATGCCAAAAGGACTTATTCGTCTGAAACATCTTGTACGATGTTTGTACTTGAGGCAGTGGCTGACCCTCTTGGAAAGGCAGTTATCCTAGTGGAAAGCAAAAGCACCCTGCTTAGGGGGGACCTGTATCTTGATTCAATAATAGGGACAACCCTAAGGTTACGAGCAGGCCTTCAGACCTTCCGCTGGCCAGGTGGGCTTATGGAAGGGTCCCAGATATTTGTAGGAAACCCCGCCTGCCAGGCGCTACTAGGCCTGATGATCACCGTATTAATGAAAGTGAGTTCCATCGTGCACGAGGTTTGACACCTCGGGCATGAGGTTTTGAGATCGAGTTGAGACCATACCTGAGCGACACTATGGTCGAAGTATGTATATAGATGCCTTCGTATATAAGGATCTCTTGCCATGAGCATGTTTGGAAGTATGAAGCCTTTCAAAGTATAGAGAAATCCAGGTCGAGAATAAAGCTAGGATTTAGCGTTGGAATCCTTTATAAATGAATCCCTTAAATGAATCTGTACAAATGAAGAATACCAAGATGGACTGAAGCGAGGGATTATGCGAAAAACTTCTTCAGGTCATCCCCACTCCAACTCCTGGGGACTGAGTGCCTTCCGCTGTCATAAGGTAGTAAGCATTCGGCCCAGCAACCTCGCGCACGATGTAAGGGCCTTCCCAATTTTACTCAAGCTTGGGAACCCCTAAACTAAGTCACCCTGATTGAGAGTTCTGGGGCTGACCTTTCGGTTGTAATATCGTTCTACCCGACGCTTATGCTCAAAGTGTTTCAGTGCGACTAGCTCTCTTTTTTGTTCCAGGAGGTCTAAGTCGACCCTTCGTGAATTATCATTTTCGTCCACCCAAGTTTGCAAAGCCTCGGGTTCAAAACTGGTAGCAACTTCTATTCTGGGGGAGAGGTGTTCCAGCTCAACTGGTATAACAGCGTCCATTCTAAACGAGAGGGAGAAGGGGGACTCTTGGGTAACCTCGGATGGGGCTGTATTGTAAGCCCAGAGGGCTCCTAGTAACTCTTCCGGCCAGCGGGCTTTTGCGCCGTCTAGGCGTTTCTTCAGAATATTCAAGATGTTCTTGTTGGCAGCTTCCGCTTGCCCGTTGGTGTGAGGGTGCCAAACAGAAGCATACTTGAGGTTGATCTGGTGCTCTCCGCAGAAATCATGGATCCTCTGATTGGCGAACGAGGTGCCATTATCTATGATGATTACCATGGGTATACCATACCTGCAGACGATGTTGGCCCAGAGGAAGTTCTCGACGTTTTGGGCAGTAGGCTGAGTAAGTGGTTTGGCCTCAATCCATTTTGTGAAGTAGTCGACCGCAACTAGTATCCACTTGTAGCCCTTCATGGCTGTAGGCATCGGCCCCAAGAAATCCAGCCCCCAAATGGCAAAGGGCCAAGATGAGTTGATGGGTTTGAGATACCCCGCGGGCTGCCTCTGCATGTCAGCGTAGTACTAGCACTGAGGACACTTCTCTACAAATACCTAAGCGTCTTTGTGGATGTTGGGCCAGAAGAAACCTTGGCGTAGGATTCGCATGACGAGGCTCCTACCTCGTGCATGTGTTCCACTTTCGGCTCGATGTATTGTTTCCATCACTATTAAAGCCTTGTCTGGTCCCAGACATTTGGTGAGGGGCTTAGCAAAGGATCTCCTATAGAGATCTCCGTCGATGAGGGCGTACTTGGCACAAGCAAGCTTCAGTTTCTGTGCCTCTCGTCTGTCGTCAGGCTGAGTCCCACTCTTCAAGTAATTAAGGATCTCGTCCATCTAGCAGGGTGGTTGCTTCTCAGAAGAGACTTCGGTGCATTCGAAACTAGGCCTTTCGAACACCTGAGTCCGGTGGAGGTTGGGAAACCCCTCTTTTGCGAGTCGGTCTGCCACCCGGTTCTCTTCACGGGGTATATGCGTCAGGGAGAAATTCTCGAATGAAGAGATTAAAGACCTAGCTAATTGCAGATATTTCTTCAGAACCTCGCCTTTTGTTTTGAACGTCTGGTTCACCTGATTGACGACCAGCAGGGAATCACTGAACACCTGTATGCGCTTTACGGCCATGCTAAGCGCGAAGTTTAATCCTGCTATGAGGGCATCGTACTCTGCCTGGTTGTTTGTCGCTTTGAATTGAAGCATCACCGCCTGATGAAGTGTAGCCCCCATTGGGCTGGTTAAAAGGATCCCAGCCCCCTGGGATTGTGACCCGGACGCGCCGTCAACATGAAGTGACCAGAGGTCCGCCAGGGTTTCGGTGGGTGGTGGCTCCATCGTAGAGAACTCGGCGACGAAGTCGGCTAAGGCCTGAGCCTTGATAGCTGTTCGAGGAACAAACTTGATGTCGTATTCTCTCAATTCGACAGACCACTTGAGTAATCTCCCTGAAACCTCGGGAGTATGCAACATTTTTAGGAGCGGTTGATCCGTGACGACCTGGATGGTATGGGATTGAAAGTAAGGCCATAGCTTCCTGGATGTCATTAGAAGGGCCAGAGTGAGCTTTTCCAGAGTAGGATACCGACTTTTGGTATCTAGAAGTATGTGACTCGTGTAAAAGATGGGATGTTGAACTTCCTTCTCTTTGTCGAGGAGTACCGCTGAGACTGCAGTGTCAGATATTCCTAGATAAAGAGATAAGATCGAACCTTCCTTTGGCGCTACCAGTACCGGGGCCGAGGTTAAGTACTTCTTTTGTTCAATAAAGGCAGCTTCGCACTCGCCGTCCCACTGTCCTTTTTTGTTATTACGCAAACATCGAAAGAAAGGGGAACATCGATCGCCGGCCTTTGAGATAAATCTGCCCAGACTGTTGATCCGCCCTGCCAGCTTCTGGATCTCCTTTGTCGTCTTCGGAGAGGGCATGACTTGAATGGCTGATATTTTATCAGGATTAGCCTCTATCCCTTTGACAGAGACTAGATACCCCAAAAAATTTTCTGAAGCAGTGCCGAAGGTACATTTAGCAGGGTTGAGCTTGAGATTGTACCTTCGGAGAGTGTCGAGTGTTTCCCGGAGATCACCAAGGTGTTCTGTTAAAGTTTTGCTTTTGACCAGGATGTCGTCTACGTAAGCTTTGAGATTTCTCCCCCTTTGATTCTTAAAAACTGCGTCAATCATGCGTTGGTAGGTGGCACCGACATTTTTGAGACCGAAGGGCATGACCCTGTAGCAGTAAGTGCCATAGTCAGTGATAAAAGTTGTTTTCTCTTCATCCTCCTTGGCCATCCAGATTTGGTGATACCCAGAGAAGGCATCCAGAAAGCTCATAACCTCGTACCCGACGGTACGGTCTACCATCGTGTCAATGCGGGGGAGAGGATAAGTGTCTTTAGGGCAGGCCTGATTTAGTGACTTGAAGTCTACGCACATTCTCCACTTCCCGTTAGCCTTTTTTACCATCACGATGTTGGTTAACTATCAGGGATATGGATTTCCCTGATGTAACCAGCTCCAAGTAGCTTTGTGATTTCCTCCTTGATGGCATCCTATCTTTCCCCAGCCATTACCCTCTTCTTTTGTGCAATGGGGGGGGCGGTTTGGGACACATTAAAGTGGTGTTCGCAAATAACCCTGTCCATGCCTGTAACATCTTCAGGAGACCATGCGAAAACATCGATATAGTCCGAAAGTAAGGCAGTAACCTCTGCCTGCTGTTTCTCATTCAGAAAAGATGAAATATTTACAGTTTTGGAAGAGCCTTCACCTCCTAAGGCTACGCCGATAACCCCTTCCTGCGGTGTAACTGGTTGAGTTTCTCTATGATCCATTTGATCGACTACAAGCTGCGCCGCTATCTGAAAGCAGCGGGTAGCCTGTATTGCGTCTCCTCGGATGGTAACAACGCCGCTAGAGGTCGGAAACTTCGCGCACAGGTGGGGCGTGGAAATCACCATCCCAAAGGAGTTTAGAGTTGTCCTCCTCAGGATGGCGTTGTAGCCCGATTTAGCTCTGATGACTGCGAAGTTAACCATGCTCATAGCGTGGCCGTTGTCATCACCGAAGGAGACGGGAAGAGTAATGAATCCAAGGGGTTGGACCCTTTCACCGGAGAAACCGAGCAAGGTAGTCCCAGCGTGGAGGAGGTTGGCTTCTTTGAGTCCCATCTGGAGGAAGGCAGACTCAAACAGGATGTCGGCGGCGCTCTCAGAGTCGAGGAGTACCCGCCGGACATCGAAATCAGTGATGCAGGCGACGACCACG